>BPLQ01010872.1:0-577313 GCA_021605075.1 Caerostris darwini
TATTTAAATCGTACTTATATATCATATCAATAACTATTAATAATTTTAGATTGGTATAGGAATTTATAAACAGTAATCAGTATAAAATTCAGATTTTGTTGTACTATTCAAGGATGCGATTATTTAAAATTGTTTATCCTTTGAGGGTATATAGAATGGTTTACTAAATTTGTATACTTCAAGAAATTAATGTTTATTGTTTTCGGAACATACCTTTCTTTTTTCTGGTATATCAGTATAATTATGCAAAAATTTAGTTACCTGGGTGGAAACTTAACTAAATTGAATTATTTCATATTAAAATAGCTTTTATATATTTTTCTGACCCAGTATTTCACCTTAATTATGTTTATATTATTTTATCATGCTTAACTTCTTGGAAAATATAGCTTTAATTGCATAATGTAGAATTACATTTAAATGCAGATTTACCACGCGTCCTTTTACTATTCTAAGAGCCTGGAAAATATTTTTTTACAACATAGGCCTTATTTAAAGGATAGTAAAATGCTTTTTTCTTTTTGTAATTTTTTTCTAGTAGAAAATGTAATTAAGGGGGACTGAAAACTCAGCATATTTTCATGAGTATATTTTCCTTTTCATATATTTTTTCGTGAGAATATTTTACATAATTACCATTTTTTAATACTGGTGCTTAAAAACACATAGAAAAAAACTGCAAATATTTTTTTCACCATTAATGTACATTTTTAAAATATAATAACTCAACAATTAAGTTTTTGTACTTTAAATATTATTTGCTATCTAAAACAAGATTTGTTGAATATTGCGAATCTAATAGATTAATGCATATATTAAAATGGATTGCATTAATGTTATAAAATATAATATCTACTATATGTAATGCGCCATAAATTGTATACGAGAATTTCCTGTAATTAATCCATATAATATACTAAAAATTTTGCAAATAAAGTATTAAATATATATATATATATATTTCATGTTGAATATTCATATTTTAAGTAATATGTTTAAAACATATATTTAATATAAAAAATACCTTCAAAAGCTCAATTTCATAATATTCGTGTATTTGTATTATTTCTCTATTTATACCTATAAAATACGTTCTATCGTGGTTGTATTTTTATTCACTGTAAATTCATGTAAATCAATATTAATAAGCAACATTGCATTTGCATACCGATTCAATTGTAAAGTAAATCACTAAAGTTAATACTGATTTATATTCCAATTTCAAATCGATTGCAAAATTATAGAATTTATATGCCGTGAAATTAGAATAAATGAATTAATATAAAATATTGATTCCATACATTAATATGTATGAAATCTTTTTTTTTTCTATTTTTCTATTGAATTCATTAATTATTCAATAGTTAGTTGCATATAGAGAAATTAAAGTAAGTTATTAATAATTATTACATATAAGTTATTAATGAACATATTTATTATATTTGATTATAGCTTATTACAGCTCAATAAAGCGAAATAATAACTATTCATTTAGTATCAACTAATTATATAAAAAGGTTTGCAACAAATTATTCCCGAAAACTGCACTGAAATGCACATTTTAATATTTTTTTATTTTTAAATAGCGTGTTATTGAATAAAATTAGAAAAGTTATAAGCTGATCAATTTGGTAAATCCAGATTTTACTGTCAGTAACCGAAATTTTTTGTTACTTCTATAAAACAATTCATTATTATCATAGTAATTTTTTTTCAATTTACTATCAAGAACAGAAACATTTTATTCAATAATTGAATTTAAAAAAAAATAGTCACATTTTTAAAAACTTAAAATAAGATTGGTAAATAAACAAATAAGGTTTAGAGCATATAAGATTGGTAAATCCAGATTTTACTTTCATTAAGTTGATTTTTTAGTTACTTCTATAAAACAATTCATTATTAAGGTAGTATTTTTTTTAAAATTTACTATCAAGAACAGAAATAGTCTATTCAGTAATTTAAAACAGCAGCAATTTCAATTAACGAAGAACATAATTAACTTTCTTTTTTTTTATTTGCACCTATGAACCTACGTTTTAAACATAATCAAATTCATTTTAACTGTTTCCAAAATCTTCTAAATTCCAGTGTCTTAACTCGAAACAAATAGTTAAAAACTTAAAATTAACAACTTAATAACTTGCATTAAAACTGTGTTACATGCATTAGTTCGTTCAATTCAACATTGGGTAATGTAATGTTTATATTTTAGATCATTACATCACGCATTATTATTCAAAGTATTATAGTATCATTTTAAGCAAAAACATGTGATGTTCTATTCAAGAATGCTTATTTTTTGCAAAAACAAATGATAAGGGTATACTAAATTTTAATAGGATGTAACCTCAAATTTTAAATTTCTTTATGTATACATTTTCACTTTTTTTTTTAAGAAACATTATCAACACTTAAATGTTTTCTCTAAAAACTTTTTACTCAAATATTCAAATAAATAACTAATTAAAGAATAATTATTAGTAGTCTGGAGATCATTCAAAGCCCTCTTCTCGCTTTGGAAACAGGACTCCATTAATCATATAATTTTCCGGTTCACTTTATGTCATAATTCCTGCTCTCGCTTCTCCCAATTTGCTAAATTAGACAACAAAATTAAACTCACACTTGCTAGCAGTGATTAAGAGGAGGCCACATAAAGTCCAAGAGAGCAAACACGAAAAGTTGATTATGATTCCTCTACCCGCTTTTTTTCCAATTCATTAGATACGAGATGTACCCAACAAGAACTAATTGCCTCCAGTAATTAAATAAACTTTTCATTTGGGAGATCAAAGACATAAAAACTGGTTCTGGTTCATGAATGGCGTGAAGCACAAAAAAATATAACAACCAGATTTTGCCCGCTTACGTTTCCGCCGCGCTTTTATCCACAAGTGATTTATCTTTTATTGATAAATGGGTTATTAATCTTGGCCGAAGAAATGACAGAATCATTACTTTTTCCCGGATTTGTTCCGTGGTCGGGATTTTAACTGCAGATTCCAAGTTCTTGGGGCAGACCGAAAAAATTGATTCGAGTTTTTTCAGTTCAAAGATTTGCTTGAGAAAAAAGACTTTGAATGGGATTTGTATTTTTTATGCCTTATGGAAATTGTTACTTCTTTAAAAACACATTTATATATGCTTAAAAATGTATAAAATACGGATATTTTGTTATAATCCAAGGTAGGTACAGAATTTAAATTCATAATTTGAGAAGTGATATAAAAATTTAAAATGGATTTTAGAAGTTTCGTATTATTGTCAAAACTTAGTTATTTCTATAAAACAATTTAATATTATCGTATTATATTAATTTTTTTATTTACTCTCAGGAAAAGTGTCTATTCAGGAATTAACAATTTAATAACTTTATATAGAGTGTGTTAGTTCGTACAATTCAACATTGGGCTAATTCAATGTTTTTGTTTTAGATAATTATATCACGCATTATTATTTAAAGTATTGTAGTATCATTTCCTATTAATAAATTGCTATTAAATCATTTAAAGGTATATGTTCTATTCAAGAATGCTACTGTTTTTTTGAAACAAATCATGGTATTCTAAATCCTAATACGATATAACCTCAAATTTTTAAATTTTTAAATTCTTTAACTTTTTTTAAGAAGCATCATCAAATCTGTTTTAATTTTTTTCTCTAACAAATTAAAGAGTAATTATTAGTAGTCTCGAGATCATTCAAAGCCCTCTTCTCGCTTTGGAAACAGAACTCCGTTAATCACAATAACTTTCCGGTTCACTTTACGTCATAATTCCTGCTCTCGCTTCTCCCAATTTGCTAAATTATACGATAAAATTAAACTCACACTCGCTAGCTGTGATTAAGAGGAGGCCACATAAAGTCCAAGAGAGCAAACACGAAAAGTTGATTATGATTCCTCTACCCGCTTTTTTTCCAATTCATTAGATACGAGATGTACTCAACAAGAATTAATTGCCTCCAGTAATTAAATAAACTTTTCATTTGGGAGATCAAAGACATAAAAACTGGTTCTGGTTCATGAATGGCGTGAAGCAAAAAAAAAAATAAGAACCAGATTTTGCCCGCTTACGTTTCCGCAGTGCTTTTATCCACAAGTGATTTATCTTTTATTGATAAATGGGTTATTAATCTTGGCCGTAGGAAATGACAGAATCATTACTTTTTTCCGGATTTATTCCGCGGTCGGGATTTTAACTGCAGATTCCAAGTTCTTTAGGCAAGCCGATAATTGATTCGGGTTTTTTCAGTTCAAAGATTAGCTTGAGAAAAAGACTTTGAATGGGATTTGTATTTTTTATGGCTTATGGAAATAGTTATTTCGTTAAAAAAAATTTATGTTGATATATATGCTTAAAAATGAACACAATACGGATACGTTGTGGTAATCCAAAGTTGGTAAGGAATTTAAATTCATAATTTCAGAAGTTATGTAAGAATTTAAAATGGATTTTCTACGTTTTGTTTTATTGTCAAAACTTAGTTACTTCTATAAAACAATTTATTATTATCGCATTATATTAATTTTTTTAAATTTAATATCAAGAATAGAAATAGTCTATTCTGGAATTTTCAGGAATTAAAAAACAAATATACAATTTTATTCTTTTTCCATCAATTAACTAAGAACGTAATTAACTTTCTTCCTTTATTTGCCCCTATGGAGGTACGTTTTAAACATAATCAAATTCATTTTCACTGTTTTCAAAATCTTTTAAATTGCAGTGTCTTAAATCGAAACAAGTTGCTAAAAATGTAAAATTAACAATGTAATAATTTTGTGTAGAGTGTGTTAGTTCGTACATTTCAACATTGGGCAAATTAATGTCTTTATTTTAGATCCTTATACCATGCATTATTATACAAAGTATTGTAGTATCATTTCCAGTTAAAAAACTGTCATTAAATAATATATTTTAAAGCATATGTTCTATTCAAGAATGCTATTCTTTGTAAAACAAATGATGACATACTAAATCCTAATGGGATATAACCACAAATTTTACATTTATTTATCTATAAATTTCAACTCTTTTTTAAGAAGTAGAATCTCTTTAAAAATTTTTCTCTAAAAATTTTTTACTGCAATATTCAAAATAAACAACAAATTAAAGAGTAATTATTAGTAGTCTGGAGATCATTCAAACCCCTCTTCTCGCTTTGGAAACAGAACTCCGTTAATCATATAACTTTCCGGTTCACTTTATGTCATAATTCCTGCTCTCGTTTCTCCCAATTTGCTAAATTAGACGACAAAATTAAACTCACACTAGCTTGCAGTGATTAAGAGGAGGCCACATAAAGTCCAAGAGAGCAAACACGAAAAGTTGATTATGATTCCTCTACCGACCTTTTTTTTCCAATTCATTAGATACGAGATGTACTCAACAAGAACTAATTGCCTCTAGTAATTAAGTAAACTTTTCATTTGGGTGATCAAAGAAATAAAAACTTGTTCTGGTTCATGAATGGTGCGAAGGTAAAAGAAAATAAGAACCAGATTTTGCCCGCTTACGTTTCCGCTGTGCTTTTTCCACAAGTGATTTATATTTTATTGATAACTGGGTTATTAATCTTGGCCGTAGGAAATGGCAGAATCATTACTTTTTCCCGGATTTATTCCGTGGTCGGGATTTTAACTGCTGATTCCAAGTACTTTGGGCAAACCGATAATTGATTCGAGTTTTTTTCAGTTCAAAGATTTGTTTGAGAAAAAAAAAAAATTTGAATAGGATTTGTATTTTTTATGCCTTATGGAAATAGTTACTTTGTTAAAAAAATTAGTAATGACATCTTATGTTGATATATATTCTTAAAAATGAATAAAATGTGGATATTTTGTTATAATCCAAAGCTGGTAAGGGATTTAAATTCATAGTTTCATAAGTTATGTAAGAGTTTAAAATGAATTTTTAACGCTTTATTTTGTCTACAAAACATTTTTCTATAAAATAAAAACGAAAATGTGTACAAAATACTTATATAACTAAATACTTTTATAAATTTTTTCATTAAAACATACTTTTATTTACCATTCCATTTAATGAAAAATAAGTAATATTTACTGTTATTTATTAGCATCTATGTTTTAGGTACTCAAATACAGTTACATATGTATCTGTTACATATTTGTTAAATATTATGAATTAAATGTTAATAGAATTTCAAAAATATAATCTTAATAAATTAATTTAACTAATAATTTACTAATTTAAATAATTGAATTTTTTTCACTTTAATCAACTTAAATAACAATGCTGTTCATATTTATTTATAAAAAAAAGTATACTAATGTAAAAGTAATTAAAATTTTAGGTGTGCTTATATTTTTTCACGTGGGTAAGTGATTACAATATATATTTATTTTCAATAGCTATTATGTAACTTATTTTATATGTTTGAATAGACAACTATGTGTATTTTTTTTAATTTGCAACTAGGAGTATGAAATTTTATATTTCAATCAAGTTAAATAACAATGCTGCATATATTTATTTATAAAAAGTATACTAATCTACTCATGTAAAAATAATTATAAAATAAATCACAAACAAAAAATGTTAGACTTGTTATTATTACTTATTTTATATTTTTGAATATACAACTAGGAATAATGTTTAGTTATTTCACTAATCTACAAAGAGCATTTTATGCTATAAATCCGCCAATGGGTGCTTAAGAAGAATTCCGCAAAAGTTTGCAATAATTTACATTCTAAGATCATAATATGTTGTTCTTACCAAAGTTTGTCTATTTGTGCTGACAAATATTAAAATACGGAAATTAAATTTTTCTATATAATTAAATTATTATATATGATTCATGTTATAGTATTTGGGAAATAAATTAAAATGAATTCATTTTATTTTCCATTTTAAAATATCTTGATATTTGGTGATTTAATTGTTTATGTCACGAGACGTACAACTACTAAATCATCGAATATCAACAAACGCAAGGCAGCCATTTATAAATAGTTCATACTCTGTATCAAATTAGCAATATTTTATCATCTTGAACATTTTCTGTATCAAATGCTGCATGACATACAAATAACTGATTGACACAGCTATGATAGATACACCACTTACACATTATCGAAACATACCCTAGGGTAAATGTAGCTCTTGTATCATTTATCATTATTTGAACAATGTCCCTTGTCATGAAGTAAACAAGCATCGATGCAGAAGCACTCTTGTAACAGCATTTTAGCTAAATAGGAATATGATGTAGATGACGTAAAAGAGAGCTATTTCAGGCAAATAGTAACTATTTGTGAAAATGTTTTTCCTGTATAAGCCATATTGGATTATTATATGGATTATTATCAAAGTAATATTGTTGTGATTATAAAATACGTAAATTTATAATTGATGCTTTAATATAAACTAAAATAATCGTTATGCTCAGAAGCCAATTAAATGGAACATGAAATAATAGAGAGTTTTTGCATACCGTACCGTTTCTTAGGACGTCCGTTAGCTTTTTCTCCCTCATAGGAAATTATGTTTCCTATGAGCATGCGCGCTAGGGAGAAAAAGCTAACGGACGTCCTACGGTAACTAACGTACGGTATGCAAAAACTCTCTAATAATATCTTGTAATAAAGTATACTTTGATTTTTCACTATAGCCAGTAATAAAATGTCGCAGAAGAATTCGCCATCCTAAAGTTTAAATTTAACTTAATGTTAAATATTATAATAATAAATATATTATATTAAATAACAGTATTAATTAATTATTATTAATAAATACTATTATTTAATTAATTATTATTATTATTAAATATTAACATTTAATTTTTATTTGTCAATTTATAGCATAACAAAACATTTTATACACTTAAAACAAATTATTTTTTTTTATTAAATTTAAGTTGTCAAATATTACGACTTTTGTTTGGTTATATATGTCGTTTAGGCTTCTTATAAAAGTCAAATTTTCATATCGATTCATTTTATTATATTTTCAACAGTCTTAGAAATTCCATTTTATATTATTAAACAAACTGAAATTTGCAGATATAGATATGCGTTTTTCATGGCTGTAGAAAATAAATTCAATAAAATCTCAGAAAAATAGTTTATTGATGGAAAATTTAAATAGTAAATAATTTAAAGATCATATGACATACATTTTTACATAATTTATATTTTAATTTTTTTCTTTTTAAGTCATTTCAAACATTGTAAATGTGCATTATTTATAAATACTGAATATTTAAACATTTAAATTAATTAGAGTTATATAATTATCTGAATATTTATATAACGGCTAATGTTCTGTAAAAAAAGGAAAAGCAATATTATACAATGGATATTTCTTGGGGCTCTGAGAGACGACTACTTGAGGAAAATGGGACAGTTTTTTTCTTGGCTTGCATTTAGGAAAAGATATATCATCTAAGGCCAAGGTCATTGGGTTAGTGGTACAAAAAACTGTAAAAAGAAACTATTGGCAAGTATTCACTGCAAGAGTTAACTAGTTGGCTTCTTGGGCTGAATTTAGCTTGTCACCATATTCTGCTAATAATTCATCCACGAATCTTTTTTTGTTAGACTAGTTTGCTTAGATTTTTTGCTTTTAAATATAACTTGATTTATATTACTTTTTTTGCAGTAAAATGTGTTTTGTTTCTCTGAAAAAATCGTTACATAAAAAAGTAAAAGAGCCCATTATAATTTCAATTTAATTATTATCCTATTTTTACACATAATTATTACATTATTTTTTTAATTTAGTAGCAGATACTCAGCATTGCCCAGTAACAGAAAATGAAACATTGCTTAGATTTGAAAAATTTTGTTAGAAAAATATATCTATGCAGAATTCAATGCTTGATATTTTGAATATTAATAAATAATTTGTATTAAGATTTATCAATTCTTTTATTCCTTTTAATTCGAATTTAATCAAGAATATAATAGTGTTATTTTGGAAATAATTAAAATTGATACTGAAAAAAACCGATACGTCCCTGATTTTCTTACCATTAACAAAACTAACAATGCCTATCAGGTTTGTAAGTATGCATTGTCTAGTATCGTTAAAACTTGAATCGAAATAAAACAATGTTTTATTTAATTAAAAATAAATAATAAACATAATATTTCTTAAGTTATGGCTACGAATGTTTATATATGTTTAATGAATATAATAAATTCAGCAAAAAATGGTCTTCTAAATGTTATATTTATGTTGTGCTGAAACACATGCATTTATCCATTTCTTTATAAATGTTAGTTGGTGCTTTTAAAATCAATAAATAAAAATAAAATTTATTTTTAATTAAATGAAATGGAAATTACATTACTCTATTCTAGGAAAATAACTTTGCACCTAATTATTATTTTGCGTGACTCTTTAAAAATGTATCTGCTAGAGGATGGAATTAATTGTACAACTGAAAACAAATCTAATGAATTATGTGTATTAAAACATTAAGTCTACAATGAAATCGTGTTCTTTTGTTACAACTAGGCAAACAGATGAATAGGTGGAGACTTATAATTAGACTCAGAGTTTAACTATATAATTAATTGATTGATAGATATGATCATTAAGGGGAAACTTGAACAGATTGGAATGTCTTGAAGTTAAAATTTCTTTCGTGGGATTTTTTTAATAGACAAAGCATTGATTAATTGGGAAAGATTAAATGGGATATGAAAAAAGTAGTTGGTTTAGGAAATTCTGGATATTCTTTAGAAATAATTGGAAAAGTTTGAATATTAATTACAGCTAAATTTTAAGTATCATAAAATTCAGTTCCGCGTTTCAAAATAAATTATTTACGCTTCAATTAATTGAAGTATACACATACAATTGAGAGTATGCATTACTAAAAAAAAATATTGAATACTAAAATTATTTTCTAAAATTATTATTTACTAAAATTAATTATTTACATTTTGTAAATTTTGATAAAACATAATTCTATTCGTGAATGATAAATATACGAAATCTAAAAATGCAAAATATTTTATAATTGATTATTGTTCCTTTACAAATCGATTAGAATAATGGCATGATATTTTTTTAATAAATCTTTTCACTTTTCTTTTTTGTAGTGAAATCCAAAACAAAACCCTTTCGAAATCTAAGAAACTTATAAAGCATTAATAAATCAAACAAATATAAAAAAGTACTGATATCAACTAAACACAACACCAAAGGTACATGGTCACACAATACTGAAGACCAGATAAGACAGCCTAATTAATCTTTTCCTTAACTATGTAATTTATTGCTGAAACTGTAGAAGTATTAAAAATTATTTATTATTAGTATTATTTATTTAAAATCAACTTAATAAAAATTTACTTAAATAATTATTGTTCTAGAATATGGGTGAAATATTTCTATTGTCAACAAAAAATATATTTTTAACATAGAATACAATAATATTTTATAGTAAAATTAAGTATTTTCCCACCAATTTAAAGGAAAATGTCTCACTTTAAGCTGATAAGGCTAAGCTAGAAAATTATATACTTAATTAAAAATAAAAATAAAGCTTGAGATAAGCGTATTTTAGTTCTAGGCCCACAACCAAGATACCTTTAACTTTTTTACTGTAAAATTATTTTTAGACTTTACCTAATTGCAATCTTAACATTTTTAATCTCTGTGCTCATATTTTAAGAGTAAATCTTCAAAATAAACCTTACAATCTAACATCCTTTAGATAATCTTATTAAGGTAAGTAATATTTAACAAAAGTTCCAGATTGTAAATATTTGGCTTTCATCTATTGGAAAAAATAAAAGTTCTTTTTTTTATTTATCAATAACAATGAAAAGTACTGCAACTTTCTTTTATTCGAACAAGAGTTTACCAATTTTTTTTCCAATAAAAAAGGAACATCTTACTCAAAACGTTAAGAGAACAGTAACTTGCTTAGAAGCTTAAAAGCTTTCACCAGAACGACGTTTATTTATCAGAAAATCCAGTACCTCAGTATTCGACGACAGGATTCAAAAGTTTTGCTTCCCAACGTCATAATGGCTATTAGGAAGGGGTACTTTTAGCCTGGGGGTACACATTATTATTTTGATATTTTATGTTGATTGAAAGGTTTTAAAGAACTAAACAAGAAAAATGGGATACAAAAATAAATGAAACTATCGATCCAGGATGGCCGTTATCTGAATGATGCAAGAAAAGACATTGGAGTGAGCAAAAAAAAATATAATGAATGTTCTGCCATGGCATGAAGAAGAATGGATGTTGGTAAACAAAGAGATTTTTATCGACAGGATGTCTGTGGGATGGTTACAATGCCATAAAGAGATAGAAAATGTGTCGGGTTCGGTTATCTCTGGTAGTGGAAATGGCATCGCTTTGTAAAGAGAACAAATTAGTAGGATTTTGTTTGTCTTGATCAAATCTTCGGAATGTCTCTACTTTACAGATTTTTTCCACTAAGAATAGCTTTGTAATATTTTTAGTTTAGAATTTTTTATACACCAGAGATTCTGCTTTATACAACAGACTATGAATACTCAATGGCATGTAAAGAAGAGAGATTATTACATCTTGGTAAGACTTTTAATAATAATTGCGTCGAATTTGGGTTTAATATTGGAATTTATCAGAAATAAATAGATAAATATTCATTTAATATAAAGATGCATTGTCACAATATCTACTAGAACTCCTCGTTTTTGTTTTAATTCATATTCTTTATATGCGGGCTGGATATTTTAGAGTTAATTAAATAATTTAATTAAATATAGGTAATGGAATGCCACATCATTTAAAACTTTTGGTATTGATAAATATTTGATGAAAAAAAGAAAAAAAATAAAAATTTCAAAAACTGTTTACCGCATCTGTTATATGTTATTTTGATATGTACCAATCAATACGGGAGATCTTATTTTATAATATATAGTATGCATATAAAAATAAATTACATTCGAAAAATTTAAGAATAAAATCTAGATTCATAAAAAATAGCTAAATCATTGTTATTGTAAAACAATAAAAATAATTAAATTCTGGTAAATAAAAACATAAATAGAATATCTGTTGTGTGATTATAAAGGCATTAGAAAATAGAAAATGCATCGAGTTTGGTTATCTCTGACAGTAAAAATGGTATCTCTTTGTAAAGAAAATGAATTTGTCGGATTATGGTTGTCATGATCAAATGTCTAGAATGGATCTTTACTGAAGATAAAGGGTTTATACACTGAAAAAAGTATATTTGTAACCAGTTTGGTAACGTCTTTGACCAATGCTCCATATTGTTAATCCAATTGAATAAATTAAATTATACATTTAAAGTGAATGCCATTATCAATGTATTTTATCTTTAACGTTTAATATTATGGCTGTTGTTTAATATTTCTGTAAGGAAACAAATGAAATAATTTCCAAATAGTAGTTTATGTGCTAATTATCTGCATTTATTTGCTAATTATCAGTTTCTGTATTCAAGACCATATAAATTAGACAATCCGTTTTTTTTTTAATTTTGAATATATGAATTTTTTTGGACAGATTTTTTTAAATCTATATGTATTTAAAAAAGGAGGTTTTATACTACTATAATACTTGATGCTATTTACTGAAACACTTGGTATTCATTGTTATTTCAAGTTTATACATTGTCCAGATAACTGTATACAGACTTTACGAAAGACTTTATAAGCCAGGAGTCTACAGTATGTGAAACACACAAACCCCCCCACACACACACAATTTGCAACAGAAATAAAAATGTATTTTATCACATGTGAATTAGAGTGGAATTGAATCAATATTTTTACTCTTTACTGATGAGTATATGTTTACAAAGTAACAAGAACATTAATGCTCTGGAGACAGTCGGGAACCCACAATTATCTCAGACAAATCTACGCAGTGGAAGAATCAGCGGGTTCAGTGTTTGTAATAGCAGCCATCAATTTGAAAGACCTCACTGAGCTGCTATCTGTACCAAAAGGCACCGTAACTGCTCATTTATACAGAATCGACTTCCTTGGTTCAATTGTTTTTTCCTTACGCAGTTGTAATTCGTGACTCTTTCATTCTTAAAACAATAATAATGGACCACACAACGCTTTGATGAGGAGAATGTGAAAAAATTTGTAGGGTTAAGTCTTGGTCAGTAAATAGGTTCTCAAAATTGAATCTGTGTAATCGTAGTTTATTTCAAGATTACTATAGTTACTATAAGCATCAAAACACTGCTAGATCACGATGTTTATTTACAGATTATCATGCAGCATATGCATCATTTAGGAATAGTCATTCAATCGCCAAATGGTGAAAATAAATTATTTCGTCTGTTGTCCTGTGATTGCAGTATTTACAAGTGTGGTCTATCTATCGAACATATGTCGTTGTATCCTAATAACACTTTATTTTGTAGTATTTCATTTAAATTTATTAAAACTGATGTTTTGATTAGGGGATCTCGACTTTCAATATGATGGTAAAAAGGTACATAATCTTTAATTTATTTCCAAAGGAATAGATATAAAAAAGTTAAGAACCTCTTATTTGTACCATACTCACGTCATGGAAATATAAAAGTATTTCTTCTAACCTATCATTCGCTTCAGAATATACTCTTACAAAAATGGCAGCCCAGAAAATTCCATAAAATCTTTTTTTTTCCACATTTTCATAAAAAAAAATGAAAATTACAATTCCATTTTAAATCCAAAAGAAAAGTGGTCGAGTGACAAAGCGTGGGTGGAATGGGGGAGGAGGAGTATTCCACTCTGCATTTTTCTGTTCAAAAATACTGGATGACACTGATAAACACTGAGGGAGTGGGCAGGAGATAAGAATTCTTGGGGCTTCCGAGCGACATAATTTTTATGAAAAAAAAAAGAAAATGGAAAATAGCAGTGTTGCGAGACGAGATATAATATCAGTGGAACTGACTATCTGAGGAAGATGGGGGAAAGCACAAAGAAACTTTTTATGGCAAGTTTGTGGATTATAAAGGTTTGTGGTAATAAAGAGAGATTTGTGTTATTTGTTGCTTTGGGTTTTAAAATTTCCGAGAGGAATTTTGATGAGAAAAAAAAGATATGGATTTTATTCCTGAAAATTTATTTTAATAAAGAGTTTTAAGGAATGTAATTTTGTGGGAAATTGTTCAATCGGATATAATAACTTTTTTCACAAGCATATTGTAAGTTGCTTACGAATTTCAACTTTTTACGCTATTATTTTTTTAATTGAAATAATGTGTTAATGTAGCTTTTGATGTGTTTTTAATAATAATATGGGGATGGTGAAAAATTGCGAAATGGTATAAACAGACCATGTTTTAATTTTTATCTGCAGCTTTATTGAGTATATAAACAAACAAGCTTACATTTTGAAATCTGATAAACATAATACTTTTTGCATTAACTGCTTTCTATAATATTTTTAGTAAACTTTAATTCCATAAAGTAAATCCTGTAAAGTACTTTAAAGGTTTGAGTTATAGAATAAAATAAAGATTTGATTTCATAAAGAGCAATTTTTATGTAATACTATATAAAGAATTGTTTCCAAATTTATTTTGATGTTAAATGCATATCATACGCTTAATTATTTTTTTTAAAAAATGAAATAATTGCTAATTATTGAACCGATTCTTAATTAGTATAAATCTATAAAAATATATTTATTTATTTTTTATATTTCATACAATAAATATTTATAAAAAGAAAAATATCCATTTTAATGGCATCTTAAAGTTATTTATTTAAAATTATAATATAAAGCAAAAACACCTCTTTCTATAAAGTAAAGAATCCATGATTAAATCATAGAATCTTAATTATCCATGATTTAACCGTGAATTCCATGAACCATGATTTAATCATGATAATAAATCCTTGATTTAATCATGGATTAAGATTAAATCATAAATCCAAAATTTATTTGAAAATTTAATTATTGCTGGTTTGAAATTTATTGAAATTTTAATTATTATTATAATTTTAATTATTTAATTATTATTAAATTTTATTAATTGTGCAATTATAAATAAGTGTTTCATGTAACTGGATTCTATTGCAGTTAAATAAATCTTAGCAAATAAGCCTAATGATATTAGTGAGTATAGAAAAGTAATTTCTAAATTAATTTAGTTAAGCAAAGTTAATAACTTTTTCTAGTTTTCTGAAAACATCATACTAGATTTTGGTTATTATTTTTGATATTTTACAATAAATTACCAACTGTTAATACCGTAATATCATTGAATTATTTAATCTTATTAAACATCCTAAATCATAACACCGTGTCACTTAAAGCGACTTAAAATCCTCCTTAAATCTCTTTACTCATTTAAATCGCTTTAATTCTCTCACAAACTTTACTATAACCAATTTATCCTTCCCATGCGTCACAACTTATTATACATAGCTCACATCAAATTCATCAGAAAGTTTGAGGAGTTAATCTCTTCTAACTAAACTGGCAAACCAGTCAGTCTCATCTTTACTGAAATCTAGTTAGCAGAAGGAATCTATTTATTCATATATTAGTCTAGATCCATTGCAGGAACTGTCTACTGGGACTGGTTTCGATTTGTTCAATATGTCAATGTATTAGGTTAATGGTGTCTCTCGCTTCTACAGAGGGCTATTTGTACTTGTCAGAATAAGTCATTGATGTAGTATAAACGAATTGCAACTGAAATGGCTTTAAATATCTGCAGTTAATGCTATTTTCTTGCTTCACAAGTATGCTCTGATCTAATAGCATTTCTTTATAAATATTTTTATTAATAGTTTTATTACTGCAATATATTAATTAAATATATAACGCTATTTCGTGCATCATTATATGTTATTTAATGCACAAGCATTCAATTAATCTAAATGTTTATTTATCTCCTCATTTTTTTAATGTACTGAGGCAGAATCAAGACTAAATGAGCAGGCACACCAGTCACAGATGGATTATGGGTAGTTACGGCATTGCAATCACAGGTTTAATAAACTAGGAGACTTGGGTTGCATAATAAAGAATCGATCATATTGGTAAAAAGTTCGTGGATTATCTCTGTATGCAAACAAAGAATCTGTACGCCTGAATTTTTTCCAAATAAGAAATTTCTTCTTAAAACCTGAAGATAATATCATTAACAATATATCGTCGAAATACATTCACAATAATGTAACCGTGCTTCCTCCCACCCACTGGCCCTTTGGTGTTCAGTAAAAATGCTTCCAGCTGAGAAACGTTAAATAAATAATTTCTCATTCCGAGAGGAAATAAATTTAGCACACCACTGTGCATTAGCTGGCCTAAAGTCTTTCATTCGGAGAGGTAGCATATTTCGCACACCCTGCGCGTAACCGAGTTTAGAGTTTTCGGCTTAGAAGTGGAGGCCTTCGACAAATCCATAATTATTTGTTATGAAATATGTTAAATTTTACCTCTAAAGGTGTGTGCTTGATGTTTGTGCATGTGTAAATAAAACAGTGACTTCTCCCATCTGTCCCTCAAGTATCTTAACCCAACCACACCACCAGCAGTTGCCCATACCCACTACACTATAATAATACTTTGGACAAATCGTGTTACGGAAGAAATATTAAAAAAGTGTACAAAATCCTAGTTATTAACCCTTACTCCATTATTTTTGTTATTGCTGAGTTTGATCTTTCAGATATTATTTAAGTAGACAAATTGCCTTGGATACTAAAGAAACTGAAAATATTAAGATATTTATTTTTATGATACGGTTATATGAAATATATATTAAGTAAAAATTGTAATACTTGATGATGATAGCAACTATAACATTCTTTAGGTGTATCACACTGAGCTTTTATAAAATATATATATGATATTATCAATTCCAGTTCTTTACAGCAGAATATACCTTATATAGATTTGAATCAGAAGAAAAATTCTTATGGAAAAATGAAAAATTTTCTTCGAAAATGGAAATAAAATATCTTATTATTTAATGATACATTTCCAGATAGAAAAATTACAAATGAGGTTGAAATATATGATATCTCTTTTCGCTGCTCTCCCTCAAGTTTCAGTCTGCTAGGTAAAGCCTCTTTCCGAAAAAAGTCCGAAGAAATCACGTAGAAAATTGAATCCATAAATATATTTCCTTCGATTCCATATCTAAGATAGCAAAAAAGAAAAGATTTAGATTTTTGCAGGATTTGGGTAAATGTCTCCATATATTTTGCTTTTATTTTATACGCACTTTGACCATTGCCCTTATCACTAGTTTTCTGCTTCCATTTTTTATTTTTATTTCTATTTATTTTTTGAAGTGTTAAAAATAAAATAAAATGACTATAAATGTTTTTAAAAAATTTGTAATTTGTTCGTAAAAAATTTCCATTAGAAAAGTGCTAACCACTAAAACATTTTTGATAAACGGCATGATAGTAAAATAGTAGAAATATGTTACAGTAGTAAATAACTTTAAGGAAAATATAGATACCTTAATCACTTAAAAATATATGTAAATTTTTTGTTTAAAATATACCTTATATAAATCACATATAACGAATTTTAGTCTATTGAATCATAAAAGTATTTCAGAAACAATCCATCCGATATTTTCACATATTACTTACTATAATTTTAATAAAATATTGTTTTTTAATATATACTTTTAAATATACGATTCAAGCATAAATTTTAAAGAAGATTAAATATGTATTTCGTTTCTTTTTAGTTATATCAATTTTGTTGTTGTTGATTTATATCGGTGCGCTTCGCATCCAACGTAAGTGCTCCATGAAATTCAGCGAAATGGGATTTTAATTCACTTAAGGCAGGGCTTTTAGTGATAATTGCCCCGTATTTGCATGTCCCCTAAGAAAAAAACCCAGAAAAATTATACATTTAAACCCGCTATCAAAATCATCGCAACACGTTGTCAATAATCGAATAACCTCGATTCTCAAAGTAATGACAACGCGCTCGGGAGTTGCTCATGCTATTACTGGACTAATGATCCTACTCATTTCTGCTTCTATTCTTTTTACATTTTTTACTAATTTTAGTCTTTTATTAATATTTGCCATTCAATATTATTCCTTGCGTTTTTTTTAGAATAATTTCTTATTACAACTAAGCAGAATATGAACAAGATCGGAAAATGGTAATAGGCCTTGTGCCAAATGTTTTTATGAGTAACAAAAGAAAGGAAAGTAGATTTCTTCAAACCATTTTTTTCAAAGTAAATAAATTAGTTCAGTTATCAGAAGTAATTTAGCAATTTGTTTTAGTGTGCTTATTAGAAGTAAATAAGGTATTTGTAAATTAAAATCACTGCTATTTGTAAGAGGTTAATTTCAAATAAGAGGTTCATTGTTGAACGATTAATTATTTAAAGCAGAATTTTTAGTATCTGATTTTCTTTTCTTTTCAATTAAAAATATTTAGATGTCTGATGCTTAATCAAGATTTGTATAGAAAATTTCATCGACTTCATGTTTTTGTGTATTAAATAAATATTATTAGTTTTTTTTTTTCTTAATTTCGGGTACCATAAAAAATGCAGTTTCGCACAGACTTACATATGCTTAAGAAAAAAAAATCATAGAATCATCTTTTTTTCCTTATTTTTTTATATATATTTTTACGTTGCATGTAAATTGTGCAATATAGCAAAATAGTATATTTTGTATCAACCAAAATAAAAATATTAATGAAATAAATATTTCAGTTTTATACAAAAATAATTTTATCGATATAAATTTATCAATCATTTTGGATACTAAAAGATATAATTTTCGAAAACTAATTTACGCAGGAAGTACAGAGGCAAAATAGTAAGTTAATAAACAATTGATGCATTCAACAATTATGTTATACCATCAAGCATATTTAAAAATGATCTGTTAGATATTCCATTGGTCACTGCAGTATTTTCTGTCTTTTTAATGCATTTGTTGTGATTAATTAAGCCACACATGATTTCAATTTAAAGAATTACAAATATTGAGATAAAGAATGCAGCAACTAACTTTATGCTGCAATTTTAATATTAAAAAAATGTCATAATTTTGATTCAAAATGCCTAAAATAAAAATCCAACGAAAAATAAAGACAGATAATATGTTATCAATACGCCTTCAGTAAGATATAATTTAATCTGTCATTAAAGATATTTGAATTGATTGCTTTTTTTTTTCTTTTGTCCCATCAAACACTCTCATAATTTTATTTGCAAAAGGATACTAAAAGATCAAAGATACTAAAAGTTATCTTCTTCTAAATTTAATTTATGCATCAAACAAATAGACAAATAAAATGAAGATTTTAATGCAAACAAATGCATTGTGCAACCAGCACCATGCCACCTTCACAACCAATCTGCGAGCTTCTAAATGCAACATGGCTGCTATGAAAATGTCAAACAAGCATCCAGCGATCTTGATTATTAAAAAGCCATTAAGCCTTTCTCCGGGCTTGCTTCCAGTGAGTAGTGGCCATGTTTATTTGGAACATATTTCTGCATGCGATACCGGTGAAATGTGGGCCATACAAGGGAATCGGGCTAAAATCAAAGCTGGAAATGTGCCCCAAAATGTATAATCAATAGAATATTATAAATAAATTATAAAAGCAATATATAATCAATATAAGATCAACATAATATTACTAATCAGTTTGGATGCTAAAAGTTATAATTTTCGAAAAATAATTTATGCAACAACTACAGTGGCATAAGAATAAGTCAATAAATAATTGATGCAGTCAACAATTGCACTATACCATCAACCATATTTGAAAATGATCTGTTAAATATTTCATTGATCACTGTATTATTTTTTGTTTTTTTAAATGCATTTGCTGCGATTAATCAGATTTTAAGTCGTGTAACATCAATTTACGAAACTGCAAATATTAAGATAAAAAAAGCAACAACTTTCTTTTTGCTGCAGTTTTAATTTAAAGAAAAAAAATTCCATAATTTTGATTAAAAATGTCTAAAATAAAAATCCAACGAAACATAAAGATAGATAATATGTTATCAATACGCCTTCAATAAATGCAATTCAATATATCATTGATATTTGAATTGATTGCTTTTTTTCCTATTCTGTTTTTTCCTTTGTCCCATCATACTCATAAGTTTACTTTCATAAAATATCAAATCCAAGATACTAAAAGACGTCTTCTTCTAAACTTAATTTATGCATCAAACAAATAGACAAATAAAATGGAGATTTCAATGCAAACAAGTGCATTCTGCAACAGCACCATGCAATCTTCACAACCAAACTGCAACAAATGCAACATGGCTGCAATCAAAATGCCAAACAAGCATCCAGCGAGCTTGATTATTAAAAAGCCATTAAGCCCTTCTCCATGCCTGCTTCCAGTGAGTCGTGGCCATGTTTATTTGGATCGTATTTCTGCCGCGATACTGGTGAAATGTGGGTCAAGCAAGGGAATGGGGCTAAAATCAAAGCTGGAAATGTGCCCAAAAATGTCAAAAGCACACTGGGGGCAACCCCTGCCCTTTATGAGCCTCACAAAGGGAGGCGTGCGAGTGTGTCAGCGATGTGTTGTGAAACCCTAAACGCTGTAAATTAGCAGTCAGACGCCTCAGCATAAGCGGCTCTTATTTTAGTAAGGGATGATGGGGGTGAAAGACAGACAATTTATGGGAAATATAACTCACGATCAAGAGACGGGCATGTGATTTTAAAAAAGAAAGTATTTTGAAGAGAAACTTTTTCCAGTATTTGTATATTTTTTATTTAGTGTATATATATATATATATATATATTTTATTTTTTTTATTTATTTATTTTTTTTATTTATTTATTTATTTTTTTTTTAGTTTCGATAAAAAAATATTTCACTCATTATTACGGAATTTTAAAAATTTATTTTTAAAAGGCTGATTTATATAAAATATATGGGCCTGAATGGCCGAGTGGCTAGCGCTCGGTACTACAGGTTTCGGGTTCGAGTCCCGGCGGTGCCATGGTTGTTTGTAGTGGTTCGGAATCCACTTTAAAACGTAGGTCCCGGTCTTAATAGGATCGTAGAGCGTTGCGGGGGCATTGTGACTCCGCGTCCGTGGCTTATCTTCAAGTTACACGCGCCCCCTGGGTAATGCAAAGTGAATACGTCTCTGCAGCACTTGCCTTAAGGCATCCAAAGACCAAGCTGTCTGTGTTTGCCAGCTGCATTAGAAAGGAAAAAATATATATATATATATAAATATATCATAGGAGCATTAGAAGAGACACTTATGGCAAAAATATATCATTTTATTTTTATTGGTTAGTTCTATTGTTTTTTTATTAGTAATATTTTTTCAAGTATACTTATAAAAATTTAAAAAAATAATATTTAATTTAAAATTCTATTTAAAAAATTTCATTTAAAAATGGCTGATTTATGAAAAAGATAAAGCATGAACATTAAAAGAGGGTGAGTGAAAAAACATTTTGACAGATAAAATAAATATGATGAATTTTATTGTTCAATTCAATGGCTCCATATTAATAAATTTCTATTTTATGTTTTTATTATATATAAAATATAATTTTTGATATTAATAAATTTCTTTACATATTAATAATTTTTGATATTAATATATTTCTTTAAAATATTAATAATTTTTGATATTAATATATTTCTTTAATATATTAATAATTTTTATATTAATATATTTCCTAAAAATATTAATAATTTTTACATTAATAAATTTATTTAAAATATTAATGATTTTTATATTAATAAATTCAATTAAAATATTCATATTTTTTGTATTTATAAATTTCTTGAGTTTATTAATAATTTTGTTAAATATTAATAATTTTTATATTAATAAATTTCTTTAAAATATTCATAATTTTTTATATTAATAAATTTCTTTAAAAATATTAATATTTTTTTATATTAAAAAATTTCTTTAAAGTGTCCCAGTGTGATGTTGTCAAAAATCATTGCTTTTAGAAATAGACTCAATGAAGATGTGGAAGAGGCCTCGCATCAGTAATTGTATAACCTGATTAGTTTCCCATGTTTTACTATTATCAGAATTTATTCGTTATATATTATATAATTATGCTTTTGATAAACTATTGGATATTCGTAGTAAACTGTTAAAACTAAAAATGTATTTTAAAAATACGACAATATACAAAATAATTAATACATCAAATTGTAATCATAATTTTATCTATATTCTTTAAAATATTTTCATGTTTTAAAAGGGGAATTATTTTTTTTAATAAATTGAATTAATTTATTAATTAAAAAAATAAAGTTCAATTTAATAAATAGAAAACTCACTTTATTTATAAGAAAAAAAGGAACACAAAAGATATGGTGTCAAAAAGTCTATATTTTGTTTATGGAAATATAAGCTACTCTAAAAATGCATATTCAGTTTCTAAAAATATATTTATGTTTCTGAAACATATTTTTTTTTATTTACAAAAGTTGTAATTATTTTTTCTCTAGCACTAAATACATTATTCACATTAATTTCAATTTAACATTTAATAGTTATAACTAAAAATCAATAAAAAGTAATTCACCTAAATTGTTTAAATTTCTATTAAAATATAGTTCATTCAAAATAATTAATTATTTAATAGTAATTAAAATATGACATCATCTAAAAACAATTGCATTATAATGAGGAAATTAGCCCAGAATTTAACAGAGAAATTTTAAACGTGAGATACTAACCAGGAGATAATAATTGACTAAAAGAATTCCTACGAAATATCTGAGCACTAAATGTACATTTTCAAAAAGTTCCTTGCTTCTATTTCGCAAAATAATGGAAGAATAAACTAACACAACTATTTCTATCTCTGTTCTATAAAAGCCCAGTTTTAAAAGGAACTGCTAGAAAGATAATTTTTCAAATTTGTGCTTTCAGACTTTCGTGGTGATATTTATGGTACAGGTGTAATGGTCCATTAAATTTTTGCTCTCCCAGCATTAGCCCCATCCTATAATATGCGTTTGTCTATTAAATAAACGGAACAGCATATTTGTTCAACATAGTATATTTTACATTGGATTTATTTGGGAAAATATATTATTGACGGTTGATTTTTCAGGTCTTTAAATTCTCAATTTGGAAATTTTGATTTTTAAGATAAGAATAAAAGTAAAGTTGTTTTGGTTAAATTTATTTTAAAAATTACACAATAATTATTTATTTTTTTTCTCTATGAAACTTAACAAAAGTTCTTTTTTTTTTTTTTTACATTTGTGTATAATAGTAATAAACTTCAAAGCCCAGTGTCTAAATTCTTTATTTGAAAGTGTTTATTACTTGTACTATTGAAGTTCTGATAAAAATTACTTTTAATGTCATCAAAGACGTTTTTGCATCTGGAATCTCATATTAAGCACAGTGTACCATAAACTGTCCTTGCTGGGTTAAAGAAGAAAGGTTATTCTGCCAAAAAACCATCTGTGGATAATTGTTTAGCATTTCCATGTCGTTTGAAGTAAATTCCAACAAATTTTCACATAGTACGATTGTCGGTATGAGAATCTTGCATAATTTATTACAAATATAATCGATTCTTCATGGTTCTGACAACATTAACCCCTGAAATCAATTTAAATTTTTGCCTTGCACCATTTTACTCTATGAACTTTACCACTATGTTGTGAGTCGAATTAGACACAAAATTTGAATTATGTAAAATTCATCCACAACTGTATATGGTATTAAAAGTAAGATAAATCTAAAATATGAAGTATAATCTTAAAAAATAAATTATAATAGTTTGAAACAAAACTCTTCAATGAATACATAGAGCAATATAAAACCAATGGTTTTGTGAATTGAATATAAAATACCCTTTTATGTTATTTTGAAATCCAGGAAATTCTAAGACAGGGTAATTACTGGTTTTCTTATATATGGGATGGCGTGTATATGATTAAAACGACTGATTTTTGAGAAACATATGTCGAAACTAAAAGAAAAACCAGACAACAAATTTGTTAGATGATGTCGAAATGTACTTTAATTTACTCATATTGAACTAAAGAACTTTGATGGCTGTGGAATATAGAGCAAAATTAAAAGTATAGTAAAGAAGAAGTAGAAGAAAGTGCAGATGAGAATAAAAACATAAATATGGTTTTTAGCCTTAAGCCAAATAAATTTCAATTGCTTAAATTGCAGGCATGCAAACATAGATTTTTAATAAGGGTTTTCATTTAATAAGTCTCTATTACAAGAAAAACAGTGTAGGTATTTTTTATAATTATTGGATTTCCAGTTAATATTCTTAATTTTGTTAACAAACTATATGTAATCTATTAGTTGTTTTCCTTTTAGTAATAACTTTTGTGATTATTGTTTAATTATGTAATTTATATATCCAATATTCGGGGCCTGAATGGCTGAGTGGCTAGCGCTCTGGCGCTCGGTACCACAGGTTCCGGGTTCGAGTCCTGGCGGTGCCACGGATGTTTGTAGTGGTTCGGAATCCACTTTAAAAAGTAGGTCCTAATAGGATCGTAGAGCGCTGCGGGGGCATTGTGACTCCGCGTCCGTGGCTTATCTTCAAGTTACACGCGCCTCCTGGGTAATGCAAAGTGAGTACGTCTGTGCAGCGCTTGCCTTAAGGCATCCAAGACCAAGCTGTCTAAGTGTTTGCCAGCTGCATTAGAACAAAAAAAATTATTTATCCAATATTCTCAGCTGTATGCTTTTATTCTTTGAAGATACGTCAAAATATAACTTTACAATGTAAAAAAATAAAAATGTCGCCAAACTTTGTGGAATATCAATTTGGGTTTTTGACGATCAATCTTTGGCTGACCAAACTTTCCCAAATCAGCTACAGATCGTGAGGAGAACGAAATGATTATTAGTTTTAATCTGCTTTATGAGAAAAATATCTTTTGGGAAATGAGACTTATGAAAAGCTTACATTGCGATGGTCCTGTATTGGACTTGAAATAATAATAGTGCTGTATATTGTTACTGATATATGTATATTTTGTGGTTTTCTTTCGGGAAAAAATGTATACATTTTTTATTTATTTTTATTTTAAAGATCAATATTTTATCTTTCGAAAACAGCTTTGAGTTTGTTTGCTTAATGTCATTAGAAATTGATAGACAGTTGTTTCATCACAAGTTATTAGAATATTGAATTCATGCATTTCAAAATTTCAATTGAATTTCTGAAAAAAATGTATTTTATTTATTAACTGATATACGTTGACATTCACAACTGTCATAATAATTTTCAACGTCGAATAAAAATTTAAATCATTCTAATAGTTCGTTTTGAATGGTGTTATATAGGTAGTGAATTTAAAGTTTTTAAATATACTAATTTGCAGATGAGTTATTGACTATTTTGTTAAAAAACATCAATTTTTTTTGTCGCATTTTGCACTAAATGATTCGATTGTCATGTATAATTTTATTACTACATTTATACAAGTCAATGTGATATGTTTTACATATGAATGTTTAATTAATGAAAAAAAGACACTTTTTTGTCAATTTTTGCCATATTTTAACAAAAAATATTTATGTGTACATTATAATCTTCATACTTGTTAATTTTATAAGTATAATTTAGCAATAACATTATAAAAAAATTTATAAGCATTATTTAAAAATTTTGGTTCTAAACTTAGACAAGGTTTAAAGCTAATTATATGATAATGCACCATAATTAGTGGTAACTTTCAATGATTCCGAAATAGCCCTGCTTTTAACATTAAGTAATTAATTTCATATAAATGTTTAAAAAAATATATGTTTGGTAATATTAAGAACTGAATAAAGTTTTGATTAAAAATATTTTTTTAAATATATAATCAGCAAAATAATTTGATTTAAGAACGTGTAACCTATTCTAATTTTTGAATCATATTTCATTTAGAAAATTTCCCATTTTTGATTTTCAACATTATAAGAATGGGAATATTATATTATTCTAAAATCTTGGGAATTCTATAAATGAATATATTAAATGCTTGGATGAAAGTTCTAATAAAATGTCTTAAATATGATAAGAATCCCTTAAATTAAGAAGCTTTTAAAATATCTTAATGAAAATAAACTTATTTTCTGGCTTAAAAGGTAACAAGTGAATAAATACCAATCATTTCCTATTTACTCTTCTAGGAAGTTTGGAAAAAATTGTAGAACGATAATTGAAATACATTTTTTTTCTTTAGGTATTTTTTTATCTTTTACTTATTAAAGTTAAAATTTATTTTTTAAAGGATATAATTTCTACTAAAAAAAATTGAACCTTAATGGAAATACAAAATATAAACATATTTTTTATTGGATAGTTTCAGCCTTTTTTCAGATAAATATTAAAAATATATTTAAAATATATTTTATAAATATTCCTAAATATTTTTCAATAACCTCTATCATAAAAATTTAAATTTATAAACTACTGGTTAATAAAACGGCCATTGTTTAAAAAGGATTTGCTTTAAATATAAATGTATAAAAATATAAAAATACAATTTATAACAAATATTTAATGATAAAATTTACTAAGATTATAATTCATAATTATTCTAATTAAATTTAAAACAGTAAGAAATCCATATATTTCTTTAAAAATACAATAATTAATTCGAAAGACTTTCCTGCATTCACTTCTATATAATTCTAATTATATTAAATTTAAAAATGATAATTAATATTAAAAACATCTGAAAATAAAACATTTATCATATATACACCATTAAAAATGTTTTATTCTTTTAGTCTATATTAAAAGCAAAGAAGTTTAAAAGAAGGGTTTTTAAAAAAAATATCGTCAACAAATATTTTTGAAATTAATTCAATAAAAATAATATTCTAACCTAGAAATGGAATTTAAATTTACTATTTATGTTAAATTAAAAAGATATTGGCAGAAAATTTAATTATTTAATTATTTTAATTACATTTTTTATACAATTTAATCCATTGTGCACAGAATTGTAAACAATATTGTTGTAAAACATCAGGAACATAATTATGTTTTCTTTTTTAATTTTATTGTTCAATGCTTTCAGAAGAGTATATGAAAAATCAAAATATTTTTAAATAATCCATATATGTATTTTTTTTTCTTTTGTTTAAAGTAACAGTTGTTTACATTTGGTAAATTCTTTAAGTCACATTTAAGATTGCATACATAAAATTTACTCAAACAGAGAAAGTGTCAGAAGTTTTAAAAAATTGTGTCATATTTTACATTTCACACTGACAAACGAAAAGACACCTTTTTCCCCCTTAAAATTGGTTTTTCCTGATTTAAAAAAAGGGCGATTTTGTATTCCTTGCTAGCATTGTCCTGTGTCCTGACGAACGGATATGTATTTATTCCTGTGGTGAAAAGTTCCGGCGTCAGGCAACGAAAGAAATCCGGAAATGTTTCGGTGGGTTAGGGATTTTCTTTATCTTGGGGTCAGGGAAATGGTGGGGAAAAAATAATAGATTCCGAGGAATTCGCCTCAAAGGAAAAGAAATGATACTAGAAGTGCCAAGAGGGAAGAAAAAAGGGAAATTCAGATCAAAACCTATTTGAGACAACACAGCTTTCGAAACCAAAGAAAAAAGAAAAATTGAAATGAAAACATTGATCTTTTAGAATATTTTCTTAGTCCGAATTCTTTAATATAACTTTTGTCTTTATTCCGCTTCAAATTGCTAACTATAGCAAATTAAAAAGCATAAAAATGTAATAAGAATATTTTATTGAAAACAGCTTAGAATTTTCTAATATATATGATCTGGTAATATTTTTAAAATTAAATTTTTAAGAATTATTAAATATTTTAAAGCATTTAAAAGAACCGGAATAAAAACTTCAGTTTATTACGATAATTATATGTTTTATGTGTAATTTAGTTTCTGTTGGGACCTGATGGCCTAGTAACCAGCGCCATATATATATATATATGTATATAATTACACGATTAAGTTTGGGTTTCTTTCCGATGCATGTCGAAGAGTAGCATTCTCTCCTTAAAGAAAACATTTGAAAACGAAGGTTTTTTTAAATTAAAAAAAGAAATTAATTACGCAATGAGCTGAAATAATAATTTAATTCATTAAATTCCCACTTGAACAATTTCTTTATGTACAAAAATTTATATATTTGACATATTCATAAAGGGGCCTAATGGCCAAATGACTAGTGCTCTGGCACTCAGTGCCACAGGCTTCGGGTCCGGCAGTACCATGAATGTTTGTAATGATTAGAAATCTACTTTAAACCATAAGTCTCGGTCTAATATGACTGTAGAGTGTAGGACGGACAACCCTACCCCTTAAAACAGAAAAGCATCTCATGTCTCAAAATCTGCTAACAGGAAGATAGCCCTGACCCACCTTAAGGATCTTGCACCAATGAAGAGGAAAAGTTAAGTTATTTCTTATACTTTATTAAAAATAATATTTTGTTTTAATATTATAATTAAGTTAAGTTTTAGAAACTTCATTTAATTCGTTAAACTAATGTTTAACGAACTAATAAAGAAAATAATTACTCTTTGTATCCTTTGACCTACTAAAATTAGGAACTGAGTTTCGAAACATCTGTATCTAACGTTTTCTTTACCAGAACTATATGAAATAAATTATGTTTCAAAAGATAGCAATCATTTCTAACTTAGCTGAAGAAATAAAGAAACTAACTTCAAAGAGAAAACTTTTAACGGCAATTAATGAACAATAAAAAGAAAATTAACTTATTGATAACGTTACATTTCAGGTTAATCTAATAATTTTTTTCAGCCATGTTAGAAAAATATACAGAGCAAAAAAAAAAAGTTTATATTACTATATAAACTTTTACTTACTATATACTTATTTATACAAAAACTCAATTAAATGTAATTTTTAAAAAAATAGAAAAACAACTAAATAATGATACTTATTATAAATTCATTAATTTTTGTTATATTTAATGTTTTTTACCCTGCTTAAAAACAGAAGAAAAAATTACCCTGCTAACTACAGAAAAAAAAATCATGTTATAATAATTATTTCTTATAAATAAGACAATAAATGCTTCAATTTATTAACAGTTTAATTTATATTAATGAGTAAAATGTCCTATTTTATGAAAATTTAAATTTAGGATGTAGATTTTTAAGATACGTCTAATGTTTTTAAATAACTTTAAATAAAGTAATATATTAATTGAGTGATTATTATATTATGCAGATTTTTTCAGATTCTATGCATTCTGTACACTATTTAAAACAAGTCTTTTTCCATAAAATTGATAGAACTTCTATAGAATACATTTAAAAAACTTTTTTTGAAAATCTTCATTTTTATCAACCCTAAAAATCAATATAAAAACAAAAATCATATACATTTAATCCTTCCGGTTTTTAAAGTCTTTAGTTTTAATGTTTTGCTTGTTTAACGAAAGGAGCCGTAATTATGCAAAAAAATGTAACTTTATCCTAGCGTCGATTTCGCAGGCTCTGTGACAACCATGGCAGGGGAAAGAGGTCATTTTGTTTTGAAGAGTTCTTTCCAACAACAATACCCTTGTGCGACAAAATGGCATGAGTCTGTATTTCGTCAACATTTTTGAAGTAGGGCTACAATAATTCTTTGACAACTATGTAATTACCTTGTCTTTACATACTTATATGAATCAATTAATCGATTATTTAATTAAATCTTCATCAAGAAAATTGTCAGAAAACAGTTAAAGTGGTATAAATTAATCAATTATTATATTGTGATGTGAAAGGCTGGAAAAGATTGTGTTGTGGGTAAAGCGTAAAATTTTCTAATTGAGGGAACTAGATTTTTCCATTTAGAAAACTTTGAAGTGTAGTTAAAAATAAAGCAGATTTAGGAGTTAATATATTCTAAGAGTTCTAAAATATGTGATTATCTGTTGAATATTGCTTTAGATTTCTTACCTGAAGGAGTTAGATTTATCCATCATCAAAATTTTGAAACCATAATTAAGTGACTGGAAATTTCGAACCTGGAATGATGAGTTTCTCCTAACTTCGATTTCAGATGCACTGTGATAATCAAGCAACGAAATGGCATAATGTAATGACAAAAGGCAACGAAATATTTTGCCTATATTCCAAATAGTGTTGCAATAATTCCTTAATAATTAAGTGACTACATAATCTTTTGCGTACTGATCTTAATCAATCAATCGATTATTTAATTAAATCTTCATCAAGAAAATGGTAAGAAAGTAGTTAAAGTGGTATAAATAAATAAATTATTATATTCTTAATCAATTATTATGTTATTATATTCTTAAAAATGTGTAAGCCTGGGAATATCTTTATAATGCGTTGGGTTTTCTAATTGAAGGACCAGAAAACTTTGAAGTGTGTTTAAAAAATATCAGATTTATCAATTATTATATTTTTAGGAGTAGGAGTATGTTATTATTATATTTTTAGGAGTATTTTAGGAACCTGTACAGTCTGGTGAATATTGCATTATATCTCTTAACTGAAGGAACTAGTTTCTCCAACATCAAAATTATAAAAACATAGTTAAATTATTATATTCTTTGAAATTTCAAAATCTGGAGTGATATGTTAGATAATACATTAGATCTCTTTAAATAGAACGTTAGATTTTTTCTATGGAGAGAATTTGAAAAAAAAACTTGGTTGAAATTATACAGATTCATGAGTTATTGGGAATTTGAGTTATGTAATGGATAGCGTGCCTGATCTCCTAACTAATAAGCTTGAAACACAACGAGTGAAATCGAACAGATAATTACAGTGTTTATGTCGTGGGTCGTATGTGAAATCTTTAAGCCATGATAAACGGACGAGGTGAAAATAAATATAATCCACCGTTGTATCAAAATCTGCTACATATTCGCCATTCTATTGGCAACAAAATGTCCTTGATTTGATTTTTTTATTCCATGTTTATAAATTTATCATTTTTTTTTTTTTTTTTGCACGTTATTTCTCTCCACATCCTTATAAATAAAAAAATGGTTATTTTTATAAATTATTTTGTTATTTATTTTACTTATTAATAACTTTATTCTTTATTTATATTTTCGTTATCATCATTTATGTTCACCAATAATTGAATAGTTTAACATTATTTGTCCATGCACTGAAAACACTGTGTTACAAAATAATCATATTTGTTTAAGAATCGGAGGCATTGTCATAAAATATATTAGGTTGGGGAAAAAGAAATCCATTATTTTTTCGATAGATGGCTGTAGTGATCGATATCACGTAAAGTATCAATTAAACAATTTCAGATTTATGCTCGTTAGAAAGGTGGCACTTCGTACTAAAATAATTCTTTTTCTGTTTTTTGTTTGGTCCATTCAGTTGGGAGTTACAGGGTGTTAAAAATGGAAGTGAACAAAGAGAAAATTCGGTACATTTTACAGTTTTTCTTTGACAAAGGCGAAAATGCAAGCCAGGCGGCTAAAATTGTGAATGGTGTTTATGGTTCCGATACTGTAACAGCCAATTATGTGCAATTTTGGTTTCGTAGATTCCGTTCAGGAATTTTTGATGTTAAAGATGCACCTCGCACAGGTAGGCCTGTCATCGAAAATGTCGATAAAATCGGAGAAATGATCGAAGTTGACCGGCATGTTAGCAGTCGTAACATCGCCCAGGAGCTAAAAATCGACCATAAAACAGTTTTAAACCATTTACACAAAGCTGGATTCAAAAAGAAGCTCGATGTTTGGGTGCCACACCAATTAACAGAAAAAAACGTGATGGATCGAATTTCCATCTGCGAAGCCTTGGCCAAACGGAATGAGATAGACCCATTTCTTAAACGGATGGTGACTGGAGATGAGAAATGGATCACATACGATAACCCTATGCGAAAACGATCGTGGTCAAAGAGCGGTGAAGCACCTCAAACGGTGGCCAAACCAGGACTAACGGCCAGGAAGGTTCTGTTATGCATTTGGTGGGATTGGAAGGGGATTATTTATTATGAGTTGCTTCCATATGGCCAAACGCTAAATTCTGATCTCTACTGTCAACAACTGGACCGTTTGAAGATAGCGATTGACCAGAAACGGCCAGAATTGGCCAACAGGAGAGGTGTCGTGTTCCACCAGGACAACGCTAGGCCACACACATCTACAGTGACTCGCCAGAAACTTCGGGAGCTTGGTTGGGAAGTTTTAATGCATCCGCCATACAGTCCGGACTTGGCACCAAGCGATTATCATCTTTTTCTTGCATTGCAAAAATTTTTTTAATGAAAAAAAATTGGCATCTAGGGAGGATTGTGAAAATCGACTACTAGAGTTTTTGCAAATAGAGACCAGGACTTCTATGAGAGAGGCATTATGAAGTTACCTTTAAAATGGCAACAAATCATACAACAAAACGGTGCATATTTGACCCAAATCGGACAATCCGAAGCATGTTAAATAAAGTCCTGAAGTTCATATAAAAATAATGGATTTCTTTTTCCCCAAACTAATATCTCCTGTAATACATCACTTCTCCGCTGAAGCAAATAATATTCTATTTGAGAATTCAGGAAGATAAAATTCATATTTAAAAAAAAAGTTTGTATTATTACTACAATGTATTATTTATTTTTATTTAGTTCCCTCTTATTTTATTTGTAACTGAATATTTATAGCACATATTATAAATATTCATGCTTCCGATTTTAAATATTCAGTATTTCTTTTCAAGACTTTTGGCTTATGAATAAACTTACTCAAGATTATTATTTTTATTTTTAACACTTTTTTTGAACTATTATTATTTTAACATTTGATATTTTTATGCTTAAGAGTTTTTCTGAGAATAAAAAGGAATAAGAATTTTTAATCTCATACGCGCAAAAAAAGCTTTAAGAAGAAGAAACTTCAGTCATCTTAATAATTTACGATTCAAAAATTCCTCTATAAGTATTTTCTCTGTTGTTTTTAGTAAAAAATATTTCTTTTATTTCACGAAATTATTTTATCACACATAAAATAAATTCAATATTTTTTTTTATAAAATAAGAATGGCATAAAAATAAAAGCGAAATTACAAACAAATAACACTTATAAAGTAAAAACAAATTGTTAGTGCCTTAGAAACATTAAAGGGCCTGAAAGCGCTGAATTCAAAGACAAATCAATTTCAAATTAAATTCAATTTTTAACATTTAAATCTATAAAAATCACATGTTAACTGATGCAAGGTTTTTAATGTAAAATAAAAAAGTCACAAATTCAAATTTATATTATTTTCAGTAAATATATATGAAAAATTATTAAATTAAGATATATAAGCTGCAACATTTATTCTTCTTTTAATCAGCATCGCTATATTTTTATGTTCAATCTGAACTTTTTTATGCCTAACCTCAAATTCCTAAATTTCTTGTAATTTGAATTTAAATAGATTATGCTTTATGTAATTTAAAATAATAAAATTAAAATAATCTTATTCTAATGAAGTTTCATAATGATAAATTAATAATTAACTTACGAAATTAAATTCTAGAAATCCTTTTTTATGTAAAGTATTTTAAAATATATTCTTTATGTATAAAAGAGCAATAAAATTATTTTCACCGAAAAGTCTTATTTTCACTAACTTATTATGATTAAGAAACTGCTAAACATTTCTTCATTGAAATAAAAAATTATGATATTTTCAAAGAAATCAAATAGACAACCGTACAGAGATTTAATTTTATGAACACCAAATAATAATATTCTTCTTCATTTTTGTGAACACCATATACAAAAAAAATTTGATATATAATAGATTCTAATTCTAGTTTAAGTATTTTGCAAGACCTATATAAAAAAGTTATTTCGCAAGGGGTTCCAACTGCAGAATAATGTCAATGAAATTGCTTTTTTTTTTGGCTAAAAAGGGTACCATAATCTTACAGTCCTATCCCCTATTCAACTATAATACGAATAATAAAAGAACTCATGCATGAAGACTTCTGATCCAGACAAGTTGACTAAATAAAGTAAAAGTGTTGGAGGGATCCTCCTTTAAAGGTTCCAACTGCCCCTAGACATGCTGTTGCAGCTTTTCGGTTGGAGACTGGGCATGATTGCCTTGCAGGGCATTTATTTAGATTTAAAATATTTTCGTCGCCTAATTGTGTATTATACGGGAGAGACACTTATGGATGCATCGCATCTTAAAAGAATGCCCTAAGGGTGTCTAGACATGTATTTGATAGTTACTAGCAGGCAACAGGGAAACTTCGAGATCTGCGGACTGGCTGATTTGTGTCGAACATTGATATTTTTTTTTTAGTTTCTGATATTATATGATGTTTTTCCTTAACTTCATGTGTATTAGTTGTGTGTGCTTGTCACACACTAGTCAAGGAATTTGTATGTTCATTATTGCTAAAAAGAATATGTATTTGAATTCATTTGTATATGAATATGTATTGTACGTATATATGTTGCATATATATATATATATATATATATATATATATATATACATATTCATATATATACATAAATATGTTTGTATTTGTACATTAGAATATGCATTTGTATGCTAAAAATAAACAAGTAATATAAAAAAAAAATTAAAGTCAATTCTTATTTTTTTTTCACTAAAAAAATAAATTCTTGCAGAAAGTTCTTTACAAAGAAAGTTGAAATTTTCCTCTTACATATGGCGCCATCTATTATTAGATACATGCAACTTAAATCTAAAAAAAAACTAAAATTAATTAATTAAATTTAATTAATGAATTAATATTTGAAAAAAACTGTATTAACATCAAGTGTCATCCACTACAAGTTCAAAAAAATGTATTTGAACTTGAGTGGATGAATAAAAAGTATTTTATTAAAGATTAAAAATGTGAACAATATATATATAGATATATATATAGGGAGAGTGTGAATTAATAGTAGGAATTGAAAAAAAGTACTTCATTGATTTTTAAACAAAAGCATGATTTCATAAATTATATTTTAACTCATCGTTGATATCTCTAACGTCTCTTAATGTTAGCATAAAAACATATTTCAAGTTTAGTTATATTTCAATATTTTATATTTATTCTTTAGTTATATTTCAAATTTAGAAAACTCTTCAGTATTTCAAAACAAGCATAAATCAAAGAAAACAATTTTCAAATGGAATCATGATAAAATGAAAAAATATTTTTGGCATTGAAAACTGATTCAAAATGTTCATAATATTAAATCATTTATAAATTTGTCAACCAAAATAATTTCTTAGATGAATGTTTTGTTGATTTGTTAGCAAAAAATCATTGTATATTGTATTAATTAAAAGTAGTATTGGCAAAATAAAATGACTTGATGCCTTAAAATAATAAAAAAGAAAACAATGGATAATTAGTAACAAATGAAACTATATCGAATTTAAACTTAAATGGAAAAAAAATCTCAACACGGTAAATTAGAAAACACTTATATGTCATTTCCTGTCAGTTACAGATCACAAACAATTATCCAGAAACATCTGTAAAAGAGAAAATATGGTAAAAAATATTTAAATGGCATATAATAAAATAAAATAGCTATACGCAATAAAAAGAAAAATATAACAATTGAAAAAATGTTTAATATTAATTACTAACCATCGTAGAAATCGCATTTAAAATTAAAAAATAAACAGCTTCCATTTAATCTTCTGTCAGCTGCAGAATAATATATGCAAATTACCTTGCAAAAGAGCATTGACCCAAAAGTCATCTTCTTTTTTTTACGATATTCCGTTCGAGTAAAATAGTTTTAATAAAACATTAATTGCTTGTCACTTGAATAAACGCGTTATTCTTAAACATAAAATAGTGAGTAATGGAACTTAATAATCGGAATTTTAAAGGATTTGTAGAAATTTATCATTACATAATATGTGAAGCAGGAATTTATTTTGAAATTAAACTAATTACAAAATTTATTGTACTCGTTAAAGTTTATTAATTATATCATTTCATAATGTATTATTAAATATATCATTTAATAAATTTATTTGAATTTTTGGAGATCAAAAAGAAACATGAAAAATAAATAACATACAAATGACTAATGACTAAACATATGATTGACCATCATATGAATATAAGAGATAATTATCTTTTTACTTTGTAGAGAAGAACTTTAAATTTGTATACCAGAAATATTCACACCCTTCATTTAGTTAGATATTAATACGAGAATGTTTGAACACCCCAAATGATTCCTTTGTATGTTTATTCCAAGCTTCTACTGACGTTGACCTTTCAAAATGATGGTTCAATTATAAAGTGTCAATAACCTTGTGGAGTTAAAGATACAAAACATATAATTACAAACGTCTAAAAATTGCAAAATAATTAATTAAAAAATAAAACATAAGCATTATTTAAAGTTCTAAGGTAATATAGTGTACTAGCAGATATGATCCGGAGTTGCTCATTAACAAAAAAAGATTTTAATAAATTCTATGAAGTAACAATATCTGCTTGGAATTATAGGTTTGAAATTTTAAATAACTCCAGTTAAAAAAAAAAAATTGCTAATTAAAGTAATCGTTCTTATCTAAGAATTCTTAATTTATTTTTTTCCTCACCTTTCATCAGTTATTATTTATTTTTAAGAATATAATAGTGTTACTTAAGAAAATAAATTGAATAATACTACGCATTATCTACCTTATATTTTTACAGTAACTTAAGTAAATAACTTTTCACGCATGACACTATCTGGTTAGAAAAAATTTGATGGTTTTAGGCTTAAAGAAATAAGGTTTTTATATTAAAAAATAAGTTATTTATAATAAAAAATAAATTTTTATAATAAAAAATAAGTTTTTATAATAAAAAATAAGGTATTTATAATAAAAAATAATGTTTTTATAGTAAAAAATGCAATTTCATTTATTAATTATTAATTAATTTAATTTAATAACATATTAAACAATTAATATTTAATTAAAAATTTATAAAAGCATTTATTTAAAATTTGAAAACATATTTTTGGATCGAAATAATAAATTAAGAGGAAATAAAACTGAATTTCGAAAAGCTATAGTTTTTAAATTATCCTAGAACATATAAACAAACATTCAGCCATTTTTTTTTTATGCGTAGATTAAGTAGTTTAATCAATATTTGCTTCCTAAAATATAGGTTTTTTTTACAATTTTTCCTGTTAAAATATAGATAGTCTTTTATGTATTTGCCTCCCAAAAAGCATTAATCGAATATAGTTTCACTTATAGGAAAATATTAAATAAAGTGGTTTAGTTTGACTTTACATTACTTACGAATAGCATTAACAATAGTAATGGTAATAATAATTAAAATAAGCCAACGGCCGTACCATGCTGAATATACCGGTTCTCGTTAGATCACCGAAGTTAAGCATCATTGGGCGCGGTCAGTACTTGGGTGGGTGACCACCTGGGAACACTGCGTGCCGTTGGCAAATTTGGGACCTGAATGGCCGAGTGTCTAGCGCTCTGGCGCTCGGTGCCACAGGTTTCGGGTTCGAATCCCGACGGTGCCATGGATGTTTGTAGTGGTTCGGAATCCACTTTAAGCCGTAGGTCCCGGTCTTCTATGACTGTAAGAGCGTCACGGAGCAAAAGTCAGGCTTCTACCTACGGGTGCTCCATCACAACAGAAGCTGCTTCCTTCCCCTTCAATCATGAGTCCATATGGGCTCGTGGGCTTGGCCAGCCAAGTGGGATAAGAAACAACAACAACAGCAACAACATAATTAAAATAATTTTTAAAAAACAATAAATTTTCAAAGCAAATATGTAATCTTAAGCCTTTAATCGTCAACCATTTTGAAATATACGAAAACCTCAGGTTCAAACTTACCCCAATATTGTTTCACTTATAGAAAAATATAAGTAGTTTATTTTGATTTTGCATTACTTACGAATAACATTAATTATGGTAACAGTAGTCAAAAGAATTTAAAAACAATAACTTTTCAAAGGAAATATATAATCTTAAGCCTTTAATCGCCAACCATTTTGAAATATACGAAGACCTCGGGTTCAGACTTACACCAGTAGGTTGTCCGTGTTTGTTTACGCTTTGGCTCTTGCTGAAGTCATTGTAGGGGAATATGAAGTCAGTTTGCCTCTTATCTGAACCATGCAAGAAACGAACCGTGCTTTGCTTGAATGAGGGGGAAAGGGTGGACAGCTAAACGACTGCGAATGTGACAGTTGGAACTGCACTGATAATATTAAAACGGTGCAGCGATTCTGAGTCGTAGATGCAAAAGCACCGAACAGATGAAAAAAAATGGCAGAAATCAAAGAGAATGTTCCAAAAAAAACCCAGCAAACTTCTTTATCGCCATTCCCAGAACATTATTTACCTTTTTTTTTACTAAAGAGGTGTACTTTGTATGCTAAAATTATTTCTGGAATTATTCTAAATATTTTTTGTGCTATTTTTCACAGCAAAATAGTTTTGCATTCAGCTTCAGTGTTTGAAAAAAAAATTGCATTATTAAAAAAAGGAATGTTTGTTTTGCTGAGATTTCCTAATGAGGAATATTTAATTCGGATTTATTAAATATTTTGGGCGTAGAAATTTCTAGGCAAAACGGTATTAGGGTTTAATTCTTATTAAAGTTGAAATAATTGATTTCTAAATTAGAAAATAGAAATTATAATTGTAATTAAAAAAATATTGGTAAATATTGAATTAAAATTAATAGAGATTTATACAAACCTTAGAATATAGTAGCTATTATTTTTAGTTGCTAATTTTATTGATTGTTTTATTTTATTTTTATTTTATTCCTTAATTATATTGTTTTTGATTTTTATATTTGTTTTGATATGATCATTTTCATTTAAAAAGTCCGAAAATAATTTATTTTGTATTATTTCTTTGCATTTACATTTAATTAATATTATAATTAATATTACATTTGATATTAATTTGTAAAATTAGGGATCTTCAATTGTTTAAACTAGATACATAAATATATTTAATCGCCGGATATAAATTTTAGTATTATTAATGCAATGATAATAGAATAAATAAAAATTATTTTTTATAAAACTAATTTCATTTTCTAATATTTGCTCATGAAATAACTATGAATGACAACAACCATTCTGAAATATATATATAAATATATTAGTACATTTAAAATAAATTAAAATAATAAAATAAAATTGTTCATTAAATGATATTTTGTAAATATTAATAATATTTGAAAATTTTAAGTTGTAATGCAAATTTTTAATATTAAATATATATAAATGGATAATTTTGATTAGAATTTTCATTTAAAGGAATTTTATTAGAAAAAGTCAACCACAATAGTTTTTATTGATCTATCTTGTTGATTATTCTATCAAACACTATATTGATAATAAGGCGATAATTTTATATGAACATGTGCGTATTTTCTATTCCATTTTTATTTTACATATAATACTCTTAAAGACTTTCTAATTTTAGAGTTTTGTTATATGTTTTAATATTTAGATGATTAACGTAAAATGATTATATAAATTATTAATTAATGTATAAAGTATTATGGTATTATCAGCCGATAGATATTTTTTCTCACCTCTCATACAAAGGTTGAATTCCTCGTCCAAAGAACGACTCGTCTTTTGAGTACATCCATGAATCAAGCCAATTTTTTTTGAAAAAAAAATTGCATGCCCTGATCATACACTCATACATGGGTTAAATCAAACACGAGGTAATCAAAAGGAAAAATATTAGGAGAATATGGCAGATAATGAGTACTTCTCATCAAAGCCTTATGGAAATAGTGTTTACTGACTTCGCATACCATGAATAAGCATTTCCATGTTAAAACAACTATTCCAAGAGTTGAAAATAACATGCATATGTATGGTATATAAGGTTTCCTTAGTTTTTCACAGATCATGATATTTTTTTTTTGGTTGACTAGTTTGTTGATCTAATATCAACGCTAAATAATGACTTTTATGTGGCATGAAGTAGTTGTCAATCTTTTTCATCTGGTAATAATAATACTATTACACGGTAAAAAATAGGAATTACCTAATATAATAAATACTAATATACTTTTACAATAATTATCTACTATTACTTTAATTTAGTAGTTTGATTTTACTTTTTAAATAACCTTAAGTGATATCGATTTTTTTTGCATTGGTAAAAGATATTACCGCTTGAGGTAAGATGTAAATCTATGAAAGTGTTTTTAATTGTCACATAAAATGGATCTCGATAAAGTTCTTCCTATTCTTGTATTTGAAATAAAACTTTTGTGAAGTAAAAAATACAATTTTGGTTTAACGAGTGATGTAACATGAAACAAGCCTGAAGTTTGGTTTTAAGTACAGCGTAAAGAAACTTAAATAACAAAATCGACCATAAATTTGTAGAGATAGGAAACATTCCATGACATTAAGGGTTTTCAGTATGGACCATAAAAATCGTATCTTCATTTTTTAAGAACTTTCAGGGGAAGTTATAAATTTTAGTTTACTTGTAAGAATATAAAGCAATTTCAATTAACTAAATTTGTGTCAGCTCATAGATCCTATTTGAAAATACACATATACATATATATACATAAATGCATAGAATACGCATATATATATATATATATAGATATAAATTGCAATTAATTTTAAAATATATTATTATAAATAAATGATATTTTGAAAAGTTTAATTAAACATCAGTCTTAACTTTAAAAAAATCTTGATAAAAATTTTGTTAAAAACTGATTCATATTATATTATATGTGTGTATGTGTGTTCTGTTTCTATGTGTAAATAGAGATTTAATACATAATATTATATATTTGATAAAATATGTTTTCCTGGATTATATTATTCCAGAGACCATAAGCCTTTTAAATGACTGACAGCCTTACAATAGTTCCATCTCTAAGCTGAACTACCTGGAGCCACCTCGGTTGCAGTATCTGTTACGTCATGCCATCCTACAAGCTCTTGAATTCAATAGAAAGACTTCTCGATTCCACATACTTATCGTACTCTTACCTGACTTAAGTCCCTGAATTATCAGTTGCTAGCATTTGAAGTAAACTTTTCTAAACACAAACATGCTTACCGTTCAGGCTACGTTAAAGCGCTTAAGTAAACCATCTAATAATCCTCTAATAATAAACATTATAACACACACATCGCTTAAATAAACTTTAAAGCAGCTCTCTAAATAATTCCAATAAACATTCACATATAAACATATACATCACAAAGGCTTTTAAAATGTTTACAGGAAAACAATGCGATATAATATAGGAGCGTTGTTCTTTAAGAAATGATATAAAATAGTATACATTGTATTTTATTAAATACAAAAAGGGCATTGACTATTACCTATTCACACTCTCTTAATCTCCAAGAAAAGCACGTATAACTTCTGATTAAGCCACACTAGATTTATTTCTGCTATTACATAACAACAGTGAACCAATAAAGATTGTATCCCAAAGTAAGCTCACTTAACTAGTATATTAAATGTTCTCTTCAATCTATTGTTGTAGAGGGAGAGAATCTCACAAGATTTACATCGAGATGTCTTACATAAACGATCATATCTACTAAACCTTTGCTTATCACGCACATTACCTCAACAACATTTAGGCGGTGTAATACGATATTGGGCTTTAGTGTTTGAGGAAATGAAAATCTCTATTCCATATTTTCAATGTTTCTTTTAATTTTTCTTGTTAGCTCACTTGAGTATTACTTAATTTGTTTTTGTAGCAAAGCAATTTAAATACAGTTTATTAATGTTTGTCTAACTCTCAAAATTGCTGTTGTATTTCTTTTAAATAAGTTGGCATATTTTATAATTGTGATAAATAATTAATTATTACTTTCATTACTATTAATTCATTATTAATCATCACTATAATTTAATTACTATTACTATTAATGGTTGTTTAATTCTCAAAATTGCTGTTGTATTTCTTTTAAATAATTAGCATATTTTACAATTGCAATAAATAACTAATTAATATCTACAATTTAGTGAAATATTTTACTGGGAAATAAAAATACTAGATAAATTAATAGAATAATTTTATTATGATTGCAAAGATGGAAATTAATTGATCATGCTCAAGAGATAGCGTCTATCTTATGTATTCCGTGGTAATACACACTAACTAGCATTGACGAATTAGTAATTTTGCATGTTACAAGCATTGGTTTGAAAAAGAAGTAGATTTGATGGAGATAAGTTTAGAGTTGAAGGAGCCTGATGGCCAGGTAGCTAGCGCTCTGGCTCTGAGGTACCACAGGTTCGAATCTCAATGGAGCCATGGATGTTTGTAGTGGTTCGGAATCCACTTTAAGCCGTAGAACCTGGTCTCATACGATTGTAGAGCGTCACAAAGCCCAATCAGACTTCTTCTCTCCCACATCATTCACAAACTGTAAAGGGGCAACTCAGCTCTAGGTACAGTGATGTGGTGTGGTGTATTAGTATAGAGACTAGTATCAACAGCCTACTGTCTAATTGGTATCCTTCGGAGTTTCGTTATTGATTACGATTAGTAAATAGGATACAGTTAATATCTTAGTACAATCGTTAATTTTTCCTCCCATCATTGACGACAACGCTAACATACCTAAATGGCATGCTAGTCCATTAAGCAATTAAAATATAACAGTCTTAATGATATAGAAACTGATGCTTTATCTATGATTCCAAATTAACCAGTTTGATAGGTTTGTTCTTGAAAATTCTAAGGTGGAACTAATTTTTGGAAATAAACTAAATCAAAGCTAATATATTTAAATTAAACTTCACTTTAGTGTAATGTATTATTAAACGTTTCTTCAATGCACTTAAATACGTTTTATTGTGCATTTTAAAATCCTAATAACTTTTTTTAATGTAACCTTATGAAAATACTTGCAATATTACATATTTCTATTCCATGACTTACATTATACCATGAATTCTCTTTAATACCCCCTCAATGATTCTATAACAATGGATTCGAAAATGTAAACTGCATGTTTGAATGCAAAGGATTCCAATGATGCTTCTGATCTCCTCCCATTTAATGGTAGACATAACTTAATTTCAAATCATATCAATTGTAATTATGCTTCCAACATTCTAAATCTCTGTAATTTTCAAACCCAAGCAATCCTAAGTGCACAGAATTACGCTGTTTAAAGTTTCACATAAGTAATATCAATCACAATAGCAATTCCATGACATAAGCTCGAATTTTAGGCTATTGTGAGATTTCTGATTATCTTTGTTTACTTGATTACATACGGCTGAACTGTACAAATACATTACATTATTATGTAAAATAATAGATCTCTAGTTACATTTAAGATAATGAAATCATAATGTTGTGAAATAAGACGAAACGCCCGGTTATGAAATTCATTATTTTAATAGGGTTCATAAAAAGGGCGTTTACAAATTTGTTGTTTATATAGTTGGGCATAACAAATTGCGTTTTTAACTTATAAGCATATTTATAAGTTAAAAGCTTATTTGCGCATTATTAATAATATGCAAGAATAGAATTATATGCACATTTGATGCCATAGAAATATGCACATTTGATGATCATAGAAATATGCTGAACAAACCAAACCACTCAGTTTTGAAATCTTTACTTTTAAACGAAATATATATAATGAGTTTTTAAGTTGTGTTTATATAAGTGTCATTTAACGTCTCTATCGAAATGTTTCTTATTTAATTTAATAGCAAGAAAATTACGAACCCAATTTCTAAATTCGATCTTAATTTATAAATTATTTAATCATAAATCGCCAACTATAGTAATGGTATAATAAAAATAAGAATCAAATTAAAAGCAAGTGCTGTAAATAGTTTGTAATATTATAACCAATCTTATGAATAAATGAATAATTCCCTAAGCCTGCGAAAATCATTTATAAAATATAATTACATTTATAATTACCTACACATATTATATAACATTTAAAGCATTATAACATTATATACATATTATTTAACATTCCAAGTAATTCACAATAATATTCCTTCGATATATAAATATCAAGGAAAAACGTAAAACTACAATACATTACATTAGTTGAAATATAATAGAATAAGTATAAAGAAAGTATGAAACACAACTGTATTTTTCTTAATACATCATTATATATATATATATATATATATAATGATGTATTAAGAAAAATACAGTGTATACAAAAATATAATAAATTAAGTATATTTAAAGTATAGAGAAAGTATGAAACACCACTGTATTTTTCTTATATATATATATATATACATATTACATTATTATGTATACATATTACATTACATTACATTATTATTATCACATTTAACTTAGTTATCAAATATGAATTTTCTATCCTTGCCCATTGTAAAATCACAATCAAAATTGTTCGACAAACAATAGTTTCACCACATAATAAAATATTTTATCATGAAAAATTATGATTTCTTTATATGAGTTAATTTTGTCCCCCTACCTTTTGTTAACTTTAGATGTAACGATATTATGATAGGAACTTATTAAATAATGCATTAACAAATAATAAATAGTTGGGAGCTAGTGTGTTTGTGTATATAATAATAGAAACATTATATTTCATTATATTTCAACTAATATATGAGACGTTATAATGTAACTTCACAAAATAAGTAAATATTTGCTATGTAAATCAATTGACAAGTAGGTGGAGGTTACAAATTATATAAGAGAAAATAATAAGAGACAAGCGGGAAACTCGAAAAACAATACAAACATAAAAATGATTTCATTCTGTTTTTGAACTGTTATTAAAGTATATGAAACTTTATTCCTAAACACGGAATTTGAATTTAAAAAAAAAAAAAGGTCGTTTAAATATTTGTAAAGTAATTTGAGTTTTTCTTATTTGACACAGTAAATTCATCAATTATAGTTAACTATTCCAAATTTATATTTTGAATTTCTAAGGAGGACATATGAAAACGTTATCTTTAATGCGTCGCGTTAAATTGTACCACGTCCTTCTACGCCAATATAAATTTAATTCATGTTCCTCCAAACTGTTTAGATAAGTTGATGTTACACTGTTTTAAGAATTACAGACGAAGTTACAAAACACTGGGAGGCATTCATTTTGAAATTTTGTTGTTGTTCCAGTCACTTATAAAGTTGATACAAGTGTGAAACATTCTGCAATCAGCAATTCTGAATTATCCAAATATTTATCCGTCGAAGCATCGTAATAGGAACGGTATAATTAAGACGCATGTAACCTTGACTGCGCATCAACATTGTTTCATGATTTTAACATTAGTTATCTGGAATTTCTATTGTGCCATCGTTGTGAATATGCTAATTTTTAAACAAGGCATGAAGGTAAGTTTCCAGTAACCAATGATAAATTAGTATGATATTGTTTCATCTAAACCAGGAAGCCAATCAAACCAAAAGCTGAATTTATTTCGGAAAATATTTCAAATGTTTAAATAATTAATATTAGAAAACCATAGATGAACACCTTGTAGTATAATATTTAATAGCATTTTGAATTCTTTGCATAACACTGCAGGTAACACTATTTCAATGTGCAGCAAATTTATATTGTATATAATATACAGATTAGTTAAAGCTTTTGAATTTGTGATAATGTTAGTTATTAAAAATTTTACTTATATCCCATTCTATACATTCCTGTATAGGGAGTTTTATTTCAGATGTGTTATAATAGCTATTATTATTTGATCAATTAGAAGTCGGTATTACAATAAGTAATGTTTAATCATCTAGATCTAACTATTATCAGCATAAACTATCATAACTATATTATCGGCATAAACTATGCTATAACTTTGGAGAAAAACAGCGCACAATTATGTTATAAAAGGCACTCTGTGGACAAAAAAATGGGCAAATATATACTGGAATATCTACTTCCGTTAAATGAAAGAATTCTCTACTGAAATCAGATATCTACAAACAGATTCTGATGGCAATTTTAAATCAAATTATTATATATATTTCGACAAAATTCACTGTAAATAATGACTCAAATTTCTCTATAAAACAATTTGTTATTGCTATACATACCAACTCGTAATGGAAGACTATTCTGTCTCCTCCAGGCACATGTAATGCGTAACTAAATGACATTTTTTACTTGGATACAGTCATTTAGTGAGTAGAAAAAACATGTTTTATAATATAATGGACGTTTATAATATCCTATTCTATAATATAGCTTACCTTAGGATATTTTCATTAATTTATTTTGGGGTTTAATGATTTTTCCGGATAACTTGTTTCGCTCTCTATTTTTGTATATTTTGTATAAATGCTACATAATCTTTTATTCTGTCAATTAATTATTTTTAATCTGGCGATACAGTTCTGGCTGTCCACTTTTTTTGATATGTGGTTTTTGTCAAATAATTTTCAGTTTAGTTGCGGCAGATTATTATACTGTTCGGATCCTATACAATGAGACACTGTTGAGTTTATGTATAGTGAGCATTATTATGGCTTTCTGTATTATTTGATTATGACATATGAATAAAACAGCAATGGTATATATATAATTTTTCAGGTTTTGAAAGTCTTTTTTCTCTGATGCAGCTGGCAATACAGAGACTTATCTTTATGCCTTAAGCAAGGGTTGCACTGGCGTTACTCATTTTGCACTACCCATTTACTCATTCAGCACTACCAAGCCACGTGTAGCTTAAATATATGCTACGCACACAAGTAGCACTACCCCCACAACTCTCTACTATCCTATTATAATGGAACCTACGGTTTAAAGGGGATCCATAACATCCATGGCTACGCCACCAGTAAAGAAATACCAAACCATAGTAGTACCATAGTACCGCACGCCAGAGCGTTAGCCGCTCAGCCAATTTTGAAAGTAATCATTACGAAAATTGCTATCAATACCTCACATGAATTTATATAACATAAATGACCATAACCTTTAAAAAATGTATTGGATCTCTAGAATATATTTAATTCGAAACTTAAAAATAAAAATATATCGACGATATATTTTTTGAAGTGTTAAAATATTGCTTTCGGGTAATTACCAAGATCCCCCAACAGGATCGTAATTGCTGGTGTTATGATGTAATAAATTTGAAGAGAAACTTTTGTTATTTTAATTAATTAATACTAACGGTATCATGGAGATATTTATATTTTTTTAGAATAACCATTGGATTTCTTTAATGTTTATTTTCTATGGTTGTAAAAGAAATGGATTTGCTCAAATTGTTTTGGATAATGATGATGAGGATGGCATGTCGACTTGTCGGAATTAGGTTCATACCGGAAAATGTGTTGTCCTTAATTTCTTTCGGATAAATCTATGAATTAAAAGTAAAATTATAAATAAAAAACTCGTGTAAAAGTGAAAATAAATATATGATTGTAAATATATTTCACAACCGATAATTTCTTTTTAATTAAACTTTCAAAATGAGACATTAATAAGAATTATTTTGAAGTTTTACCTTTAAAAGAATTTTCAAATATTTATAATGGCACATAAGCAACCAGATGACATTATCATTTATGTATAACATGCTAAAATATTTATAGTTCTTTTTCTTATGTTTATGACAATCTAACTAAATGTTTAAAATATGTAAGGTATTATACATAGAATATTAAGACGAGTAATATTAATATAACAAGGTGGCATAATCTTAATATAGTAGCATCTCTTAAACAACGTATTAAAACTGGAATATGAATAAACTTAACTTTAATGAAATGAATAAGCCTATTATGTATTTAAGAAAATATTGTTCTAACTCAATTTAACATTTTGAAATTGCTTATTCTACGACCCATAATATTTCAGTTTATATTTACATATCGTTAAACAGCCTTTACAAGGTCCAATAAAATTCATTAAACATTATATGAGAATTTAATTTTATGTAAATTAATTAAGTTACTTATGTAAGATGCATCATAAATTCGTGCAACCTTCAAAAATTCTTAATAAAACAAGTAACGTTAGGAAAAGATTTCTATTTGGGTAAATATCATCAAACTGACAATGTTATTTTTTTCCCATGTATAAAAAAAGGTCTCTTATAGAAGAGGAAATTGCGCTTGATTTTAAAGTAAACAGTTCAGAGTATTATTTTCCCATTAAACTTGCATTAGAAAAATATTTTCCTTGTAATAACTAGAACTGGGCTTTAAAAAATTTTTAAAATTAAGTACTTTACATATAAATTATACATACTAAACTGGCCAATGGTAATTTTTATATGTCAATTAGCTAAATATGTTCACAGTAATTATTTCATTGCGGATTAAAATGAATATACCACAACTCCTTTATAGTTTCCTTATAGTTAGTTACACAAGTCGATTATTAGGAACTACTAGCATGGCACTGTTGGAAAATGTTCCGAAATTAATCAGCAAATTATTGCTTGATTTCCCAAAAGCGTAATACTCAAGTTTCTCTTCTCTGAATAGCAACCCTAAATGGCGAAAACAGTCTTATCTAACTATTCGTGATTTCAATGTACTATAATATTCTCGTTGCACAATAATTCCCCATGGGTAATATGATATTTCTCTATATAACGGTAATTCCTAATACTTCAGAAGAAGGGTAAAGCAGAGGATTTATATTTCATTTTGGGAAAGGGCGCACATTTCCATTATAATATGCCATAATGCTGCATAGCAACTAGATTTTCAAATTACTTAAATTTTCGGTCATTTAAAGAGGTCTTTAATGTCTTCCTTAAACTATATGTATATGCTTCCAAAGATAAAAATATTAAAATAAATGAATTTTTTTAGCAATAATATTTTATGTTTAAGTAAAATGCCTTCATAAATGAAAATTTTATATCATGTTCTTTTTTATACTGCAAAATCAATCTTTATACCATTTCTTTTTTCTATTTTTTTAATATCTAATTTTTACTCTTAGATTGAAATAAAAAATAAACTGCTAATATTGTTTTAAAGATTGTTATAGCGTAGCGACATCAACTAATTTAATACCATCTGAGCTAAGAGACATTTTTAGATCATATTTCTTACTTGAGTTATTTTTATAAATATGCTGATGTAAATTGTTACGATTTTTTATACAATAGGAAATGTGTTACATCAAATATTCATTCATATTTATGTAAATTTCCCCATTATAAAAATGTTACCAGATTTAAATTAAATTTACAGAAGATGCAAAGAAGGATATTATAATCATAAAAGATGAAATTTAGAATGAATCTAGAATATGAATTGGCTGCAATCTGTTTCCAGAAAATGCTAATACGAGGTAACATAAATAGAGATTTATTCGAAGTTAGACAAGTATTTCATTGTCATTTTCAAAATGGTGTTAACCATTTCAATGAAGTTACTATTGCTAAAAACACCAGCTACGCAAATATAGATTTTGAAAGCAGACGCATTATTTGCTTGGGGAAAAAAGGCCTAATGTGGGTTCTCCCTAGTTAGGTTACAAATGACAGCATAATATAAAATCTTAATGGACTACAATGCGACAACATATTTATATGCTAATCAGCAGTATAAGAAACCGAAATGTGGATCATTAAATGTAAAACCCTCTCCTCCATGCTTTGGAAGCAGTTAGCTACTTCTCAAAAGGGATTAAAGCTTCGTGGTATACCTGTGCCGCAGTGCCTGTTTAAATGTCTTAAAGTACAAGCTACTAAAAGAATTATCTTTGGTCCTAAATTATTGACATCTAACTTCATAATGGGCGGAAGAGTGCAAACTTAGTGGTTGGTACGTTATTGAAAATATATCTTTAGATTGTACCACTATAGTTGATATACGATTTTGATGTGAGTACCCTTTTTCTGTGTTAGTTAAAAGCGATCGTAGTTCCAACGATAGGAGAAAGGCTAAAATTAATTAGTCTGTAAGACTTAATGGCAAAGTCATATCTTCTTTTCACATTCTTAGCACAAATATTCCAAAACATCGCCCTACCGCTTGTTACCTAGAATGTTAAAGCTTTCTCTTCAAATAACTAGACACAGTTTCTTCAGTGTTCTGTTTCACCAATTATATACCTATTGAGCACATAGAGAACATGGTTACTCCTCAGCTTCATTTCTATTCCAAAGCAACTTTCAAAGTAATGAATTATCTTTTTAAAGAATTTATAACAATTATATTAGTTTAATTAGTTTTTCTCGTTCATATTACTTATCTGATTAAGTTAATATAATTTTACATACAAAAATTTGATTAACAAATATTCTATACAAATATAATTGCTCAAAAAGTTTAAAATAAGCTTACAATTCATTTCCCACTTATTTTCAAGATTATTAGTGACAAACAAACAATTCTTATTTGACAAGAATATACAGGTTCTGCAATGATTTTGAATATTTGTTAGATAGCAGCAAATTAAATAACTTTGTAAGCAGTTCAAAGTTCTCACACGTTGTGATAATTATTCTTAATTATTTACATTATATTTATTTCATTTTATATTATAAATAATTATTTATTATATCATTTATTATATGGTTAATTTTTTTCTGTTCAGGAGTTTTGAGTCAATATAGATAGATTAAATAATTTTTGTTATTAGAGATAAATAATTACAGTGTTTTTTTGTTTTTATTATTATTTTGGATACTACAGTTAGTTTCAAGGAGTGACCAGTAGCGTTGTTTTAAATAACATTTAGTATTCAATGACATCGTTTTTAATAGTTTTAAGAGTGAATATTTTTTAAATAGTTTTAAAGAGAAATTAACTTTTATTAAAATATAAATGAATATTAAGTAGTTTCTGTATATCTAACACATTACAAAAAAAAGAATTAGGCGTTAATGACAGAAAGATATTTTCTTAAAATGTGCAAACATCTAATACAGATGTTGAAATTGTTAAAAAAATTAAAAATATATATATTTTTAAATAATTTTTACAGTTAAAACTTAAATTAAAAAAATATATCCTTCATAGTAAATAGATCTAATTTTAAAGAAGCAGAAAATTTTAGAGAAAAAGTACTATGAGAAGTTAAAATAATATAAAACTTTATTAATGTTTTATTAACTGTAAAATACTCTCTTTCAGCAGAATTGCTCATAAATAGCAGAATATTATGAATTACATTAATATATAAGTTTTTAAAATCAGTATTTTATACTTCTCTGTTAAGTGTATGTCTTAATGAAGTTTCTTTACTAAGTACTTATAAGCTGTATTTTAAGTTAAGTTTTTATTTGTTAATGGAAGTTTTAAATCTCTTGTTTTACATTTTTTTCTAAAACTGATATCCATATCCTTTCTGCATAAAAAGCCGTTTTTAATCATGCATTTGCTACTTTAATTAAATAGAAGAGAAGAAAACTCTTTCTTACATACATACAAAAAAAAATAATATGTTTATTTTCCCCTCTGGATAAACAGTCTTCCATAAGAGCATTGCTTGGTTTTTGGAAAATTGTTACAAAAACTGTTTGAGTATAAAAAAATCTACAGCATTCTATTCCACAAATTATGGATAATCTTTAGTTAAGACAACAATCCATTAACCCAGCTTTTTTTTCCTCCCTTAAGGATTGGGGGTATAAGTAAAGGATTTTCTAGAAACGTTTTTCTTTCAGATTATACTGGAGATCAGAGAGAAGACAAATGGTTGGTATTAAGAGTTTTGGCAAGGTTTCCGCTTAAATTTTAGCGTCTTTATTTCGATCAAAAATGAATTAGAGAATTTCAATTCATATAATTTCTTTAAGTGAATTTATATTAATCACTTGATATTGCTAATTTTTATTTTTCGAAATGGAAAGTGAATTATTAAAAAAAAAACTTAAATAAAACATCCATGATTATATTGACTAAAATCATAATATTATGAAAAAATATTATATATATATATATATTCGCATAATATATAATTTAATCATTATATATATTATGGTATATGATCTTTGTCGTCTTTGTGTACAGCACGACGACCTAAAATTGACCAAGCCATCTAAATCAGCCAAGTATTTGGATTTCTGGCTAAATTCTTTGAATTTTTTAATTTTAAATGGTTGGAGCAATTTGTCCCAACAGCAAAACCCCAGTCCAACCATTACTCTTCTTCTAGTGGTATATAGTTTATCCACAAAGATTTGCTTCCATGTGCATCTGCCATTCATATAAACAGTATGCTCCATCAAATTCAAGTGGAGGAATTTAATAACATGAACAACATGGCTTTTGAACATTCTATGAAAGTCGTAGCCGCTCCTCTTTTACCAAATCATTATTTTTATAGAAATATACTTATTTATTCTAAGTATTTTTAAATAAATAAATTCTATAAATATCTATTATTTGTTTAATAAATTTAGAAAATAATTTTAGCCAAATAATTTGTGCAATATGTAATAATGTAATAAATAAAATTGTAAATGATTTCCAAGCTTATCTATTATTTTAAGAGTAAGAATTTCTCCGTACAATAACAAACATTTAATTGTATATTTTTTATATTTTTAATTTATATTATTTAATTAATATTTTTGATTGAATTTATATTTTTGATGTTTCTTAAAAATAGGAAGTCTGTACTTAAGTTTTTATAAACAGCCTTTTAATTTGTTGCTATTTGAAGAATTAATTATTTTCTTATAATTGTGTGTTTTCATTTTGAAACACACAACATTTTAAGAAACTTAAACAATTTTTATATGTCTTATAAAACAATAACATATTTGTTCTTAAATAGTAAAATAAAAGAAATACAAATCCTTTAGATTTTTCAATCTTCTTAAATCATAAAACCCAGTTTTTTTTATTGAAAACATTTGTGTAACTTTATTCATTTTCATTTCTCCATAAAAAATATATCAGTGAACAAAAATTAATAATTTTCTCTGTAAGATAGTAATAACATTTGAGAAAGTTTTTTTGTTTTTGAATTACTTAATAAAACACCCTAAAACCCTTTAATGCTCATAATCCCAAAAATATTTTCTTTAATGATATTCTTTCGAAAAATTTCTGGAGCTCAATTTTTGAAACACCAAAACTTTATTTGTTATCTAATCTGACATTTTAAAAGAATGCATCTCACTCAGGAATGCACACCAAACAATGGTTCGCATTAGAATAAAAGCATAAAAGAAAAGTGGTTTCTTCTTGTACAAAAACTATTCTTTTAACGACGACAGAAAATACTCGAAATGACCACTTAGGAAACGTGGTAAAGGGAAAAAAACAAGCCGCAGCCATTTTCACAGAAGGAAAACTTTGAAAGCCCACATTTTCCAATAAAAATTTAATGCACTTCTTGTCTGTATATCCTCTAATGCATTTTCGATTCCCCTTATGAGCCTTTATCTTGTGTTGTTGATGTTTCTGGCGATCTATTTGGCGCTGTTCTAATTGGCGACTGTTTTTTTCCAGGCTGTTTGAGACTGTTGTAAGAATATCCTTGTGTGCTGTCATTCTAAAAAACCTAATTAGTTTTCATTTTCTAAGAAATTTGAAATGGTTTGAACTTATGTTATTGGGAAAACAGTATTCGTAATTTTTCATGAAATAAAATCACCTTCACTACTTTATTGATTTATTTATCAATTAACAGAAAAAAAAATTGCATCGTTACATTATGTGTTAAAATATAATTGATGCTTCGAAAGTACTTTTTCTAAAAAAATTTCAACTAGTTTATGCAGGTTTCATGAATTAAGCCCATTATTTATTTGTAAGTTTTGTTATAAATGTAAATGAAAAACATTTTATTTTCATAACACATGTTAGAATTGTGTTTTCTTATGGTTTTCTAATTAAGTAATTTAAATTATAAAGGTTTTAATTTGCTCAAAATGTAATTATTAAGTAATTAAATTTTATAACGATTTTTCCACTGTCTATAAATTACTTGAGTAAAATGATAGTAGTTTCACATATCAACTATAAATGTTATCAACTATGATTTTTTTTACAACATTTTTTATGCAATTCAATGGTTTAATATTGCACTTTATAATGAACTATCAGACATCTATAAGGTAAAATGCATTAGTTGAAAATAAATTAATTTTAAAAACAAGTTACTGTAGAATTTTTTACTGCTATATGCTTACATATAAAAAAATATGAATAGTTTTTAAATATTTTATAATCATCCATTATTTCTGAATTCATGTCGAAGTTATTTACTTGTAGAAATAAAATATATCTTCTTTTTGAAAATGTTTCTTAAAATTTAAATTATTTACAAACTTTGAAATTCACTTCGAAATAAATGATATAAAAAACTAAATGTTTTTTAATATTTTGTGTTTTATGGAATAAATTAATTACAAAAAAAATTCAGTTCCAAAATATATTACTTATCAAATAACAAAAAATATCATAACAATTTGGATAAAAAAAACATGAAAACCTTTCTTTAGAAACATTTACACTTTATTCTTGATTATATAAAAAAAATTCACCTGAAAAGATATTATATTATAAATTTTTCATCTTTATAGCTTTGAATCAAAAATTATTTGAAATTTTTATGATTTCTTTTTTTTTCTTAAACCAACGTACGCCAATATAAGTGAACCCAATCAATCATTCATATGACGGCAACTCAATATCAAAGTGAAAGTCTAAAGTGTTTTGTTTTGTTCTCTTTGTGAAAGAGACTCAAAGAAGTGTTGACGTATTTTTAGCGACTTCTGAAAGGGAGACTTCCGCTTTGTTATTGAGAGAAAGGTATATTCCTTTCTTCGAAACAAAGACTGCTTTTATAAGCTGGATTTACTTCAACATTTGTTTTATCGCATCTCTTCAAATGCGAATAAATTATTCAACATGGAGATATTATAAAAATACTACATAAGAGAAGATTTTAGCTTTAAAAAAGATATTTATATATATATAACAATAAATTTAAGCTTTTCATACGTAAATTCAAAATAACATTTAGGATTTTAAAAACTTTAATTAAATTAAACTTATGATTTAAAAAAAATTCCATTAATAACTGATGCAATATCTACTCAAAATAATTTATATCAATAAATGTAAATTTATATAAAGCACATTGTTATCTGATTGAGAACTAAAGAATCAAATTTATATAAAAATAAATCTTATTAATTGTTGCTAATACCATCTCAATTTTTTTTAAATAAAGCATGTTTTAAATCAACTTTTTTTGTAATAAAACATGTTTTTAAACATGATTTAACTTAGTTTTTTTGTTGGCATGCTTGTTTTTAAGAGTGTTTTAAACACGTTTTTAGAACAGGTTTTATTTAATTGTTATAGATGTTTTATATAAACATATCTTTTATATTTAAAACTGATTGACACTTTAGTATGTTCAAAATGAATACTTATGATATTTCAGATCTTTATAAAGATTAACGAGTTACAACAAATAAAATTAGAAAAATTATATCTCATACATATACTATCTCATACATATTATATCTCATACATATACTTTCTCATACATATTATATCTCATACCTATTATATCTCATACATATACTGTGTCACCATCTTTATTGAAGTTAGTATTTTAAGAAGCAGTGATTATAATTCAGATTATGCAGCTTGAGGAGTTAAATCTTTCGCCTGACAAAACTGCTTGTGATATAAGTTGATGGACACTATTTCTAATAAATAACATCACGCAATACTTCCGATGTAAATGGATTTTCCACAGTTTTCACCACCAAACAAAAAGAGACTTCTATCAGAAGGCGCCCAAGACGCAGCCATTGATTAAAGAAAGGTAGGCACAGATGTTCCGCTTCTTGGGGTGGAAAGAAAAGGGCTTTTGGGATAGGAGGGAGGTTTAGAGGTTTCACGTGAGGTGACGGCGGTTGTGGTGAAAGAAAAATCTTTCCTTCATACATCACACCCATTCAGAGTTCTTCGGAGACATTATCTATATATATAGTTTAATGTGTAGATAACGGAACTGAAAATTTTGTATAGAATGCAACATTGCTTAAGAAATAAATCTTGTTGTTTTAGATGCCTACGAAATTGTTGAAATACAATGATTTTGAACAGTTAGGTGATAAAATATATCAAATATTTTAAAATTGTGTTTGTATTTTTAGTTTCTATATATATATATATATGTTTGTTGTTTCTAATACAGCTGACAATACAGTAGTTAATATTTTATGACATAGGAAAAGACTGCACCACTGTTACTAATTTAGCACATGTAGCTTTCAAGATATGCTACGGACGCGAGTAACACTACCCCCACAACGCTCTACGTTCTTGTTAGACAGGGATCTACGATTTAAAGTGGTTTCCGAACCACTACAAACATCCGTGGTATCGCCGGGATTCGAATCCGAAACCTGTGGTACTGAGCGGCAGAGCGCTAGCCACTCGGCCATATATATATATAATATGTGTGGCGGGGGATGTATTACACATGCATACATACATAGTGTGCATGCACTAGTTTCAATAAGAATGTTTAAAATCAGAAAGTACTCTTGATATGCACTAAATGCACATTAATGAACACCAAAATATATTTAGTCGATTTCAATAAAATGACATTTAAATATTATTGTTCAGGTATGTAAGTTAAAACTATTGTAAGTTAATGTTTAACATAACATCTTTAAATTTAAATATACAATGTAACTTTTGGGGCTAATTAAACTACTCTGTTATCGATTATTCATTCATTAATTATTTTCTCATAAATCCCATTTTTTACGAATATGACGTTAATTGAGTTTCTTATCATTAATAATTATTAATGAATAGTTATTCATTATATCAATAAGCAAAATTTATAGTTACTATTCGAAAGTTTTTCGATAATTACTTTTTCATAGAAGGTAATAAATGCTTTCTGTATAAGAGATATGAGATAAAACTATAATTACCATAAAAATTTACTGGCCAATAACTAAAATAATCATTTTTTTGAAAATCAAAAGGCATTTTCCCAATCGAAAGCCATAAAACAATAATACAAAATAATTAATACAAATGCATGATTAAAATGAATTTGAATTAAATTATAATTAGCGAATTTGTATCTTTAAAACTGAGATCATTAGTATGCTTAACAGAAATTCACTTCAATCATTTTACAATATAGAAAAAAATGCGAAAGCTTATATGGAATTTTTTTAACATTGCTCTTCTGCGAAGAACATCAGATACTGATTACATATCATCAATCTTCAATTTTCATTCGACAAGACTATTGGAAATTATGTCAAATATGGAAGAGTGTCAATTTCATTAAATCTATTATGTTTTCTTTTTTTTTACTTAAGTGACAATGTTACTTATTTGCATAAAAGTAACATAATGGGATTTTAATTGCTAAAGTGAAATGCTATACACTCCACAACTTCTTTATTTTAAGCTGACAAGATTACATTAATTACCGTCACAGAAAATAAGGCGGAAGAAAAATGACTCGTTATATTCGGGTACATAACTCTTTTTTACAAAATAGAACCTGCCAATAAAGTTCTAACGGTGATGCATGTCAGCCTTTTCTGTTCTTAATATTTTAATTACTTTAATTTTCCTATACATTCTTTGCTATTGAAAAACTGCTCAAGTTTTCTAAGCTTCTTAATATTTCACGATTTTGCATAGTACAGTAGCATTTGGAATAATCATTAAGACTTTTAACTTTTGTTTTTTTTATTTGAGAAAATATTATTCAAATACTGATAAATAAATCTGATTTTTAATTTTATGGTTTATTTAAATAATATTTATATCGTATTTAGGTAAAGCACGTATAGTATGAGTGGTATTGAATACATTAATATCTTGATTGGCTATTTTATTTTATAAAACATCTTGTCCAGATCCTGTGCTACGTTCTGTGCTACGCCATTTCTCCTACACATTGAATCACTCGCCACTTTTAAAATTATACATTTTTATTTTATTTTGCAAGTATAATAGATTTGCTTTTCAAAATTTAAGGAAGAATCAGAAAAAAAAATGTGATTATATAATTTATACTCATTGGAACACAATGAAATTTCTCAGAAATGTTAATAAAACAACCAGTACAAGATAAAAGCAATAAGTTTATTTTCTGTCTTATAAACAAACTAAATTAAAACTAACCAAAAATAATATTTTGAGTTTGTGTAATCAGCTTCAATGTGCAGCATGATTACCTTTTACAAACAAGAAAACAAATTTCTACAAACACGAAATTTGTTGCTCAAAATGGTGGTATTTATGAAATCAATAGCCACCAAATTCCCTTACTGTGTTAAGATAATGAGAAACTTAAATATTAAGTGCAGCAGTAAGTCTGTCTAGAACATTCCAAACATGTTCAATTAGCTTCAAGTCCGCAGAACGTGCTGGCGAACACCTGCTCACAATAGTTCTCAATGACGGTAATTCTCTTTCAACCATGCTGTGTGCTGTCCAGTATCATTGTTTTGTAGGCTGAATACACCACTCAATGTATCTACATAAATTTAAACAATTGGATCAATAATATCCTTTCCATGTAATTGAATAGAACCGGTGGCTCTAGGACAAACATTTCAAAGTGTATTCACATGTTTATACAAACATTCAAAGTGATATTTGCTGGCATGCATAGATACATTCGGTCCACCAAACTTATTTTTTCACAGATATGCCTTATATAATAGCGGATTCTCAGCTTCCACCAAACTAAGAATTTTGTTGATTTACTTTGAAAACAAAATTCGGACTCATCACTAAGGATTTTTATTTGCTTGCACTTAATTTAACATATTTAAGCGTCCAATTAAATCTTTCGCTTTGATGGTTTGGCGAAAAAAGTGCATGCAGTGATGAATATTTTTATACAACCCTCTCTTCTACACACAATTGATTTGGAGATTGGCCTTCCAGTAACTAGTACAAGAGAAGTTCTGAGGTAAATTGATATAGCAGTTCTGTTCTATACTGCAGTTAAAAGTAAAAGACTATTATCTGCAATACTTGAAGCTTCAAATTTTACCTTGACAATGTCTACTGAAAGTTGATGTTGATCTAAGAAATATATTTCACAGTCTATAAAAGTTCACCTTCAAACTTGCTTCATAGGTTGAATACTTGCCCGCTTTTATTCGTCCAGTGGCTTGTCATCATATTCATGCATATGACCCTGACTGTATTTAAATTTTACAACGCTTTTTCTGTTTACAAAATTTTCTGTCACTTTTAAAGCCTGTTCTTTGTCACCTGTCCAACGACGTTACACGATAGAAATTCTCCTAACTTTTATATCATATTTCGACGCAGCATTGCTTTTTATATATAGTGCGAATTGTTTAATTTTTGCTGTGTAATCCAATTTTTATTTTTTCCTGATTTTTTTTCGAAAGCAGTGTATTAAGTAGATATTCAAATAGTTAACAAGACATTTTATTACCCTATTAATAAAACACACAATTGGAGTTTAGGACACAGAACTTAGGTTTGAATCCGAAGGTGGCGCAAGTCCCAGTAAGGACATTTGGGTATTTTGAATAAATTTTAATTTGAAATTCAATAAAATGCCTAACATTGTAGATTTTGAATGTCTCTTTGTAATAATTTTTAAGTTGTGTGTATTTTGTAATTCATAGAATTCCAAATTTTTTAGTATACATAAATTAAATATCTCTTTTGGATTTTTTTTTTCTTTTTTATTATAAAATTCCTTGCTTATATCTAAATAATTGTATATATATTTATTATTATCATTTTTTAATTTACATAAATCAATCTGCGGAAAATGCTACAAAAGCATTGCATAACTAAAAAAATACTGACAGGTTATTGATTTCGATAACAAATATAACGACGATTTTAGAAACGTTGACTATCAATGTTTCTCTTAGCTGCTGGAGATTTCATCTAGAAAACATCTAAACGATAGTGAACATCTAGATAACTAGACCCGAAACATTTAGAAGACAATGTACATTCAATGAGCTCTACGACGAGATAATGCCATTCATCTGAAAATCAATTATTCATCTGAAAATCAATTTTTTTCTCTTATCTTATGAACTTAGAGAAGTAATCAATATGATCGGTATCAGTGGCTCTTTTGTTATTTCTTTTCGTTGCATTCGTAGTGTAAAATTAAAAAGTTTAAAAAATTAAAAAGGTAAAAACTAACATGTATTTTTAAATAAATTTTGTTTAAAAATCCTGCACAAAGAAATCAAACGAGACTCGTTTGTTATCAAATATTATCAACAGATTAAGATATGAACATACTTTTAAAATGCATTGTGTATAACTTAAAATGTATGTATCCCCTTTTACATTTAGCTAAATAATATTCAAGGATAAAGTTAACTAAATTAGTCCCAAGAATTCTATAAATAGCAGAAGTTTTATCGTGTTATTAAAGAACAAGAACATTTAATTTAGGGAAGAGAGATAAAAATACAAGAATGACAAATAACGTTATCCAGAAATTTTCTAATCTGACCATTTTCGTAGAAACATATTTAAGTGAATAAGTGCAAAAGCTTATTTAATGGAAAACATTCGAGTGGGCGTATTTAGGTCAGAGAAATTTCAGAAGCCATTCTTTCAACAATTTGAAAGCGTTTCAATCTTGGTTCCGCAAAAAGGAACCAAACGGAGAATGTAAGCAAGAATTATTTTCCAAAATGCTTTAGAAATTGCTTCATTTACCATGTGCTATTTCCCATAAATCTGGATTAAATGACCTAGTATGAATAGAAAATAGTTTACAACGCAATTTGTCCGAATAAATTTTAAATGACCATTATTATAAGCTTTCATTGTTAAATAGCTTAAATTCCGTTTTTTTATTATAAAAGAATTAGAGTCGTTAATTTAAGTTTATTTTTGTATTATTTCGTCATAAAATATTTGCATATTATATATACAGTCATGCATATTATATATGACATCGAGTGAAGTCAAAAATAATATAAAAGATATATGTTTTACACTACTAAATATTTTTAATATATATAGAATTTTAAATATATATATATATACAGATATCTTTTATATTATTTTTGAGTTCACTCGATATCATAGCATCATCATCATTTTAATTCCAGATAATTTCTGAAAAAAATTAACACAATAATACAGAATTAAAACGTTGAAAATTATGATAATTCAAAATAAAAAAACCTGAAAAACATCAATATAACAATAGCAAATATTCTACATCTTTGAAACTAATATCAAAAAGTACTCAACTTTAAAAAAATGTAAAATTTCAATTCCAAAAATTTTAGTGCCATGTATCAAAAGTAATATAATTTTATATGTATATATATTATTATTGATATAACTGATATTTTTTAATTAAATATCAAATGATGAAGAAAAGCCTTTTAGAAATTAAAATAATTATAAGGAATTGTTCTTTATAAATGAATTGCTTGCCTTTTGTTATCAATTCAGATAACTTTAGAGCCTGATATAAGTGTGATCTTGATTCAGTGTAGTTCGTGGATAGAAATTAAATTATTCTTAAAATAAAACGCCATGTTTAGCTGTCATATTTATTAAAATTGCGAAGACAACACTGCACAACTGCAACAGATAGTACACAATTATATCACAAAGTTCCAAATCTAACGTAAGAGTCAAATCTTTCCTTGAAAGTAAGATTTATTATTTTCCACGTCAGCTTTATAATTTGTTATGGGAATACATGGTGGATGCTTACTAATTCATTTGACATTGTTCTATTACATGGGCAGAATTGAAATATTATTTTCATAACCTTTGACATTTGGCAATTTTAGCAGAAAATCTAACAATATTTGATGTATATACATATATCAATATATATAGCTCTTTTTAATTAGAATCTTCAAGTTATTAATTTGTTTCTTTATAAACAATAAATTCATTTTTTAAAGGCCAAGATTAATAAAGATTCTTCAAAATTGTCCTTTAAAGTAAGGTAAGGTAAAAAAAAAATATACAAAAAGAATTAATTTGAACATAAAAATTAAGTATGTGACAAATTTCGAAGAAACAAATGTTATTTTGAAACTAAATTAAAATTTATTTTAATTATTTATGTTTACTTAAAATTTGAGGCAGAATGTTTCTACATCTTCAAAAAAAGTATTCAAGAGGAAATTATCAAATGTATGACTATTCATTACATTTACAGAAACATTAAAAGCATATTTAACTTGAAATAACTTTCTTAATTACTTGAATTTGTTTCTTTATTTAAAAATTAAGAAATTAACTCATGTATAAAATATTCAACCTTTTATTTAAACTTAAAATTCAAATTATTTTTAATGATCTTGTTTTCATATTTATCTTAAACTGTAAGTCAAGTTATTAATTATTTCTTAATTAAACTTAGGATATTAAGTAAGAAATATCTAACGATTTAACTTTTCTATGTTTACTACATATGACAGTAATTAAACATATTCTACAATCCTATTTATTCAAAAATTAGTGTTTGTTTTAATATCAAGATAATGAAATATTTACGCAAATATAACAATCTTTAAGCATCGGTCGTTAACCTATCCTTTTATCAGATAAATTATTTGAATAAATTATCTTAATTGATTATTTTAAGTAGAATGTCACCCTTAATAACCCTTCCTTTTATGAAAGACATTGTGACATCATTGTTTCCTTAAACTTGATTGCTTCTGAATACTTTGTGTTATTAGTTATTCATTATTTGCAACAAAAATTATTAGCTTATAAGTGATCATCCCTAACAAAACTAATTCATTGATCTTCATTCAAAGAAGAACTTTTTTTTTTGCACCTAAAAAGGAATGTGTTTATAGTTTCTTTTCAATCTCATAATAGGTTTCTCGTAAATAATCACTAACGGCTTTTTTTTCATTCTTTTATTCATGTCCTGATGTAGTATAATTAACTTAAATCCAAAGTTAGTACACAATAACAAGAAGACATGTCATGTGACGTAATTCAAAGTGACTTTGAGATGCATTTCTAAATGAACATCATTTAAAAGCACCAGAAAAAAAATTAACTAAATTTATAATTTATTAATTAATTATTCATCGAGAATTTTAGGAATTTTTCATTTATTTAATATTAATATTAGTTTCACACATCAAATCTGAAACCATTTTCGTCAAAATATTTTTGTTTCTTTGATCTTTGAAATCTTTTGTTTGAAAAATCAATAAAAACGGCATTAAAAATATTTGCAAATGAAATAATTATTATAAATAATTTAAAAAACAAATTCCATCTGTCTTAAAAATTAAATTATATGAAAATATTTATTTAAAGAAAAAAAGATGTTAAGCAATGGGAATCAAAGAAATTGAGTTAAAAAGGATAATTTAGCAATTTATTCTTGACAAATCTTTGACTACAACTTTCCATATATGTACTAAATGAAAAAATTCAATTTATATATATGGACGGATAGATAGATAAACAGATAAATATATCAGAGTGTTCATTTCTATAAAGTTATACACATTGTTTTTCTGGGCCATTTATTTTCTAAGGAATACTTATTTTTTTACAATTTAAAAATACAAATGGAGGAAATTTCAACTTTCTAAATTTTAACAATAAATTAATAGCTCTATAAATCAATTAACTCAATTTAAAATCAAAAAGTAAAACTACAATTTTCCTACAAACAATTTAAAAACTTTCGATGTTATTTTCAATATTTATATTTTAATATGACATTTTTTATATTTTCTTATCATAATCATGTTTTTATGTTTTTAATCAAACATGCTTATTTCATTACCTAAGATGTTTCCATGTTCTTAACTTAATTGAAAACATTATTTACTGTTATTTAAAGTCAAATAATTTGTAACTAAAACTATAAAATAAATAAAGTAGTTTAGTTTGTTTCTGTTTTCACTACTTACGTAAATTAAGTTAGCAGAGAAATTTTCTATTTTTCTTAAGCAAGAAAACTTTTCTTCGCCTTAATTAAATTATACAACTATTAATATTCTCGTGACTGAAACTCAAATAAGACAGTTTATTTAGATTAAATATGTATAAATATACTCACTACAGGAAATGGAATTTCAAATAAAATGTTTTTTCTTTCAATGCATAGGAAAATATTTTTATTGCAAATTTAAAATAAATACTCACATTTAATCTATTACAAATTATATTTTAAGTGAGTCTGACGAAAATCAGTTCTCTTTCATAATATAATTTATATAATTGTATTCAATTGCATTTATTTCTTTTATAGAAATAAAGCAGTAATTGTTGGGATTATAAATTTGTATAGTATGAATTTGGTTTAAATTAATTTTAATTAAATATTTTTGTTCATTTTTAGTATTGAACTACATGAAATTATGTTAATTAATAAATTATTTTGTCATTTGTTAAATCCATATTTCGCTAATGTTATGTTTAATCATTATTTTATTTATTTATTATTGAATTATGTTGTTTACAATTGAACAAATTCATTGCTAGAACCTTTTTATTCTTTTAGAAACGAGTCTACGACTCTTAAATCAAATATTTTTCTTAATTATATTAAGGTTTGTTGTGTACAGATTTTCCTACCAGATTGTAACTGGGTATTGTTAGATTGAGATACTTGAGGCATAGGTAGGCGAACTCACAGATTAATTTACACACACACCACACACATACAATTAGAGACACACAATATTTAACGCGTTTAAAGACAGATAATTATATATCTGTAAAATGGACTCCACTTTAAAGTCGAAAATCCGAAACTTGGATGCACGCAGTGTGCGCGAAATATACTTCATCTCCGGGTGAGAATCTATTGGCCAAATAAAATAAAATTATTTTTCGGCCAAGTAAAATACATATACCCCATGAAGATAGACTATAAACTAAAGCTAAAAAACTTGTAGACTATAGACTCTTCAAGCCATATAGACTATAAATTCTCAGCGGGAGGGCAGGTTGCACTGTACTTCCTTTCGGGTGACAGTGTCGAGAACGACTGACTTCTCCGCTTGTCCCGGGTGACGCTTTTGTCTGTGTGTAGGGAGAATCAGGGCTACAGGTTTAAATTCAGTGTCAAAATAAGATAAAATACACTGTGGGTCAAAATAGATGTGGCAAGCAAGAGTACAAAAACATATTTCTTAATGTCATAAGTAATTCATATAAGTTCAAGAACAAAATTTCTTGAATCAGAACACTTTCTAAATAAAAATTACCTCTTTTATTTGAATAATATTGTGGTATGCAAAACAAAATAAAATTCATGTTCAGATTAATCCTTTCATACAATTAAAGAATTTAAAATTAAAAATAAATAGAAAATTAGTTTCATCAATATGAAGCCCTATATCACTTGAAAAAAGGATAAAAAATGAAGCTTTAGATCACTTTTTTATTATTGAGCGTAATAACCTAGATACATATTATTGGAATGGATTGAATAAATAGTGCGTTAATCATTCAGTTAATCAACACGTTCTCTGGCATTTGTGCATCCTGAATAATTACTGTTAGGGACATATAAAAGACTTTGTATACAAATTTAAATTTATGATTTTAGAAGTAATTATATTTGGAAATCATCTGTCGACATTTCTATATGCGTCGAAATATTCTATTGACATATACAAGCATGAATTATTGTTAGTGGTATTTGAATAGTTGAAAAACCCTTTGTAAATAAATTAGTGCCAATGCATAACTGCAAATGTTTAATTTCTATGTCATTCCGGGAATAATAATTATATTTTGTACAAATATATTAGCAATTATATTTTATACAAATATAATTGCTGCTGTGCAGAATATTTTTGCTTTTGTATACCATGAAATAATTCCATTTACTAATTCTTAGTATTTGCAGATCATTTCTGTGCATAAATTCTGTGAGGTGTAGTTAACAAGTATTGACTTCATATTAATATTAATGAGGCATTTGAAAAAAATTAATGCATATTAAAATCAGGAAATTAAATTATATAATATGACATTGTATTAACGGACAAAGATTCATCATGATATAATTTATGCAGCTTATAATTCAAATGTAACAAATTTATTATTGTCACATATTAGTTATGCATTTAAAAAAAATGAATTAAGTTTAGTGAAATAATCATCAAAAATATATTTAAATATAACATATACTAAAGCATGATAAATGTAAGTAATAAATTGTGTTAAATTTGTTACATTGTAAGCTGTATAAATTATATCATGATGGATCTTTGTCTGTGATACATAGTAAATCTAGTAATAGATATAGATTATTAATGTGTGATATTCAATAAACAGCAATCAGTATTGTTATATTCCGAAATTAATCTATTTTCTTTTATGTTTAAAATTTTTGTAATTATCTTTAAACTTATTAAAATTTAATAAATAATGTAAAACTAATTAATTTGTGATATTTAATAAACAGTAGTCAATAATATTGTTATATTGGGAAATTAATTTCTGAACTATTTTTCCTATAGTTTTAACTAATTATTGTAATGCATACAAATTATAGATTCCCATGTACTATACAAAATTCATAAATTATGTGTCAGTTATGCAAACAATTTGATAAAACTTTTATTCTTTATAAAAAATTACTCACTTTTGATATCAAATCACAATTAAAAAAGATTTTTATAGAAAATAAACTATGACAGCAATTTTTTTCCATGATTTATTTAGGACATATTCGTAATAGGAAATACGTGTAATATATTATTTTAATTCATTTAATTTAAAACACTTCATAAAGACACTCCAATGATATCATGTGTGGTTAGCAGTATATCCTTTGATTCTGATGGTATTCGTTGCAATTAACAGTCTTTGAAAATAAGCAGATATCGTGACTCATAAAGACTACTTGTTGATTACCATATCTTCCTTACCCACAAAAACAATGCAGCTAAATTACATACTACCCCCGTAATGCCACTTTGTATTAAATCACAATGGATTATTTTGATAAATTCATTGATATGTTGAAAAAGCCATCATTGTTTAAATAATTTTGTAGGTTACATGCTGGAAAAAGATAATGAACTACATTTGAAAGAGGCTTTTTATTATTGCCAATCGAATCTTTTTGATTGGTTCTTTTTGATATATTAAATATATTTTTAACCAATTTTTTATAATAAGGCAATTGGTGAATTTAATTTATTTATAAAGATTGATTGCAATAACTTTATAAATAATTTTATCATCTGGCTTATCTTTCAGTTGCTGTAGTAATATCTTTCTGCATCTGTTGGTCCCCATTCCACGCTCAACGCTTATTGGCTATATATACCACAGAAGTCACACCAACGCTTGTGGTTACCTTCACCATTCTCACCTATATCTCTGGAGTCACCTACTACCTGAGTGCGACCATCAACCCGATCTTGTACCAGCTTCTGTCAGTTAAATTCCGACAGGCTTTCAAGGACACCTTCAGTGTGTACTGCAAGTGTCTCAGGGTGTCCAATGGCATGAATAAAGAGATGTCGTCATTCCACTGCGACAACTCCAGGTACAAGACCAGCTGTCATCAGCAGAACAAATCAGCAGAACCAAACACCAACACCGTCAGCTGGGTTTGTGACACACCCAATAATCACAGAGCACCATAAACTGGTGGATTTCTCACATCTCTTCTACCCTATTCAATGATCTAAGTAAGAATTTTTTTTTTCCAAATGAAGAATTAGGTGCATGAAATTCTACACCACCAGATGTGTTTCTGGTACACCTAACAACCACAAAGCAGCATAGATTTGTGGATTTCTTACATTCCCTCTTACAACAATAAATGCACTTTTCCAGAGATTTATGTAAGACTTGTTTCTGTAAATGAAGAACAAGAGGTACATGAACATGGAATATTATTTAGTAGATCATTAACTCATTTAAGATCAAAAACATTAATTAAATGATCATTACAAAAAATATTACTAATAATTATACATTTTAAAACCAAAATGAGCTGAAACTGTTTGTTATAAAATTTGTTAATGAATTTACAATATTAGTTAAGTACTTTTAAAAATTTTATACAAAAGTAAAGTTTATTTGCAGTACAAAATACAATTCTATAAATTTTCATCAAAAATTGTAATCTACTTAAATAAAATTATAAGAACATGTAATGCATTGATAATAAACCTTTCTCTAAAGATATAATAAAATATTCAGTTGGCAAAATTTATGTAATAAATTTTACAAATTTATCATTCATAAAATAAATGAGTATCTTATTAGTTGTAACAATTTCCATATTATTATTATCATTATCAGAAATGTATTATTAAATATGGTACGTGCATCACGTTTGTTCTTTTAAATGAAAGTCGTAAAACTAATAATTTTTCAAATTTGATTATTTATTTTCTTTATATTTAGTATTTTCCTATATATATAGCTACAAATTTAAGAATAGTGTGTTTTAGATGAATTATTATTTTTTTCAAAAATTACAAAAGTTTTCATACTTTTAATATATAATGGCTTTTATTAAAATAAAATATGGGAAAAAAATGGGTATGAATTTTGAATTTAAAGTATTCATTAAATATTTTAAATTTTGCCATTGTATTAGGATGACTGAAAGTGTTAAGATAAAATACTTCAGAACTTAAGAAAATACAGTTATTGAATAAAATAGTTCTTTTGTGATTTTGTAAATAAAAAAGTCTTTCAAAAATATTTGTAAAAATTTTTTCAAGAACTTCTGTTTTCTCCTAATCTTATAATTGTATTTAAATTGCTTGGAAAATTCTAAAAAACTCATCATTTCGTGTTTACAGAAGCATATTGCGATGCCCATTATAAATCTTTAAAAAAGTTATACAAAAGGTTAAATGTTCTGCAATATTAAATATGCATTGCATTTAAATAAATTCCATTTTATTTATAAAATTTAAAAATCCTTTGACAATTAGCTAAAATCAGGTTAAATTTCATATTGTATTCTGTTTGTTTTCAATATTTATTAAAATTCGTACATTGCATATAAATAAATGTCTGCATAAAATAATCAGTGTGTAAAGTATTGTAAGTACTAAATGGAATGTGCAAAATGTAATTGTCATCATACATATGTAGCTGTGTAATTTGTTGTTTTGCAAATATATTTGTACATAATTGCACTTGTTTGTGTAGCTATTTAATGTTTTTTAAATCATCATATTAAATAAAATTTTTCTGTTATACGTTTGTGTAAAAATATACATAAATTGATGTTAATGTTAGCAAAATGTGTAGTGATTAGGACAATTTGTCTATTTTTTTGTAACCATATCATGTAAAATAGTATTTCAATATACATTTTAAGTTTAAATAGTAATTTATTTATATTAGTGTAAAATAATTCTGTATTAAAAAAACTGTGTTTCAGTGCAATATTTGTTTTCTCTATTAATTGTTTATCATTGAAAGGCATGTTTCATCCATAATTATTGTAAAATATCATTCTTTTATGCATGTTCAATGTAGAAATGTTATTATGTTCGCTTTGAATGTTATCCCTAACCTATAAAAAAATTAAATGATAGGTAAAGGTGTTTTTTGAATAACCATGTTTGATATAATACTTCAGTTAATAAAAAATTATGTATTAAAATAATTATAATCTCTACATTTAAATTTTAAAATTATTCTTAATATCGTAAAAAATTAAATAATCATTCCATTCCTCATTCTTTCATCTTCGAATCTATTATGCTTCCTACTAATGGAAAGAAAAACAAAATTCTTTTTTACGAGTTCATTTCATATAATTAATTTAAATTCGTAGAAATTGCTATATAATTTATATTAGAAATTACTATTTAATTTATGTTTTCTTTAAGATTATAATCATTTTATTATATCACTGTGAAATTATATTAAATCGATCTTAAATTTTTTTTATTGCATGAAAGTGAAAATAATAAAAAATTTATGATGAATTTAGGATAATTAAATAATAATAAATTAAAGCAATTATAGTTATGAATAAATTAGTTATTTACATAATACTTGTCGTCTGCAATGAAAAATATCCTTTTTATCACCCATTATTCTATTGTTTTTCTTTCAGTTTGTTAAAAAATGTATGAAATAAAATTTTTTACGTAAATTATATATATATAATAATTATTTTATATTTATTTTATTAAAAAAATTTTTTTTTCTCGTGTTATTTTTAATTTTTAATTTTTATTCTTTTTGTAATTTGAATCAAGCTTGTGAACAAACTACTGCAGATGATCAAAATAATTTATTGACGAATTTCTAAATATTTTGCTTAATATTTTTATAACACTAACGAACTATCTGTTGAATTATTCCCTTCTAATTATATCTAACGATTGTGAAGTTCGTTAACTAAAATCAATCATAAAATCTCAATCCTCAGAGAAACATATCCATATATCCTAAGGCTACATTTTGAAGCTCAATATTGTTGTTAAAATGTCTCATTACTACAAGATGGTTACCTCTTATTTACTCAGCATATTCTATGTATGTGTAATGTGTGTATTTGTCACCTTATGTGTGTTAATGTATTGTGTCTTGTGTTTCTTCGAACTTATACTTGATGTAATGGAAAAAATTTAAATGTCTACTCGTGTTGATGATCATGAATTGTATTGTTGTTTCCAAATAAACCATTCCTCCGCTTAATTTCTGTTGTTATTTTTACATCAGTTAATTTAATCGGTATTTAGAGAATTATTTAAAGTTTTTAAAACTCAATATTTTACATATTTTACGAAACAAATAAATTAATAAATGTTGAAAAATACTGCTTGTATATTAATAATTAAATTATACGTTAAACATATGCTAAAATTGAATTTATATAATGCCCTCATTCGCAGCATTGCATGAAAAATATAGAGTTTAAGAGCAAAATGATAATATATAACAAATTAAATAAACATAAAAAAATATTTATATATAATTAGTATATTTGAACACATCTTAAATATCTCAAAAGATGCATTGATTCCTCATGAGGAGAAGGGTTGTCATTGCCTCAAGGGGCTGGACTTCTACCTGTTGGTCAGCGGGTGGTGCTTATCTCCCTCCTACCACCCAACAGAAAAACCGATGGAAGCATTACAAAATGCATCTATCAAACACTGCTCCAAGAGAGACCCAAAAAAGAAACTAAAGGAATTAGGTATCAAAACAATAAATGCCCTTTCATCCCACAATCACATCATTGTCTACAATGGATCATCCGACTCAACGTTTTGCAACGGAGGTGCATCAAACTTCATTCAAACCCCGACGGTATCAAAAAAATTGCATCCAACTTCACAGCAAAATTGCTGGCCATTCAAAAGGCATTTTAGGCGTATTTGAGTCTACATGGAATTACTATCTATTACTACTATCTATCTCTATTACTACTAAATGAAATTACTATCTTCACTGGCTCATGGTCTGCCTAACTGGTGCTTAATGAAGGTTTTCAAAGTATGATCATGATCATTATATCTCTTTTAGAAACACTCCACTGCTTACACAGAATGTGTATCCTGCAATGGATCTCTGCTCATATTTGAATTTAGAATTTAATGAAATTGCAGAATCTTTGGCGGAGAATGCCAGATGTCCGGATCAGACTGCCATTTCTACTTCCCTTGCAGATGCAAATGCTTTGGAAAAATATAAACTTATAATTCCTTCTAAGATTAAAACTAAATACTAAATAACTAAATACCAAATTCTTAAAAATGTCAACAGAAAAACACCTACTACTCTCACAAGTTTAAGGATTAAGCACCACAAAAATAAGAAAATTTCTGCCGACTGCGTTAAAAAATACCAAAAATATGGCAACTGCCCTGATATCGAGCTTACTTCTCATCATGTCTTTGATGGTCCAGCTGTTGCAGCCGCCACACATTGTCTGGACCATCCCTCGGAAGAGTATTTATACTGTTAACTGGCAATCGACATAGCCAATATTATTCGGAAGCACCACGATATTTGATTTTCTTTTGCTCTTCAGAGGATACGACAACAACAACGTATTTCAAAATATTATGTACGTATGTACTATTATTACGTGTATCAAAAATTTGATAAATTATTTATTGAATTATGATCAAAAATGAAATATTAAGACCAAGAAGAAAATTATATATAAATATAAGTTCTTTCAAATCTATCTTAAAATACTATACAGAATATATTAAACTAATTTATATACTTTAAAATCTAATGCATTAAGAAATTTTTCAAAGCCTGTTTGCATATTTAACTGTTATTTTATTTTTTATTATAAATATATTTTCTTCTAATAACGGCCCATGAACTCATATGCAGGTTATCTCTTGTGCAGGTTATCTTTCATAATTATCTTGTGGACAATTGAAATGGGCAACATCTGAAGAATTTGCATTCTTCCTTCTTAAACCCAATGAGATGTCTTGTAAGTTTACGGATTTAAAAAGCTCATTGTACGCGTTTTCCCAACCCATATAGTTAAAAACTGGATTATTATAAATATACAGTCTGAGTAAAAACTTTAAGGCCAGTAGACATTTTTGAGAAAATGGAAACATTTAAACTGAGGAATTAAAATACCATTTGATTGATAATTATTGAGCTTAAATAAAAGTAAAAAAAGTAGAAAAATTAATTTGCAAATATTTTATTATTAGAAAATATTACAGAACACACAGATGAATATTTGAGCCTGAGTAAAAACTTTAAGGCCAACATAGAAAATAACATATAAGAAAAAAATTACAAATTCTTAGAAGGTTGTGTAGGAGCCATTACTTCGAATTACTTCAAATATTCTTGTTTTCATGGATGAAACGAGTTTTTGACAAAGGGTGGGTCGGTTTTATACCATTCATCTTCGATAGTAGATTTCAGCTCTGTTGTTGATGTAAAATGTCTCCCATTTGCATAAACTCTTCTTGCTAAGTCAGCCCAAAGGTTCTCGATTGGGTTGAGGTCAGGTGATCTAGCTGGCCATTTCACAGTTTCAACATTGTTGACTTGGAACCAATTTTTTGTGCTGTTACTCGAATGGATCGGTGCATTGTCTTGCTGATATTTCCAATTTTCTCCAGCAAGACATTCAGCATTTGGCAAAAGATGATTTGTTAGGACATTTTGGTATCCTTGTGAATTCATTCTACCTGAAACGAATGCAATTGAGCCCACACCATTGTAAGAAAAACAGCCCCAAGTCATGACAGACCCTCCACCTAATTGGCGCTTGGAGAATATTTCTTTTTCATTTCTTATATCATGCCAGTAGAAATTCCAGCCATCTGGTCCATCCAAATTCCATTTTTTTTTTCGTCAAAAAAAAAATAATTTCTATCCATTGGTTGTCCCAGGTCATGACTTTCTGGCCAAAGTTCAAACGCTCTATTTTGTGTCTCTGCAGTAACTGAGGCTTAGTCAATTTTGCTGTATAAGTGTACCTTCCAGACCTTCTAATTGTGTTATAAATCGTTTTTTGACAAACTTTTAAACCTGTCGTCGGAATCAGTTTCCTGGTTGAGTACTTTCCAGTAGATGCAAGTTGGCAAACTCTTCTTTCATCACGTGAGGACAAAGCTTTAGGTCTTCCCCAGTATTCTTTTTACCATAATTGTCTTTCAATTTTAAAAAATTGTTGACTACAGTCTTTGATCTTCCTATCTTTATCGCAATAGCACGACTACTCATTCCTGTTGAAGACAAAGCTTCGATCTGTCCTTTTCACGATCAGTTAACTTCTTACTCTTCGCCATCTTCACAAAGATCACCAATACTTCGAAGAAACGTATGACAAATATGAAAATTGCAGCGTTGTCACAAGCTAGTAGTTGCAATGGTAATTACACGATTATATTATATTTATTTTTAAAAAATGACTGGTGGCCTTAAAGTTTTTACTCAGGCAGAAATACTAACTTTGTAAATAACCCCATGTTTCTCATAATTATGTATTTATAAATTATGTTTATAGCATTTATTTCTTATCAATGAACTTTAATAATTAATATTATTTGAATCCCTTTTATTTCATTTTATATTTTCTCAAAAATTTTTACTGGCCTTAAAGTTTAAAAAATAAAATCTTTATGTAAAAATTAAATATTAAATGATTATGGCGTTGCAGAATTACAGTCAAAAATTGCCTTCTAATTAAATAATTTTAATGAATCAATAAAATTATATTTCGATAATTTTAACAGAATATTGAAATTTTAATTTTACTTTCATTGTAAATCTCTGTGTAACATTAAACACTAATATTTACATGCTTTCAAAAATATCATACCAGAATGGTATAATATCATTTATATTCATCTCAATGAAGTTAAACATTTCGTGATAAATATAAATATATTATAGTTAGTATAAATATTTTTGTGTGAAATTGTAATTAGAAAATTAAAACCAAAAATAAAAATTAACTCGCGTTTACGTAAGAATAAAATGTCATTCTAGAAATGTAAGGCAAGATCATAAAGGTATGTCACAGTTATTCAACCGATATATTATTCTAAATCGAATAGAAATATTTGAAAAAAATTGTTCAAACGCTTTTGTTCGAAACTGTTTCGTGCGTTCACTAAAAAACAGGTCAATTTTTACTTAATTTTTTATGCAAATTCTAATTATCAGTAATAGGGTTTCCTTAATCACAAAAATTCTCATTTTCTCAAGAGATTTGAATGAGAAAAAAATTCTCCATTCCTGTAAACTTTAATTTAAAATCTTTTTTTTTTAATTCTATGAAGGAAAAAAAGTCATTAAAGTCATTTGCATATATGTGAATGCCATACTTATTTAGTTACGTAATCTATTTGGTTCTATCTGTATTCTTTAATAATTCTAGTTTAATCTATTCTATTTTAAGAAAGAAAAAGAATTGAAACTATAGTGATATATTCATCAAACTCTTTCCTAAGAAGGTCAATGTACTTTCAATATTACAGCACTTACAAAATTATTAGAGTTCCTGATTTAGATGAATGGTAAATGGGGATATTCGATTCAAAAATCATCTCGGAAAAAATATTCCCCAAAATAAAATTTCAGCCAAACGAGTATGAGCGTTATTGGTTCAAAGACAAGAAGTCTTTTTTGGAGAATGAATTAGGAAGGCCCAAACTTGTCAAAAATTAGTTAAAACTGTAGCATAAACAATGTCTTTCTGTAATCCTCGAAATGGTGTTTCCAATGTCAAATGTGAACAAGAATTTAAAAAAATTACCGCATTGGAAAAAATAGTACTACTAATTGTACTATTTTATAACTACAAATTGAACAGTTGTTCTTAAAGATTTTTATTCAGACAATCTTATCATTTGAAGTTTTGCTCTTCTAGAATTCTCAACCTATAAATAACTCATTCGGTTGTTAGACTAATACCTATTAAACTTAGTTCCATATTTTGTAACAGGCACTTCTATGATTTATGGCTCTTCCTTGGAAGATATTAAGTAGTATAAGAAAGAGTAAGTAACTGAAGACTATAAGAAAGTATATAAAAACGAATACCAAAAGAGTATATAGAAGATGATTTAGAAGATTTAGAAGAGTATAAAAAATCGAATATCACGGTGCTCCCGAATAATATTGCCTATGTTGATTCCCAGCTCGTAGTATAATTCTTTTTCCGAGGGATGGTCCGGACAGTGCATAGCGGTTGAACAGCTGGACAATCAAAGACATGAGGAGGAGTTAGCTCAACATCATCAACAGTTGCAACATTTGTGGTATTTTTTAACGCCATCAGCAGTAATTTTTAAATTTTTGTGGTACTTCATCTTTAATCTTCTGAGAATAGTAGCTGTTTTTCTGTCGACATTTAGTTCTGTAATTTGGTATTTAGTTTTAATCTTAGAAGGAATTATAAGAGGCAATATTGATAACAGGAATTACAAGAGGAATTATAAAGCAAATGCCTTAGATTTCCTAAGGCATTTGCATCCACCAGGGAAGTAGGAATGACAATCTGATCCTGACTTCTGGCATTCTTCGCCAAAGAATCTGCAATTACATTAAATTCCAAATTCACATGAGCAGGTATTCATTGAATGATACATATTCTGTGCAAACAATGGATTTATTCTGAAAGAAATATAATGTTCAAGCTCATACTTGAAAAATTCAAATCTAGTGAACGTGTCTTTTAACCTTTCCATTACCTACCCGAATTAGACCCAAATTTAAAAACATTAATAAAATGAAATAAATAGATTCGTGTATTTTTCTTTGTCAACAAAATTCACTTGGCTTCCAATTACAGCTAGTAGTTGTTACAAAAATTCGGTAGGATAAATAACGCGGGGAATAAATGAATGAATGTTACAAAATTCAAAGGTTTTGAGTTGGATGGGATTCAGTTTCGGGGAAGGATTCAGATTTTTGGCGCTTTGTGGTTCTACGATTCCATCCGCCTTCTTTCACCGGTGTCTTCTGTTCCTTTTCTGTGTGTTCAAGTTTCATGAAAGGCTTCGGATCTTCATTTTTCTGTGTTTCGGTTCTTTTTTTCTCGTGTTACTCATACTCGTTTCATGTTTCTCATACTCGTCTTCCATGTTTTCTTCATTCTAGAATATTCCTTTTGCAAAAAATTTCATTTCCTAGTTATGTGTGCTTCTGCAGTTCTGTGTTCTATCTAATATCTGCTCTCTAGTGTGTCATTCTCTGCCTTTCTTACAGTATATTTTCGAGTTTCGGAATTTCAATGATATGTGCGAAATTTTTTCCTGTGTGTGTATTTGGGTCTCAAAAATTAGTTCAAAGGACCTAAGAAAAATATTAAACAATGAGTGAATATGTTTATGTATTTTACGAATTTCCTTTATTTTTCTTTCATTCATTAGTGAATAACTTTTGAAATTTGTATATTTCACTTTATATATTTTGATGTATATATGTGTTTTTACCGAGTATTATAAATTTTTTAAAAATGAAAAGGTATAATTAAATAAAATAAATAAATTGCAAATATATGTTATTTTTGACATGTTATTGAATTGTTAAAATTCAAATACAAATGTACAAATCAATAGAAAAAATTTAACTAATGAAAATAATCTGCGCAATATTGAAATTTGATAGAAGTTTTGCATTTATGAAGATAATGATATATAGGATGATTGATTACATCTTTCCAATGACAACTGAGGATCAACACAACATATTTTTGAACCTCAGATTGTCAAACATAAAGAAGACTCATTAATTAATTACATTTTTTGCAATAGATAAACACGAAATATTCAGTTTGTTCATAGCATACTAAGGTTGGATAGAAATTAAATTTGATTATGTCATATAACTTATCAATTACTCAATTACTAAAGACTTTTCACAAAAAAAGAAATTAATTTTCCGAGAGCAATGTGCAGTTTATCTATGAACTTTTTCGGAATAAATTAAAATTAAAATTGAGAATGAATTTCTATTCCATTTTTTTACAAATAACCCTCGTTAAAAATTTATAAGAAAATGTTTTTTTTTTATTTTATGATTAAAATTGTAATATTTTTCATCATTTAAAATAATCTATCATCATGCTAATGATCATCCCACGTTAATTGCTCGACATTTTATTATAACTTTTATTATTAATAAAACGTTTTGTATACCTTAATTTATGAAAATTTTGCATTATTTTAAAGATCATTTATGAGTACAAGGTCATAATTCTCCCTCCACATTATGGGGGAATCTCAATTGGCTGTGTCGGAGCTGCATGTTCTGTAATAATACCCGTTTTGCTTTCCCTAAATTCCCATCCAATAACTAACAATTTTTGTTGTTACACTTAATTATTTACTTAAGTAATTAAACTTAGTTCCGCATTTTCCGGCAACAACTACTTCTAAATACTCTATTCTTATAAATTATCCCTCCCTTGTGGCTATAAACTCTTTCCAACTTTCAGTGATGTGTTTGTAACTCAGGTTTCACGTGGTTATATGTGAAATATATATCTGGATTAACATGGTTATATTATTTCGTATATATACTATATATATATAAGAAAATATTTCAGAATTAAATAAAATTTAAGGATTGCTGCTAATATAAATGTTAAAGTTTTGAAAGCTCAAGACATTTTCTAAAAATTGAATATACTTCACACCCAACTGGTTAACATCTAAGTAATATTTGATAATAATTATGGAATATTTTATTTTTTTTAATGCAGCTGGAAAATACTTAAAGAGTTTTCTTTTATGCCTTAAGGCAAGCGCTACACCGACGCTACTCATTTAGCACTATCCAGGGATGCGGTAGCTTGAAGATAAGCTACAGACGCGGAGTAACAATAACCCCGCAACTCTCTACGATCCTATTAGACCGGGAACTACGGCTTAAAGTTGATTCCGAACCACTACAAGCATCCATGGTACCGCCGGGACGCGAACCCGAAACCCGTGGATACCCAGAGCCAGAGCGCTACCCACTCGGATATCAGGCCCCTTAATTGTGGAATATATCAGAGTAGATTTACTCTTTTTCCATTTCCCTCACTCTTTAAGGCAAATTTAACTTACCTTCAGCTCTTATGTTTCAGTGTTATATCTGGAGCAGTGGTTCTCAAAAGGAATACGCCCAAAGATTTTAGGGTGCGCCTGTGGAATTCCAGAAAAGGATGCGTCCAGATATAAAAATAAATATGGTTAATCTTTTTCTTACCAATTTTTTCGTTCAAATATAGTTTTCTTTGCAAACAAATAACCTTTCTGGTTGTTTTTTATTCCTTTTTCACATAAAATGTCACTAAAGAAGGTTTCCGATAAACTAGGAGCGGCAACTTTCCTGGCTGTCTTAAACAGCTGTAATGTCTATGTGATATTCAATGTTAAAAAAATTCCATTGCTGCTTATGAAACTCCGCCGTCTGTTAAGTAGTAATTTATGGAGTTGACTATCTGACTAGATGCGAGGGATTGGTAGAGAATATGGTATTCTTATTGTGTATATACGTACTTCAAAAGCGTACGAAGAAGAAGTTATGTGCATTTTTCTAAATTTCAGAAAAATACACCCAAATATAATGAATAGATTTTTCAAAAAGAAGCGACCTATTGAAGAAGTTAAGTGCAAGTAAGTGAGCAAAATCGCGACCAATAGTGAATACGCTATTATAATGAAAGCTATTTAATTTTTGGTTTCGCCACTATGTCTAGCATATGAAATGAATTATTACTTCTTAGAAATCGAGTTTGCATTCTAATTTACAAGATAAATCTATAAAGTTTTTTAAAGAACAACTGCAAACAAAAGCATTAAATTCTTTTAAAAATGTAATCATTGTTTCTGTTGAGGCTCAAATCGCTTTTTATCAAGTCTTCAGAAATAATAACAAAAAATATGAAAGCTAATACTTTAGGTGGTTTGATTTGATTTGCACACGAGGGATAAACAGACCGGCTGAACTTGCAATTTAAAGTGGGCTCCGAACCACTACAGATATCCATGGCACCGCCGGGACTCCATACTTTAGGTGAGTTACTAAATTTGCTTGCATGCTGAAAATACTAGAAATTAAATCGACAGTGAAAAAAAGTTGTGTCCAAAGCTACAGTTAACAAACGTGTTACAAAAATGTCTTTTGATATCAAGAAAATTGTATGTAGTAATAAACTTCAGTATTCAAATTTTACGTTTCAAGTTGATTAGTCTATATAAATTATCAACAATGCACAAGTCTTAGCATTTGTCTGCTTTATTACTGAAGATCAAACTGTAAATCAGTTTTTTTTTTTTTTTTTTTTTTGTAAAGAATTATGTCTACAAAATGTGGGGATGTTTTTAACATTTTGAATAACTATCTTGATAAATAACAGCAGACGTAGAAGTCATGTGTACAGATGGATTTCATTCCAGGATACTATCTTACCCTTCGTCATACATCTTTTGTAAAAAAAAAATATGGGTATGTTATTGTAATTTATTGCTTTCTTCATAGGGAAGTTTCTATTGGAAAAATATCGTCAGAAAAATCACGAGAAGTTCCTCATCAAATACTTCAAATGGTAAACTTTTTTAAAACCAGACTTCTCAAATCATGTTTATTCAAAGTAACTTTATATCGATATGGATTCCCAATACAGACGGCTACCTTGAGACACTGAAGTCAGGTGGCTGTCAACTGGCAAAGTTCTTACCCGTGTACACTAGCTAAGATGAGAACTTTTTGCGTTTTTTGAAGAGATGAAATATATTTTTGCAACCTGATTCAATGCGAATTTTGGATTGGCAAGTTATAGAATTTGGTCGATAACTTCAATAGTTCAGTATTTTCTATACTAGTATGGAATATTTTGACAAAATGAAAGGTTTCAGAGAAAACAATAACTTGGAAAAAGTAAAGCCTTTGATGGCAATTCAGAAATGTTTCTATTCGTAAATGACACAGGAATGAAACACTGCAGAAAAATTGAATTCCTTTTTTCCATAACTTAATAGTGAATAATAAATACAATAGAATACAATAGAGTACAATAGACTTCTGGACTTCTATACAAGAAGAATATATTTCAATATTTAAAAAAAACGATATTAACATTTTAATACAATTTTCGACACAATATTTATGTTAATTATTTTCTACCTTCATCACAATTAAGTGAAGAAATAAAGAAAATCTTCAATGTATTGACGAAGAAATGAGTGTGTTCGTTTCAGATATATGTCTCAAAATTGAAGAAACCGCTAGAGTACATTAGGCAATGTTTCTTATAAACACAAGAAGGAATAAACTTAAGATCTTTTTCTTTTTTATTTATTTATTTTGTCCTACGATCGTATTATTTTTTTTCTGTAATATTTGATTTAATTATTACAAAATATTTGTCAGAAATGTGTATATACAATGTCTTACAATTATTTGTAGGATTTTCGAATACTCCCTACTTCAAAAAGTTTCAGAAACAATGATGTAGAGGTTCATGTTACATTAACAGTCAGCTTAAGTAGATAAGTTTGTAGTCAGTTACCCTACTGAGTGAAGTTTCTTTTAAATTGTATTCTTGATCCTTAAATTATTGTAGTCCTAATCAAAAGTTATTAAAGTAGTATAATAATGGAATAGTTTTATCAAAATTGCAAATATTTTGGCTTATAACACTTTTCATTAATGCCATCAAACTGCTTTTATGTCAAATGTCTACATCGTTGTACCAATTAAATATAGTGACTAAAAAGAATTTCTCATACTCTTTTTTTAAATTATAAAATTGAAATAAACTTAAATATTTGACAGTCCGCTCATTACACTTCTAGTAAAACTTTCATGTTTGGTAAAAGGCTAAAATTTTCCATTGATTGAAAATGCAAGCTGTAGATAAAATACTTATAAAAAGACTTTTTTAAAGAATTGTTGTGAAAGCTTCAAAAGAATAAGAAAACTAAAACCAAACCTTCCTCTGGCTTATAACCAAAAGAACAAGACAATGTCTGTACAAGATCTGTTTGACATTGCTAACACTAATGCTTCTAATATGATCCAAGTCCAAGCAGATAAGGAATTTTTAGCTTATCAAAAACAAAATGGACGATCTGGTAAAAGAAGAAATGTGATGGAATATTTTTAAAGACGAAAGCAAAGTCGATTAATAAAATGGCCTTGAACATGAAAGAACATGGAGAAGAAAATAAAGCATTGCTATTTGAACAAATATATGGCTGGACGGATATGAAGATAATTACAGCTCATTTAAAATTGTCAGATGTTCATCAAATAAAAAGAACAAAATTCATCAGCAAAGTTTTTTATTAGATGTTCCTCAAAATTGATTATCCTCCCATATTCTACAGAAAAAAAGATATAAGAATATTCTATACAAAAATATTTCTGCAAGTTTCGATACAGCAAAAGTTAGTGATAGAAAACCAATTATTGTTTTGATGACATTTAAAAGTGTAGGATGTGATTCGCCTGAATGAAATATGAACAATACCTCTATTCAACATACGGGAAAAAGCAGCAGATAAAAGATTAAAAAAAGGGAAGTATCGGTAAATTTTCCTTTGGCAGAAAATTTTAGAAGATTATTGATTGAATACCGATCCTTATTTCAGGAAAAGACATTGACCAATTATTTTCAATATCAAAATTTCCATCAAGAAAAATCAGAGCTGCAGCTACTGGTATTCACGGAATTCTGGAATCCTGGAAAATTATGGATGAAATAAAATGTTTGAATTTTAATACAAACTTCAGACAATCAATTCAGACTTCAATTTCAATTTGAATTTGCATTAAAGCTACAGGGTGGTTAAATCAAGCTCGTATTATGAGAAAACAGTTTACTTACTCAAAATGCATTTGTTCAAAGATCAATTTATAAAAAACGAACAAGTTTTCCTGAAGTCGTGATATTTTCTTGTTTGTTGTGAAATGTCATGCGGACAACTGATTTCAAGCAGCATCTGTTTGTTAGCCCCAAGAAAGGACTTCATCTCTTAAAAACCTTAAATATCCTGAAGCTATCAATTATGAAATTTCACTATGAACGAGTTACTTCGATATTTGTGAAACATGTCAAAAAAAATGTTATCTAACAGTTTTTAATGATTATGTTTTTCAATGGAAAAAAGGAAAGTTTGTTTTAAGAACGGAAACACATAACGAACTTTTGAAACGATGATACGCATGTAGTGCTTAAAAAATGTCTACATAATTTTGTATCAACTAACATAAAGCGGTTTTTTCTTAAATATTACACATATGATCAAAGATTTTGAAAATAGGAAATACAATGAAAAAAAATCAGACAAGAAAAGTAAAATAATACATAGTTGGTTAATTACGTGATTGTTTATAATAATATGGCCATTAAGCAAATAATTGATTGACAGACTACAATCAATAAATTGAAATCGTGTAGTGTATAAGTGGAATTACTTATTTTCTGTTAAATAGTAACATGGGTTTTGTTAATTAGCAGCGTGGGAAAGTGGCTTAGAAATTAATGCAGTAATTTATTATTTCATATGTAAATTAATTTTTGCTCTAATGCAGCTGGAAAATACTTGGATGCCTTAAGGCAAGCGCCGCACTGACATTACTCATGTAGCACTATCCAGAAGTTGTGTATAGCTTGAAGATAAGCTACGGACGCGGAGTAACACTACCCGCGCAACGCTCTACTATCCTGTTTAGACCGGGACCTACGAATTAAAGTGGATTCCGAAACACTACAAATATCCATGGCACCGCCGGGACACGAACCCGATACCTCTGGCACAGAGCGCTAGCCATTCGGCAATTCAGGCCCCTAAATAGCCATGGTATTGTCCGCAAAAAAAAAAGAACGAATTTCTCAAATTAAAGTATTATAACCCTAAAGAAATTGACTGAACATTGGTGAAATATTCCGGGTTGCAAGGTTAGTCGACATCCTCAGGAGTACAGTCATACAAAATACAAAATGGTTGCGATAGTTATTCATAAACTATACTTAATGCAGCCATTTGGTTTGTTTACCTGGAGATTTGACGATCAATTTGGCACTTGTTTATGATTTAATTTACATATGTAAAGAAAAGAAGGTAAGAGAAAGCATCCACAGTGTGGAGAGTAGACAGAAATTGTAAAATATTGGAAACTATTATAATAATAACAATGAGCTGAGAAATTGCAAATTAAAAAAATAATCATTAAGAAATATTTTTGGTACACTATTTTTTAAGAATACTCTTAAGTTCTCTTCTTTGTTTCCGTTTAAAAGTATTGTTGTTACAGATCGATTAATTCTGAGCAGTTGATTAATGTAGATATTGCGATGCATTTTGATACTGCTTTTGAAGTTCCAGGGAATGGTGATACAGAGGTTGATAGTGAATATAATTCTTATTTTATTGTCAAATTTATTAATTCTGGATGAGATTTTGATAGTGAGTAATTTAATATCAAGAAAATCAGCGTGAACTTTATTGGTGTTAGTATATTTTAAAATAAAATCTATGTAATAAATGTCATATAGAATAGGTTGGATAGCTGCCAACAATTAGTTTGTCCATAGCTCTAAAAACATTGGTAATTAGGCAAGTTTTTTGAAGTAGTGTAAGTGATTATTTATTAATAATGCGGAATATCTTGAGTTTGGATGTAAAGGTTTTCATTATTGTAGATGTAATTATCGTAAATGCAGAGTTTCGTCTAGTACATAGGATATTATTACAGCCGTAATAAAATAAGTTATCTTGTAGTTTGAGGTATTTTGGAGGTTTTTAAAAAGAATGCTAGTAATGATATCCTTAAAGTTAATTACAGAAGAGACAATGTTTAGAGACATTTAATATTTTAAAACCAAGTTTATTGTTATAAGTAATCCGTAAATAATTTTTATTGCTATAACGTGTATGTTTTATCATACTGCTTTTAGAAAGAGCTATTAGAAAGTTATATACAGAAGAGATAATATTTAAAGAGTCATTTAAAATTTTAAAAACAAGTTTATTGTCATAAGTAATCAGTAAATAATGTTATTGCTATAATGTGTATGTTTTATCATACTGCTATTAGAAGTGATATTAAGAAAATAAAAAAAATATATACCTCGCCTAGTTTATACATAAATGTAGAGGTACTGCTGATGTTAAAATGATAATCTATAGAAATTTTAAAATATTCTTACATAAGATTATTATTAAGATTATTATTTATATTCTTACATAAGAAAGTTTAATGGAGTGGATAAAGTTGGTGCAATGGTTTTTCAATTCCTATCATTAGTTCACACTCTTCCTATATATATCTTGTTCAAATTTTCAATCTTTAATAAAATACTTTTTATTCATCCACTCAAGATCAAATACATTTTTTGAACGTATAGTGGATGGCACTTGATGTTAGTACAGCTTTTCAAATATTAATACATTAATTAAATTTAATTAATTACTTATAGTTTTTTTTTAGATTTAAGTTGCATGTATCTAATAATAGATGGCGCCAGATATAAGTGGAAAATTTCAACTTCATTTATAAAAGACTTTTCTGCAATATAGTGAAAAAAAAAGTTGGAATTGATTTTAAAAAACATTTTTTTATATTACTTGTTTTACTTATCACATTAAGAGTTGTTAATAGATTTGTATCTAGAAGAATTTTTGTTTTTTTTGTCAAGCAAATTAAGGTAATGTAGCTTACGGTTGAAGACGTACGGTTGATTAGTAAAGGCTTTATTAATTGTTATAATATTACCTTCTTTCATGAAATTTTTTTTATTACCTTTATTACTGAAGTGTTACTTTAGAATGGGACTGATCTGGAAGAGTGTATGTGTGTGCATGCGTGTGTGTGTGTGCGTGCGTGTGTGTGTGTGTGTGTGTGTAAATGTTTAGCTTCCACTCGAAGAAAAATTCAATAAGAGTGGAGGAAGAATAAGATATTTTCAGCCATACTTTGCCTGCTTAATACATTTTTGCAGAAAAGTTTTATTATTAAGTTTAAAAGTTGGCATGAATTTTGTTCACTTAGCAAGACTATCTCTAGGATTCAAAAGTTGTCAACAATTCTAAAGTCCCCGGTGACAATATCAACGTATATCAAAGAATGTAAAAGCTTTTCCTCTTTGCAACTGCATATAATATATTTTTTTTTGAAAGAGAAGGCTCTTTACAACTTAAATTATAGTTGAAACCTTTCCTAACAAAAATGGTGTTATATTTGAAAGTTTTTTAATATTGGTTATGGGAAAGAGTTCCTGATTATCGTTGAGAATTGGCTTGAAAGGAATTTTATCAAAAACAGGATGCAGAAAATCGAAAAGGAAGTAAATTAAATTGGAATTCTTCTGGGTGGTAAATTTAGTGATTCTGTGTTCTATACGAACGAAGATAGGGATTTTAAAATGGAAAATATTTTTTGCAATATGTTATATCATAGCAACCCGAAAATTATTATTATTTTATTATTTTATTTTATTATCTTACATCTGAAATATATGGTAATACATCAGAAATAGTATATGAAAATGCATCCAATGTACGATAATACATCACATATTATTAAATATATCTAATTTATTTATGTATTTTACCGAAAATTTACATAATTAATCTTTTAATACAGAATATCACTCATAGATGCGTCAGTGCTGATTAAAAAGTTAGGACGAATATTTCATATTTTGTGCAGTATATCATGTTTCGAACGATATTTGACTTATTTTATCTGCAAATCTTTTAAAAACATATAGATAAAGAGAGATTTAATATTAATTTAATTTTTAAAGGAAATAATAAAATGATTTGACTTTTATCAATAATTCATTTAATACATTATATCATTAATAAAAAAAATAAAATCGTATAAAAAATAAAAACATATCTGATTTGCTATATGTGTGAAAGACCTAACTGTAGATTATTTCACTAAGTCTAGTATTATTTGTCAGTGAGTATCCAAGAATGTTGGATAAACCTTTTAGATATTTGATTTGTTTCACCCTAGGGAGATGGGGAGGTTGCAACCCGACAAGTTAGGATGAATTAAGATAAATCCCTGAGTTTCTTTTATTGGGTAAAAAGAGGAATTATACCACTTGTAAACATTTATTTCCGATATAGTTTGCTCACCGAATGCCTTCTGCAACATTCTATACATTTCCGCACACAAATATTCATTCCCCAAACAAAATTGAATGCAAGTTCTTTGCTCAATTATTCAGACATTTCAAAAATCTCCGGAATCAGTTTTAGCGTCTCACAAAGTCAAGCGTAACTCAAACACTAATGACTATTTTGACACAGATGTCAAGGACAGTGCCAGCAACCTAAGAAAGAAAAAATAATTGAAATACCATAAGCCCCGGGAATTTTAAATTGAAAATTGGTCTTACATTTTGGACACAGTAGTATGGCATTTGTAAATATATTAAATAATTACAGATATTTTTGTATAGATATATTAAATATCTGTATATCTGTATGTGTATATATTCTTTATATATATACATATATACGTGTGTGTGTGTTTTAATTTAATACATAAGAACTTACAAAAATTGCTAAAATACTAATTGATACATAATTATATGCTAATTAAACTCTATTATTCAACACTATCCCCAAGTTGTTAGCTTTCTAATAATTTTTTAAATAGATTTATATATAAAAGTACAAAAACAGCCATAAAAATAATACTTACAGAAATCAAGGGGTTTGAAAAATATGTGTATTATAAGATAAAAAATGTTTTAAGTTTTATTCCATATATTAATTTTAGTTAACAACAATACGAATATTTTTGTTTCGTGATAATCCTGAATGAAAGTTTAGAATTATAGATTTTGAGATCTTACAAATACAAATAAAAACATATACAAATAAAAAATTACATATACAAATAAAACATATAAAATAAAAACATTCTAAAGATTTATGTTTTGTGAAAAGACTACCACATTTTTACATTTCTGTCTAATATTTCAAAATATTTTTTTTAAAACAATTTTTAATCAAGCCATTTTTTATTTTTAACTATATTTTTTATAAATAAATAATTTTTAATTTTTAAAAAAATCTTTGTTTTTTAACTTTCATTTATTTTTCATTTTATTTTGAATAACGAAAACTAATATATTCAATAATTCTATATTCACGTTGAATTTTAGTTATAAGTAAACAAAAAAATTTTATTTTACTATTCAAAAAAATTTTTTTCTTACATCACATCAAAGAAATAATAATAAACTCTCAGAATATTTTTCCTATATATTTTTTTTTCATTTTGATCTTTTCGTTAACGAAAAATAATAATGTAAAAAGATGATAGATCATATATAAAAAAAAAGGAACATAGATCAAATGGATTATATACCTTACAGAATAATAATAATTATACAAAGGATCTATATAAAAACAAAAGTATAAAGGATTAAAATAAAAAAATTAAATACATTCAGAAAAAACTTAAAATAAAAACAAAAGGACTTCTTAATTATCATACAAAACGATTTCTATAGATATATTTTTTTTATATAATCTGCATTTAATTTTTTTGCAATATTATCAAATTCAAAAAAATTCACATAAGTTAACTAATTTTTATTCCTTCTTTTTTGTCTAAAATTTGAACATTAAATTGATTAAAATAATTTTACGAATTCTTATAATGATCCCTAAGTATTTGCAATGGTAGGAAAACAATATGAAATATTGCAGTAAGTCTTATTACTTAGAAATCTATTCTTTTATATTTTTTCTAACCCAAAGATGTTTCATATTTATGAGAAATAATATATAACATAAGGCTATTCTTTTCTTATTGAGATATCTCCTATCAATAGAATACCTATGATAAAAAAGAAATTAATTCTGAAGAATAAATAAAGGGATTATTCATCTTTGACATAGGACTTTTTATATCAGTAATCTCAATTCATCAAAATGTCAAGATTTTCTGTCCGTTGCTTGAATTACAATTATTTACACATGAGAAATCTCTGATTTTTCTCCAATTTTTCATCAATGTTCTTATTTTTTGCACATTGTTATATAAATATATTCACTGTACATTTTTCATTAGAAATGTAGCTACTACTGTATCCAAAAAGTAAGACCAATTTCCAATTTAAAATTCCAGGGGATTATGGAATTTCAATTTTTTTCTTTTTTAGGTTGCAGGCACTTCCTTGACATCTGTGTGAAATATCACGTCAAAATATTCATTATTGTTCGAGTTACGCTTGGTTTTGTGAGACGCTAAAACTGATTCTGGCGATTTTTGAAAGGTCTGAATTAATTGAGGAAAGAACTTTCATTCAATTTTGCTTGTGGAAACGTATAGAATGCTGCAGAAGGCATTCAGTGAGCATTCCTATATCGGAAAGAAATGTTTAGAAGTGGTATAAACAATTCAAAGAAGGCAGAGAACGCGTTGAAGAAGAAGAACCCTCTGGTCGATCATCAACCTCAACCGACGAAGCTCACGTCCAAAAAAATTAAAGATTTGGTGCTTGCAAACCGTCGATTTACAATTAGAGACCTTGTTGAGGAAGCGTCAGCTCACACTGCATTGATTCTTCGGGACGTTTTAGCCAATAAGAAAATTCATATCGTTCCACAACCATCGTATTCACACCGTGTTCTGGCTATTTTCTAAACTCAAAAGACCACTCCGGGGACACCGCTGTGTGTCGATTGAAGAGATTCAACGTGAATCGCTGAGTTCTGCCGATGACTTTTTAGCATGCATTGAAGATTGGAAAAATAGTTGGCATAAGTGCATTGTGTCCGGAGGGGATTAGTTTGAAAGCGATGAAATAAATTTGGAAGTATATATAAAAAGTTTTTGAAAAAAAATAATTGGTCTTACTTTTTGGACACAGCAGTATGCTTTGAAAACTTAAATCACTTCAACAGTTTCTGTAATTTTAATAAAAGTAAAATGTCCCTTTTCAAATCAATGTGAAGTCCTTTGTTGATTAAGGCATTTATCTGTGTTATCTTCGGATTTACTGGTAAGTTTTCATTGCAAGACATTATTTCTGTATCAGATAACTGTCACAGTTAATTTTACAGTTCACAGCTTTTATCTTTGTTGTCTTAGAACTGCTGTTGGTGGTGGTACATTTTCCTTGCAAGGTATTACTTCTGTATGAGATAACTGTCACAACTAATTTTACAGTATATGATGATGTTCAGAGATGAGGTAAAATTAATGTTCAATAACTTCTGAGGCTAAATCATTTTCCAAGCGTCTATAATATTCTAATGTACATTTAACCTAGATTATAATAGCATAATTAATCTTATTTTGCTTACTGAATCTTCTTCTCTGGATTAGCTAATCCCTGAGCAATGTTTCCCAATTGAAATCTTGGGACAATACTACAAGGATCAAAATACAATACGCATACATTAAATTAACTTACACATGTTGTAATCATGGTGGGATAAACAACATTTACGTCTTGTTGTAGATGTGTGTCATTTTTGTGTTAATTTATGTTGCATGTTAAGACAATCTTTTGTTTTACAGGGGGTTTTATATTTTAATTGATCTTCATATTTTAAGTAAATTTATTTTCTTTCTTAAATCTCAATTTAATACGTAAATATATATTATTAGTATCATTGCTTAATTGAATTTATATCTAGCTTATGGCACGATTTGACCAATTTAAAAACAATGTATGAATAAAATAATAATGCCAAATTCTCATTTTCTAAATGCAAAGGAATCAAGATCTTTTTAATCAATAATTAACTACACATTACTGCAGAACTTATTTCAATCTTCGCGAATATAACATTTTCTTAAAAGAAAAAAAAATGTATTCATTAAAGAATTTTTAAAATTTCCGTACAATTTTAATTTTGAAAGCGAACTACATTATAGAAATGATATATTGCAATTTAATTTAAGCAATATTTCGTTTCTGTTGCAAATAACTAGCATTATACAATTTGTGATATAAATTTAAACATAAATCTTAGAGTGACATGCATATTAAATACAACTTAAGTTAAAACTCTTTAAAAAAATTTTAAAGTTGATAACGCTGAATTTTTTTTAAACTCAACTTTGTGACAAGTTGAAAGTTTTTTTCCCTCTTTTTCCAAATTCTATTTTTCAAAACACAGTGGGATTTTTTTTTCAATTTCTTCATTTATTTTTTTTTAAAAAATAATAAAAAAATGCTCTTCATAGCTGTTCAAAACAATAAAGGGCTGACGTCCACTGAAGTCGATGAGTGCCACAACCACCTGTCAACTTAAAACGAAATCCATTTTCAATTTACTCTCACTGTGTTTACCACTGCAATTCAAAACTCGAATTGACAAATATTGGTTTTGAATTCTGAAAAAAAAATGATTTTTAAATATTTTTTTAACTGTAGATTAGCATAATTTCTAGTGTTTTCTGAAATATGAAGGAAAATTAAATCGCACGCTACTATTTCATTAAATGCTTGTTAATATATATGTATATATATATATAGAGTTTTGTTTCTTATTGAATCATCTTGTTACAGACATACATTACTAACAATTACTAATATGGCTTTTCTTTTGATTGGACTATAAGTATTTATTCGGCATTTATGTCATATGAGAAACACTTTCCGTAAACAACTTGACTATAGATATAAGATACCGCTTTCTTTGACATAATAGAGAGTTTTTGCATGCCGTACGTTAGTTACCGTAGGACGTCCGTTAGCTTTTTCTCCCTAGCGCGCATGCTCATAGGAAATTATGTTTCCTATGTGCATGCGCGCTAGGAAGAAAAAGGTAACGGACGTCGTACGGTAACTAACGTACGGTATGCAAAAACTCTCTAATATATTTTCAGTTCTGAAAGTAATGACCGAAACTTATCCTTGCTGTTAAAATTGAATTATACATTTGCATGATGAATTTTCTCCTTATGAACAATGTTTACAACTTTTATTTTGAATTCTAAAGATGGGGAAATTTTTCATAAACTTCTTAATAATGTATATTAAGAAAATAAAAAAAAATTTTTTCTCTGAAAATAAATCAAATATATCTAAATATATATTTTTTAAATCTAAATTAGATTGTATCTAATCTAAAAGTAGATTGTTTCTAACGACGCTATTGTTGATTAAATATTTCTAACAAAAATTACAAATTTTAATTACCAAAATAAATTAAATTAAGTAAAATATTTATTTGTAACTATAAAAATATTATAGAAATTCTTTAAAAAAGATGATAAAACAAATATAATTTTGAATATAGAAATTGTTTCATACTTACATATTAATAACTTAAATACATTTCTTCTAAGATGACAAACATACATGTATGCATAAAAAATCGATCTGTTGATACGTGTATAAAATATTCTTGTAATAAAAATAACACTCTTTTAGAAGAAAATTGTTTTGTTCAATATTTTTTAATAAATTATTAACACAAAAGAGTCATCATTGCTCTTTTTAGTCAACATTATTTCTTTTAACAAATTTGGTTGATTAAAAAAAATAATAAATTCGATTAATTGGAATTAAGAAAAAATATGTGTATTATATAATATCATGTCTTACATATATTACACGATGTCCTCTCATCCTATCATATTTTTACGCAATTAGAGTAATCTCCTTTATAAAATATTCATTGTAATATGAATATAAAATTTTATCATTCAAAAGCAATTAAACTAATAAAATACAAAAAAAACACTAAAAAATAGACATCTAGTTATAGAACTGTTAAATAAGAATGCTTTAAATTTTAAATAAGTTAAACTTGGGGAGTTAAAGAATAACGCAACAGAGAGAGTGACATTTGAATTTGACTGGGTTTTTTTTTAGTTAAATTAATTTACATTTGAGTTAAATTAATCGGAACTCTAGATGAAACGATGATCAAACTTTCCCTGTCGAAAGAATTGATTTTTTTAACAGGCTTTAAAACCTACTGCTATTATGAAACCTTTGTTAAGAAATGTGGCGTTAAACTACACCTAGCTTCAAGACTGCGTAGAATTGTTAAATAATTGCTGAAATCAACTGCTAAAAAGCCTTCCCCGTCCGAAAAGTTGAATTTAACTACGTTGCCAAAAAGTAGCTTCCTCTAGCGCCATCTAGAGTTGAAATCAAGTACCACTGATAAAAGTAATGATTAGTCATCACTATTTCATTTGTTTCAAACATAAACTATCTCAATCAGAATTTATCTCAAATCACACAATTTATTGCATTTTAAAAACCTGGAAATAAATATAATAAGGCAAGTAACGTTAAAATAAATCTGTCTGAATTTTTAGCAAAAAACAAACAAAAAACAGAAAAATATTTGAAACAGTTGAAACATTAAAAATATCTACCTCAGCATTTAGTAAAAATGAATGCATTCCTGAATATATCTTGGCAAAATATATTTTACATGTAGTTCATTTCCCTTATCGTAAATGGATAGTTAAGCTTTTATTCAATTCATTGCGTATTAAATAAAGCGAAATTTTAACCTTCAATGAACTTCTCCTGGCAAAAAGTTTCTGATTCCTTAATGTTCTTTTAAAGACTCTTTGGAGCTTTGAAGTCATTCTAGGTTCAAGTTCCTTAAAATTAGTTCAAAGCCTTTGGAATCCCTTTGAAATTCATTCTTTTTTCGAAAAAAAAAAGTTCGGGAGAGTTAAAAGAGTCGAGTGACTTGTTAAAAGTGAGCTCCAGTAACTAACAAATTCTTACTATGTGATTTTACTTTCTCTTCGAGTCTACTTTTAAAGTTTAATTGATGCTCAACTCGTTTAATTCCGGGTCAAGTATTTTTAGAAAACTCATTAGGTGTCGATTTTCTGTTGTCTCCGATTTTTACAGTGAGTAATTTTGTAAAAAAAAGTTCTAAAAGTTTTTTACACAAAGAATTGGTGTTATTCCGTGCACTTTAAGCAGCTTCGGTTTTGCATATTTATTCACTGTTCTAAAATAGAAAAGAGTAAATTCGTAGTTCAATTGGCAATGGGATCAGCTAGCGTGCAGTAAGGTCAAGATTTGAATCCGCTAGCAGGCATTGTTGAAGTCAATGTCTTTCAGATCAAGGAGACTCGACGGCAATTGCGACAATATGTGTAAAGTATCGTATCAGGACGCTTTATTGGAGCAAGCAGCTACGCTTTATTAAATCACAATTGGCAATGATAACAGTTTGCGTGCAGTAGGGCCGAGGTTTGAATCCATTGGCGGCTTTGTTGAAATCACAGTTTTCAAAACCAAGCAGACTCGACGGCGTTTGCGACAATATGTGTAAAGTATCAAAGCTGGACACTTTATTTATATAGATACTCATGCTGCCTGATGGAAGTTTTCCGGAATTTCTCTCATACGATACAGCCATTTACCCTAAATCCTTCCGAAAAGGCCGTGTCATCCTCTCATCACACATCAGTGGACTCTCCGTGGTATACATAAGTCTTATATGAGGCCGACTTATGTTAATTGACAAAGTTTAAATTATCAACACATTTTGTAATTTTTTTAAGGTTTATTTAAATTATTTTATTTTGAGTGTATAAATTAGCTTTTATATAAACAATTGCATTATATAAAATGTCATTCTGAAAATTATAATTTGAATACATATATATATATATATATATATATATATATATATATACATAATTCTCAGCAATAATATACTCTCATAAATTGAAACAGTAATTATTGCATTATTTAAAACAAGGAAATAATTAAAATTTATATTTTTTGAAGATAGTAATGAAAATGTAACAAAAATGGTAATATTTTACTTAAATAAGATCAATAAATTAATATATTACATTTGATACTAAGACTTAAATTACTATAAGTGTTTTATCAATAAAAAATAAATTCATTTTTTTTATTAATGTGTAATATTAAAAATAAATAATTTTACTTTTAATATTACACAGAAATACAAATTAACTGTCATAAAAATTAATTTTCTTTTAACAACTATTTTTTATATTAAATAATTAATTGCGTAATTTTTAAGAAATTCAAAGCAAAACATTTTCAAATAAAAACAAAACTATCGTAAAACTATAGTTCTGCAAATAGAAATTAATTTCCATAAATCTAATTACAAATTTTCTGAGGTTTGGTTTATTTATTTATTATTTTTTTAATTCAAAGAATTTTATTTGGATATTTATTTTAGGCTTCTTTTAAGATCAAATATATAACATCAAAAATGTTCAAAAAATGTAATTATATAAAAGCTATAATGTTTCCGTAAAGATTTTTAAGTTCGTATGTTTTTTTTTTTATAAATTTATAAGTTAATTCGATAAATAAAAGTGTAATGAATATTTTTGAGCTTTTTGCCTTAAACCCGTGAAATAATTTTATGTCATTAACAATTTTTTCCTAACAAACAACAAGCTTAGAAAATTACAGTTATTAGAAATTATTGTTATAAGAACACAGATTGTTTGTCATGCTATTTAATTAAATTATTTCTTTCTATTTTATTTTTGTAAATATTTAATAATTGTTCGCATTTGGGAAAAGTATAGATAACGCACTATTCAAATAATTTGTAAAAATAGACCAGGTAATCTTACTTGTCGAGAATTTCTGTGATGTCGAGTAGTTGCATCGAATCATTCAATGTCAAATACGATGACGAATTTTAAGAATTACAAAGTTGTAAAATATATGGAACATATTTTAGTATTATTTTAATATATAACAAAAAGTAAAATGCAATTGCAAGAAATTTTATGTAAATGCAATTGCTAAAATATACCAAGTAAATGGAAATGGAAATTACATTATTGGCTTAAATTACAATAAAATATGTTTTGAAAATAGTGAATATTATTATTGCAATTGAATTAACAGTTCTGAAGTTCTTAATAAGACAACATGTCATTTAAACTCGAAAACATATGCCCCCTTTTATCCCTTTACAAGCATGCCTTCCATCCTCATTCGGAAATCCTTGATGGCGTGATCAAAATCGAGACAAGACAAGTCGTAATTCTGCTTTCCAGAGAGTTGACAAATAAATCGCATGCGTTTCTATCTCCATTGAAACAGCAGCAATTTGGCTTCATGCTAGATGCCCCAAACTTACATGCGCTTATGCACAAGTATTACCGATTAGAAAAGATAAGGTTTATAAATCGAATTAAAATCCACACTTATATCGAAAACCTTAGATAATTTTAACGAAAGGATTAAACTGATTCCACTGATTTTTTATCTCACGCACTGGCCTTTAATCACTACTATATTTAATGAAATATTAATAAAAAAAGGATAAAGATTTTTGTTTCTCATCCAAGCTCTTAGACTCCCTCTCCATCCAAGTACACAGACATAAGTGTCTTTAGTTAAAAAAAATTGGCACTAAAGGGAAAGTGTTGGAAATGTCTTCAGAGCGACATTAAGGGATTATTGCTCTGCATTTGAAAATAACGAAAAAATTTCACTTTGATGCGTGACTGTATAACCAGTTGAATTCAATATTTAAAAAAACTGCAATAGCTAGAAACTGTACAATTGCTGATCTAAATAACTCCCATTATCATTTGATCACATGAAGAATAAAATGAAGATTTCATCATCTATTTGTCTAAATGGGAATTAAGTAATTTACGATAAAATGCTGTTGATTAACCAAAATTATTTAACATGGCTAATTAACTGCTAACTCTAAATTTTTCCATTACAGTATACGAGTTTTTTAATGCAATCATTTCAATATATGATAAATATTAACTCACCAATTTATGTTTCAAAATTTCTGTTAATTTTTTAGATATCGAAAAGAGCCCATGTACACAATTACAAACATTTCATTCACTAACTAGACATGTTTTGTTAACATCTTTTAATTATAACTATTAAAAAAACACAAGATTACTTGTGTTATTTTAATGAAAAATAATTTAAATTGTTTATTTAAATAATAATAATTACTAATTATTTTTTTTTTTTTTACTATTTTAGAGTCCATACAATCTTTATTGACAACCTCCTATGATTAAGTGAGCAATAAATGGTTAAAATACGTTATAAAACTGCCTAATATTGTAACATTTTTTTTTTTTTTGTATATAACTAAAATTTTCTAAACAAATGGCTTGCAAGTAGGAACTAATAATGAAGATCGCTATAGGTTTTTAAATGATTCATGGCAGCACTATTAAGAATTGGTTTTTTAAAATGCTTGTCAGAATGTATCGCGTGCAACTGAGCTACAGTTTTCTGTCTGCTCTGGTAATTTATTGTTGAAACTGGGAAGATTTCTTTTTCCAAGATTACGGTTTAAATAAAAGTTGTTTAAAATAAAAATAAATAAAGTGTGTTTTGGCAAGCGTTTTAGAAAGGAATTAAATAAAGGATTATTTATATAGTATTTTTCTTTCACTGAGGTAATTTTGAGTTTTTAATTGAAAATATTTTTAAAAGGAAAGTTGTCCTAAGTGGAATTAATAAAGGCAGTTAATTCGGATAAAAATGAAAGAATTTGATTGTTACGAAAAAATATTTGATATTATCATATAGCTAATTATTGGAGGCATTTTAATTCAATATTTAAATAAGGAAGTAATATTTTGCATTAATTTCACTTAATTTTCTCATGAAAAGCAATAACGATGCGTAATGGCGATGTAACAATAACGGTAGTTTTTAGAAATAACGATGTAGTTAATTTGTTTCAGTCATTTCAAATATACTTAACTGATATTTGTAGTTTGTTCTTATGAATTTTACAGTTTTCATTTATTTTTTAACATATTCCTTTTTAACTGCTTTTTTTTATTTTAGTTTTAATTTACATATTTATTTATTTAATGGTTTATTATTTTTAACGTCCTATAGATTTATCCGTATTTCTGATTAAAGGATTTCACTTATTTTAGCTCTTTTTATGTGACAACATTTAAGTTGGAAAAGAAAAAATTATTCATCTCTTTTATTCAAAATTTTGAAATTTTGCAATGCGTTAACCAAATCCATTTAAATTCGATATTATAATAGATTTTCTTTAAAAATATTTCGAAATACGGATTTTGTAACTTTGAATGTATATGCTAATTTTATAAATCATATATAATAATAATAAATCTCTTGTATTATTAAACATTGGCATATTCACGAGTTTATTCATCCGTTCTCGAATGTTCACACATTATGAGTTGAAATTTTCCGAGCAGATTTCAGCATTTTTAATAATTTTAATTTAATAATAATTAATTAATAATTTAATAATAATTAATTAATAATTTAATAATAATAATTTAATTAAAAATAAAAATTACACATGAAATATAACGTTTTATTTTAAAAGTATTTTTTTAAGACAGAATTAACCTTGAATGTTATCTTTGACAAAAAACTTAATATTTAACGCGGTAAGTTTCTGATGTAATGGAAATTTTTCGAAGTATTACTTGTGTGAAAACACCAGGATGAAGAGATGAACTCCTCAGAGTTTTGAAGGTACTTATTTCATTTTATGATGGCATCAATGACCAAACCTTGGTCACCTAATTAGTATTTTAACTATAAAGTGATCAATCAATAAGATTTAAATCCAGTGAGCCAACACTAAAAGTTCTACTGATACTTCACATCACAATTTCTAGACGGATTTCTAATGGGAATCGATTGTTATAAAATAGTCTTTATTTGCTTCCTCATACAAAGAATATATTATATTTCTCTCTGACAATATTCTCTTATTCAAATTGATTATTTTATTTGATGAATATTAGTTCTAAACCATAATAAATTCTAGCATTCTTTTTCATCAAATGGTAGATACTATTTAGATTATTTGAATATTTATTTAATAGGACAGCACATTATCTTTTTTAACAGCTTTTTTAGCATTTTGAAAAAAAGAATAATTTCATTTTAGCATTTTAGGAAAATGTATTAATTAATTTGAAAATAAATAACCGTATTCAATTTAGAAATTTTATGTAACAGCGAGCAATGAATTGCATATTGTATTAATCCTTATAGATATTAATAGTGCTAGAAAATTACAATATGGAAGATGCGTTTATTTTTAACTCCCCAGTAAATATATATTTTTTATTGTTTTATATATAGTTTTAAAAATTGAATTTTATTTTTTTAAATTTATCTACATTAGAGGTTTAATGAATTTTATTAATCCTAATAATTTACTTATGACTAATGCAGATATGCATTATACATTATCTAATAAAAATACCTTTAACTTTCAATTACTAATCATTTAAGTTTCATAGTTTATAAATGTATTTTATTAATTTATTTTACTTTTTAATGTTTCATTAATTTTTTTTTACTTCAATAAGCTAATTAATAGTAAAAAAAGAAGAAAATTTATATATGCATTGGAAACATTGAATTTTGGGACGGATTTCTTTTGAATTAGGTATAAAAAGAAATTTTATATATCAAACTGCAGTTGATATTACACCCTATACGAAACCGATTTTGATTTCAGAAATGTACACAGAATGCCAGCAAATCTTATATACACAAAATTACAAAAGGACCAACTTATTTCGGTACAGGATTAATTTTGGCCCATTTCTATTCTCTCAAAAGGTCACATATAATTCTTTAAATAAATGTATATTTCTCATATTTAAAACATGGATATCTCACTACGTTGCTTCAATTTGCTTTTGTCACTTTTTGGCCATGCGTATAATGAAGTTAAATGACAGCAGCTCTACTTAGTGGCATGAATATTACGAAGCAGTACTACTTTTTATGTATGCTGTTTACTTTTTATGAAAATGTATTTAGAATTGGTTGGGTTATCGCAGCTTTGGATGTTTTTTTTTTTTGTTTTGTTTTGGAAACCAATGTTCCAAGTTGTTCGTTTTTGTGCTAGTTCCCCTAGCCAATGTTATGGTTTTCAGTAAGATAATTTTCTTAGTCAAAGATACTTACAGTAAAGGAATGAAAGCAGCGAATTTTAAACAATTGTGTTAAATATTTTCATTTATTAGAAACTTTAGAGTGAAATTCGTAAGTGTTTTATATCACTATAAACACCAATGATTTCATATCAAAGTTTTAAACACTGGTCAATTTTGAATATTTTGAATGTATTTTAGTCAACTGGAAAATCAAACAGAATTTTGATTTTCCACGCATGCCATTTTAATTTTAATTGTTGACATAAAAAATAATATTTTGCTTTTAAAACTTGCATTTTAAGAACTTCTCTTGTTTTGTCACGATTAAATGAAAACGCCTATCTTCAACTAGTACATTGTTGGGAGATCATAATCAGTAGAAAAGAAAAATTGAGTCTGAAAAAAACACAATCAGTCAAAACATTTTTACAGGAACGGTTTCATTCAATCAATATAATCTTTTAATTAATTTGGCTTATTTAATTTAATTTTTATTAATAACAATAATTTTACATTTTATATTTTTGATACTATTATAATTAATACTTTTAATTTAAATGTAGGAGCCATGCTCCAATCCATGGTCTAAGCTTTAAATGCATTTTGCCCAACTTACTCACTACCACTCTTTCGCGGATAGATCCTACTGCATTTTTCCCTAATAAGCATTTTTCCCCATTTTTCCCTAGTTTCCTTCTAACAAGTGCGCTTTCTTCGAAACACAATGCTGCAGCACTGAGGGGGTCACCCAGTCAGTTGACCCCCTTCCTTCTCCAGGAGGCTCGACTAAATTGAGTCAAACAGACGCCACGATTCCAGATCTTCACTGTTCCCAAGCACAGTGGTAATGAAGTAACGATCCCCTTGGGACTTCCGTCTAATGACACTTCCTCCCAGCAAACCGAGTGAGCATCATTTCAGTGGGGATGTCCTTTTAAGAAGGCTTCCTTGGGCTGCTTTCCTAGTTGAATTTATTACGGCACACGTTGACAAAGGCTTTTCAATTAGATGAAATTCCAAAAGAGATTTGTATCTTGAGACATTAATCTGCTGTAATCTGGGGAAGGCTGCTGATGACTTGCAGTTTACCTATCCATTATTGGAAGCAAGTATCGATTGAGCTAGATGAATCAATGTGTACCATTGTCGCTAATAAGTATGGATTCTTCTGAAGATTGGTTCTGAGGAGATTTCAGTTATGTGGACATTTAAATAGGGTGAATTACACTTTTTATTTATACTCGTATAGTTTTTGTTATTAATTATATACTGATAATTTTATTTTATTTTTTACGAAGTACTACATTAGCTAGGTTGTTTTCTTGCTTTATTACTTTACTATTCTGTTTTTACGATTGAAAACTTTAAACTTAACTACTAACATTAAAAACTTTTCGTATCGTTCTGTTTCTTTGAATAAATAATTGTTTTTTAATGTTCTATTTTTAAGTTTGAAATCTCTAATGATATTTTGATGTCAAGTCATCTTATTATTTTATCACGTTCAATATATGAACTAAATTACCAATGTGCATAAATTTACAGGATAAAATTTATGATGAGCGTTTGGAAAATCTACTGTATAAATAAATTATAAGACTCTGTTAGTTAGCATTTTTTTAGCGTTAAAAATTATGATTCTGAATCTGTGCTTTAATTTTTCTTAATATAAGGATTGATAAACATAACTAAATATTAATTCTATACTTAATTATGGATTTACATTTTTAACAGAAAATATTTAAAAATTAATAATTACTTTACATTCTCTCATTTCCAAGTACAAAAATAATTTCAATACATAAATAATACACTAATTTTCCGATTAAACTAAAAAAATGATAAATTATCATAATTATGTAACTATAATCCGCTGATATGTTAAAATAGACAAAAAAAAAAATTATGTGTGAAATAAATACCCCCAGTTTTTAATTTGTTTCCCAATTAATTCTTTTAGATTCTTAAAAAAAAAATCCTAACTGATTAAAAGTGAAAAAAATTATTTTACCACTCTTAGATAAGAATATGTGCTTTTTTTAGTTAATTTATATTATTTAAATTCACAAAATTTTTAAGTCAGCACGAATATTTTTAATGACATTTATCCAAATCATTTTTTATTTCTGTAACCGAGTAGTAGCGGTTCATATTAGTGGGGTTTTTAATTTTAAAAAATTATTTTTATTTAGAAAATAATTTTAATTCAATATTATTTGTTTCGCTAATAGTATTGTAATTATATTTTAACAAAGAAAAATACATATACATAGCAAAGAAATTTTTTTTATAAAAACGGTTTAATCTTTTAATTTTTATTAATAACAATATATTTACATTTTTTATATTATTGTAATTAATACTTTATAATTTAAATACAGAAGCCGTGCTCCAATCCATGCTCTAAGCATTAAATGCATTTTGTCCAATCTACTCACTACCACTCTTTCACGGAGAGATCATGCTATATTTTTCCCTAATGGCATCTAATAAGTGCGCTTTCTTCTAAAGACAATGCTGCAACACTGAGGGGGTCACTCAGTCAGTTGACCCCCTTCCTTCTCGGGGAGGCTCGACTAAATTGAGTAGCCGCGATTCCAGATTTTCACTGTTCCCAAGCACAGTGATAATGAAGTAACGATCCCCTTGGGGCTTCCATTAAATGACACTTCCTCCCAGCAAACCGAGTGAGTATCATTTCAGCGGGGATGTCCTTTTAAGAAGGCTTCCTTGGGCTGCTCTCCTATTTGAATTCATTACGGCACATTACGTTGACAGTAGGCTTTTAAATTGGATGCAAATTCCAAAAGAGATTTGTATCTTGAGACATTAATCTGCTGTAATCTGGGGAAGGCTGCTGATGACTTGCAGTTTACCTATCCATTATTAGAAGCAAGTATCGATTGAGCTAGATTGTATCATTGTGTACCATTGCCGTTAAGAAGTATGGATTCTTCTGAAGATTTTTTTTGGGGAGACTTCGGTAATGTGGTACCTATAAATAGGGAGAATGACTCTAATTTTATTCGTATCGTTTTGTTATTGATTATATATTGATAATTTAATTTTATTTCTTATGAAGTACCACATTAACTATGTAACTTTTCTGTCTAGTTCCCCTTCTTCTCTGTGCTAATTTCCTCTCTCACAATGAAGTCTTGGTTTTCATTGATATAATTTTCTTAGTTAAAGATATTAATAGTAACTCACTAAAAGAAGAAGGGAATTTTAAACTATTGAGGAAATTATTTTCATTTACTGGCAACTTTAGAGTGAAATTCATAAGTTTATATATATATATATATATATATGTATGATTTTAATCAAAGTTTTAAATATTGATCCATTTTGAATATTTTGAATGTTTTTTTGTCAATTGCAATTTGCAAATTACAAATCAAACATAATTTTGATAATCATGCATATCACTTTAATTTAAACTATTGAAATTAAAACCATTATAGTTTATTTTTTAAAGTCTCATTATAAAACATTCTCTTTTTTTCTTATGATTAAAAGGAAGGACCTAGCTTCAGCGAATAGAATGAGGGACGATCATAATCAGTGGAAAGAAAAAATTGACTGAAAAAAACAAATGGAAAAAACAACTTTTTCACAGGAACGGTACTTCAATCTTTTAAATTTTATTATTAATAATAATTTGAATTATACATTTTTTATAATTAATACTTTTTAATTTAAACGTAAGAGCCATTCTCCAATCCATGCTCTAGGCTTTGAATGTATTTTGTCCACTTTACTCACTACCACTCTTTCACGGACAGATCCTACTGTATTCCCTGATGGCTTCTAACAAGTGCGCTTTCTTCGAGAGACAATGCTGCAGCACTGAGGGGGGTCACTCAGTCAGTTAATCCCCTTCCTTCTCCAGGAGGCTCGACTAAATTGAGTCCAACAGACGTCGCGATTCCAGATCTTCACTGTTCCCAAGCACAGTGGTAATGAAGTAACGATCCCCGAGGGACTTCCGTCTAATGACACTTCCTTCCAGCAAACCGAGTGAGATCCTTTCAGTGGGGATGTCCTTTAAGAAGGCTTTCTTGGGCTGCTTTCCTATTTGAATTCATTACGGCACTCGTTGACAGTGGGCTTTTCAATTAGATGCATATTCCAAAAGAGATTTGTATCTTGAGACATTAATCTGCTGTAATCCGGGGAAGGCTACTGATGACTTGCAGTTTGCCTATCTATTATTGGAAGCAAATATCGATTGAGCTAGAATGTATCACTGTGTATCATTGTCATTAATAAGTATGGAGTTTTCTGAAGATTGGTCCTGCTGAAATTTCAGTAATGTAGGTACAGTTAAATAGAGTGAATTACTTATTTTATTCATACACGTATTTTTTTTGTTATTATTTATAAACTGTTAATTTTGGTTTTATTTTTATGAGGTACCACATTAGCTACGTAGTTTTCGTGCTTTATTACTTTATTATTCTGTTTTACGAGTGAAAACTTCAAACTTAACTACTAAAATTTAAATATTTTTGTATTTTACTGTTTCTCCGAATGGAATATTGGTTTTTAGTGTTATATTTTAAGCTTTGAAATCTGTAATAATGTTTTGAGTTTAGATCGTCATATTATTTTATCATGTGCAATATATGACCTAGAATATCAATGTTGTTGTTTTGTTTAATTTGTTGTTTAATTCAATGTGCATAACTTTAATAGAAGAAAATTTATGATGAGAATTTAGAAAATCTAGTATATAAACAGGTTATAAGACATTGTTAGTTAGCATGTTTTATTTTGATTTTGAAAATTTGCTTTTATTTTTCTTAATATAAGATTTAATAAACATAATTAAATATTAATGCTGTACTTAATTATTGATTTAAATTATTATCAGAAAATATTTAAAGAATTCTTTTCACTTTACATTTTCTCATGTCCAAGTACACAAATAATTTCAACATATAAATAATACACAGATAATTTTCACATTAGACTAAACAAAATGACTCAAAAATTAGAAACTATTATAATTATGTAATTATATAATTATATAATAATAATTATATAATTATGTAATTATAATTCGCTGATATGTTAAAATAGATAAAACATTTTATGTGTGAAATAAATACCCCCAGTTTTCAATTTGTTTCCCAATTAATAATTTTAAATTCTTAAAAAGAAATCCTAACTGATTAAAAGGAAAATAATTATTGACGAATTCTTAAATAAGAATAAATGCTTTATTTAGTTAATTCATATTTTTAAATCTCAAAACTTTAAATTTGCACGGATATTTTTTAATAACATTTACCTAAAACATTTTTTATTTCTCCAACCGAATTAATAGTGGTTGAGTGGTTTTTTAATTTTAAAATAAGTGGGTTTTTAATTTTTTAAAAATTATTTTAATTTAGAAAATGTTAATTTAATACCATATGCTTTACTTATAGTATGGTAATTATATTTTATAACCAGCAGTATCCCTATTTTTTGAATCACTTTTACGGAAAAATGTATATGTAAATTTTTGCGTAACCTTTCCTCAGAGTTGTTGTTTATTTCAAACTTGTTTGAAGAGTTACAACTATATTCCAAAAGTTCATTGGGAGTGAAAATTCGGAATTCAAAGCACGTTCAAACAGGGCACTCGTAAAAAAGCCATTTTGATTTTCAACTCAGTCGATCAGCAGAGAGGATCGATGGATTCACATATGAAAAGTAACGCTGAAAACTAAGATAAAGAGTATCACGGATTCAAAAGTGAAAGAAAAGAGAAAAGAAATAAAAAGTTTGTTTGCCATTTGCATTTTTAATGCTTCACAAAACTGGGAATATTTCGCGAAATCATTTGGCATCGGATGCATTTGACATTTTTGTGAAAAATTCGATACCGGTTTTTATGTTCAGTTATGAAAAAATACAATCAATCAACATTTTTATTTATGTATTCGATCCTATTTTGAGATATATATTTATGGTTATAAAACTATGAATAAATATTTATGAAAGTCGGATTAATTTGAGATTTGCTTATATATATTTTTTGCAGGAATCGAATCATTTCCCAGACTGTGGTTACATTTTCTTATTTTAACTTGCTCATTTATTTCTGTAAATAGATCTAAATATCGAAACATGGATTTTCTTGCTTTTGATTTACTTACATAGGCCTGAATGTTCGGTTATTTAGAAAGTAACTTATAAGTTCAGTTATAAATCTTCAATGAAGGTCGAATTGGAAATTCTCTTGTCTTTTCTATTTAAGGCTTGGAGCTGAAACTTCCTGTTAATTAACGTGTTCCTTTTAAATAACGAGGATGGGCACTGTTCTCCCGTTGAGCTCAATGAGGAGAGAGAAGTAAAGTATGAACACCCCAGAGGCCATTATTTCGAATATTTATCTAAAACTGCAATGGGCAACTTCATCCACAGCATTTTCCAGATGATCCACATCCATTTTCCATGAATTTTCCAGATGACAATGGAGTTCGTAGAGTTTGTCTAAAATTGCAAGGCTTTACCCTCACCCACAACATTCTCAAAAAATTGCAGAGTTGCATTTCAACTCCAAGATCATGTGGTGTAGTGTATTTATTAATAAAATACAGATAGATTTATTTATGAAATACAGACGTGGGTAAATACAGGTAGTCTGTAGGCTTAAAAGTCCTTTAATCAGGCTGAAAAAAACATGAAGGGTTGTGAACATCTTCCTGCAAGTGTCACCAGGGATATATTTATTCAAAATTGGGAATGGCTTTGTTTTTATCAGTTCCTGTAGTTAATATTTTAATGCATTACGATTATTAAATCAAAATAATATTCCATATAGGTCTGGGTTAGAATAGCCTCACTGTAGCCCATGCATGTCGTAGAAGCCGATTAAAATGGGTACAGTGTTCGAGAGTATACTGGGTGAGGTAAAGTCAGACTTCTCCCTTTGTGCGCCCCATGTCTTTGTGCCACAAGGTCAAAGACAAAAAAGAGCTCCATTTTTTTTAAACCCTAATCATGTCTCATAGGTTTAAGACACACAAGTTCATGGACTTGGTCTAGATGTTGCTTTTGACCAAGTAGTATAAGAAACAGCAAATCAGAATAAGTTTAGAAATTAGGAAACCCTCACAGATCAGTATGAATACCGAAGCAAAAAGCTTTATGCTATCGCAATTGTACCGTATCTTTTCATTTACGAAGGCAGTGACTACAACGTACATTTTCAACGGTTCTAAAACTACGCTTTTTTGTTTGTTATTCTGCCTTAATAAAACCATGAATGGAGTTTTATTATAAATTAAAATCTGAAAATCGCTAAAATTTTAAATTTTAATTTAAACATTAATATCATTTTCAAACATTAAATTTTAAAAATATTTATTTATAAAACCATGATTTCTATAGCAGAATGGATAATATCTTCTAATGGTTTATTAAATCATCAAATACTCAAATCGTATTTTGTATACATTTAATTTTTTACGATTGTTTGGACTGAATTTTTTGTTATAAGTTTTTTTTGTTATTTAGATTTTTAACAACACGAATGTAAATGAATTTTAGTTTATAAAATCAAGTTTCCATCTTTATTTTTTTGAAAACGCATAAAAGATAGTAAAATGTTTTATTATGAAAATAAATAGAAAAGATAATAGTTATAAAAAGAAGAAAGTTAATTAAATTTATCCTGACTCCTCATCTGAAGATATTCAGCATAGAAGAAAGATAACAAAAATTCATTTAAATAAAGATTTATCTTTATATCACAATAAATAAAGACTATTTATTTAATGATGAATAAATTTTAATAATGAATAAGTTTTTTTTCGTAATTCAAAAAATTTTTAAAAAGGAAATATATTTTATCTTAATTTTTTTTTCTCAGTTGACATATCATAAATGAACTTTTTACTAGCACTCTTACTGTAGTTCTTTTTTTTTAATTAGTAGTACACTAATTAAAAAAAAGAAGCTGATCAATTTAAAACTTCCAAACTTTGTCGCTCGGAAATTTAATTTTCATTTCAAATTTTTCTCTCTTCACTGTTTACCTTCTTCTCTCGTTATCTGAAAACAAAATTTAAAAATAAATTAAGTAGAATTTTTTTTTTCTTCCCTTGTTTTTGCAAAATTAACTATACGAAAGTAAGCATCCCAAACTCATGAAGCGGAAATATTCTGGAATAAATGATACGAAAAACTTTGTGAGTAGGTAGTTTTTGCACCTGCGTTGCAGTCATGTTTATTCTTCACGGTAATTGGCTTCCTAAATAAGATATCTCTTTCAATTAAATAGAAGCATCTGCAGGTAAGAGACAGGGTTTTAAAATTTATCGTTAACAAACTTTAAAGGTATACAAAAATTCTCTATCAATTGAAACAGAACTTTTAAATCCACTCCAACTTTTTGTGCTAATATTAATTATATTTATATATATATATGTGTGTGTGTGTGTGTGTGTGTGTGTGTGTGTGTGTCATTTTAAAATAATAAATATGATAAGAATTGTAAATCAGCTGGATATTTTAAAAAAGGAACTAAACGTGCTTTTTTATAAGCACGAGATATAGACCTGGTGGCCGAATGGCTATCGCTGATTTCGGTACCACAGATTTCGGGTTCGAATCCTGGCGTGTCATAGATGTTTGTAGTGGTTGATAATCCACTTTAAACCGTAGGTCCTGTTCTAATAAGATCGATCGTAGAACGTTTGTGGGGTATAGTGTTACTCGCGACCGTAGCATATCTTCTAAGCAACATGTGCCACCTGGGTTGTGCTAAATCAGTAACAGTGGTTCAGCCTTTGCTTATGGAATAAATATTAACTTCTGTATTGTCAGCTGCATTAGAAATAACAACATATAAGAACGAGACTATTCAACTCTATATAAAGTATTTAATTTGAGACATATTTCACAATAGTAGTGAAATGTAATATAATTATAATAACTATAATTATTTAAAAGGGATTACGAACTACTACAAGCATTCATGGTATTTATTTAAGAATAAAGTCTTCAATATGAAATTCATGACTGGAACCCTTTTTCATATATAATTCTTTCAATGAATCTCTGAACAATAGTTCGTGTTGATTAGGAAATAAAGTATGAAAATAGAATGATAAAGAAAAAAAATATTGCTGTTGTGATTTAAATTTTAAATTAAAATTTTTAATTGTATTTTTTATCAAATATATGGATAGCATTTTAATAAAAATTACGTCTTGTTGTAATATGTGTCATTTTTTGTGTTAATTTATGTTGCAATTTAACACAAGCACTTGTTTTGATTTGTATAATTTAATTGCTCTTCATATTTTAAAGTAAATTTATTTGCAATCAATTTAATACGTATATCTAGATTATTAGTATTATTGCTTTGTTGAATTTATATCTATATTATGGTCCAATTTTACCAATTTAAAAAAAATGGATGAATAAAATATTAATGTGAAATTTTCAGCTTCTGAATATAACAGAATCAAGATCTTTTAAGCAATAATAAACTAAACATTACTGCAGAACTTATTTTAATTTTCATATGAAATTTTTTTTTAATTAATCCATTAAAAAACTACAAAATTTTCCGTACCATTTTAATTTTGAAAGTGAATTATAATATTGAAATGATATATAACAATTTCATTTAAGAAATATTACGTTTCTGTTACAAAGAACTAGTATGATGTAACTTGCAATACAAATTGAAACATAAACCTTAAGGGGACGTGTATATTAAATACAACTAAAGTTAAAACTCTTTAAAAAGATTTGAAAATTGATAACGCTCAATTTTTTTTATACCAACGTAGAGACAATTTGAAAGATTTTCCTCTTTTTAAAAATTATATTTTTCAAAACACAATGGAGAATTTCCAATTTTTTCATTCATTTCGTAAAAAAATACAAAAATTATATTCATCATAGCTGTTCAAAACAATAAAGAGTTGACGTCCACTGAAGTCCATGAGTGCCAAAACCACTTGTCAATTTAAAACGAAATCCATTTTCAATTTACTCCCACTGTGTTTGCCACCGTAATTCAAAACTCGAATTGACAAATATTGGTTTTGAATTTTGAAAAAAAAAGATTTTGAAATATTTTTTTAACTGTAGATTAGCAGTAGTAATATCTGGTGTTTTCTAAAATATGAAGGAAACTTAAATCGCACACGAGTTATTTCATTAAATGCTTGTTAATATACATATATATATTACAGACGTACATTACTAACAGTTACTAATAGCTATATGGCTTTCTTTTGATTGGACAATAAGTATTTATTCGGCCTTTAAGTCATATGAGAAACAACTTGTGTGTCATATGAGTAAACAACTTGAGTATAGATATAAGATAAAGATTGCTTTAAAATAATGTATTCTCAGTGAAAGTAATTAATGAAACGTGTACTTGCCGTGGAAATCGAATCATCCATTTGCATGATGGATTTTCTTCTTACAAGCAATGTTGACAGCTTTTATTTTGGAGTCTGAAGATGGGGAAATTTTTCATAAACTCGATAGGTTATGATTCAATGAATAACTTTTACATGAGTTGATCCAATTTAATGCTATATATTAAAATAAGTGTTTTGAAAAGTAGCGGACAATGTTAGTCTGGTAATAATCACACATATGATAAATTATTATCTTGTAATTTGACCAAAAATTTCTGCTAAATGAAGATCCTCGTACATCTATCATGACTGATATATTGTAATAAACATATATATTGTAATAAAAAGAAATGGAATTTAATATGAGAGAGACTTAATCGTAATAAAATAGTTTTTAAAAACAAAGAACAATGGTAAACGGAAAGAAAATTCTCTAATAAAATGCAAACGTTAGGTTCCATTTTATTTAGTACGTTTCAAAATTTCTTCTCAATATGTTTCTTGTTAAATATCGCTATAATTAGCAAGAAATTATATATATATATATATATTTCAACTACCAACTTATTTATTTCAACTACCAAAATGCCTCACTTTTAAAAATATTCATGCAAACAACTGAAAATTGTATTTAGTTTCAAAACCATTAAAATTTATTGTCCTTATATTTTAAAGGGCACAATTTTATCATTTGTTTTACAAAGAATTTTTTACATCCTAATATTTGTTACATTCACAATTTTTTTTTAATTTATTGAATTAAGCTTTTGATTCTCAGTTCAAATTTTGCTTTCAATTCGAAGCTATACAATTAATGCATTATAGTAAAACATACAAATTTTAAAGCATTAAAATTTGAGTTACACGTTAAGAATAATTGAATATTAGTAATCTTTAAAAAATATCAATACTTATTTTAAACAATTTTTAAAATCATAACAGCACATTGACCTTTTATAAGCATTACTTATATATGAATAACTTAAATGAATTTACACAATAATTTCATTACGCTATAGAGTTAAAACTGTTCATTTTGGTTAACGGTGTGAACAAAATTACATTTTCAAATTAACTATGTGAAATAATTAAATAAGAGCATTTTGATTTAGTCTCTTTTATTAAAAATTTATATTATTTTATGTTATTATTATTTCCAGCACACATTAGAAATATTTAAACACCATATTCATTAAATTAAGTAAACTTTTTATTTTTAATTATAAAAAGATATTATTTAATAAAATATTGATAAAACAAATATAAATTTAAATATAGGAATTTAATCATGCATATATATTAATAATTTCATTTCTGCAAAGATGCCAAACATAGATTTCTGCATAAAAAAACGATCTGTTGATACATGTATAAAATATATTCTTGAATAAAAATAACAAGTACCACTGTTAAAAGTAACATTTAGTCGTAAATATTTAATTCGTTTCAAACATTTAATAGCTTATTAAAATTTATTTCAAATGCAAAATATATTGCACTTTCAAAAACATGGAAATAAATTTAATAAAGCAAATAACATTAAAATAAATTTGTCTAAAATAAACTGAAAAATATTTGAAATAGTCGAAACAATAAAAATATCTACCTCAGCATTTAGTAAAAATGAATACATTCCTGAATTTATCTTGACAAAATATATTTTACAAGTAGTTCATTTCCCTTATCGCAAATGGATAGTTAAGCTTTTATTCAATTCATTGCGTATTAAATAAAGCGAAATTTTAACTTCAATGAACTTCTCCTGGCAAAAAGTTTCTGATTCCTTAATGTTCTTTTAAAGACTCTTTGGAGCTTTGAAGTCATTCTAGGTTCACGTTCCCTAAAATTAGTGCAAAGTCTTTGGAATTCCTTTGAAAATCATTCTTTTTTCGAAAAAAAAAAGTTCGAGGGAGTTAAAAGAGTCGAGTGACTTGTTAAAAGTGAGCTCCAGTAACTAACAAATTCGTACTACAGGATTTTACTTTCTCTTCGAGTCTACTTTTAAAGTTTAATTGATGCTCAACTCGTTTAATTCCGGGTCAAGTATTTTTAGAAAACTCATTAGGTGTCGATTTCTGTTGTCTCCGATTTTTACAGTGAGTAATTTTGTAAAAGAAAGTTCTAAAAGTTTTTTTACACAAAGAATTGGTGTTGTTCCGTGCCCTTTAATCAGCTTCGGTTTTGCATATTTATTCACTTTTCTAAACTAGTAAAGAATAAATACGTACCTCAATTGGCAATGAGAACAGGTAGCGAGCAGTAAAACAAAGATTTGAATCCGCTAGCGGAATTACTGAAATCACCGTTTTCAAAATGAAGGAGACTCGACGGCGATTGCGACAATATGTGTAAAGTATCGTGTCAGGACGCTTTACTGAAGCAGGCAACTATTCTATATTGAATCGCAATTTTCAATGCGAACTAATGTGCAGAAAGACAGAAGTTTGAATCCGCTGGCGGCAATATTGAAATCGCAGTTTTCAAAATCATGGAGACTCTTTGGCGAACGCGAGAATAAGTATAAGGATTGAATCAGAACACTATATTGAAGCAGACAGTTACGCTTTATTGAATCTCAGTTGGCAATGAGAACAGTTAGCGTGCAATAAGGCCGAGGTTTGAATCCGCTGATGGAATTTTTGTAGTCACAGTTTTTGAAATCAAGGAGACTCGACGGCGATTGCGGCAATATGTGTAAAGTATCGAAGCAGAATGATTTATTAATTCAGGCAACCTGACAATAGTCATGCTGTGTGATGGAAGTTTTCCGGTGTTTCTCTCATTCGATACGCAAATGCGAGCCATTTACCCTAAAATTCCTTGCTAACAAGCACAGTCATCCTCTCATCACCCATCAGTGCACGGTCCGTGGTATACATACGTCTTAAACGAGGCCAACCGATGTGAAACAAAAAATAATAATTTCAGCAACACATTTTGTGATTTTTTTTAAACTTATTCAATTTATTTAGTTTTAATAAGTATATAAATAAGCCTGTATATAAAAGATTACATTTTATATAAAGTGTTATTCTAAATATAGTAATAATTCTAATAATTTCCAATGATCATAATATACTCATAAGTTGAAAATTTAATTATTGATATAAAAATACAAAATATTTGCCAATCTATTTAATATTTAAATTATTTCTTTCTATTGTATTTTTGTAAATAGTTAATAATTATTTACATTTGGGAAAAGCATAGTTCACACTTAACTCAAATCTTTTGCAATGATGAGTTAATATTTCTTCCATGTCGAGAATTTCTAGAATTGTCGAGAATTTCTGACATGTCGAGTAGTTGCGTCGAATGCCAAACGCGTTGATGGATTTTAAGAATTACAAAATTTTAAAGTATATGCATTCAAATTTTAATATTATTTTAACATATAAAAAAAAAGTAAAAAAAGACTAATTTTATGCAAATTCAGTTGCTGAAATATAAGATGTAAATGGAAAGGAAAATCACATTCTTGGCTTAAATTGCAATGGTATATACTGTAAAAATAATGCATATTATTATTGCAATTGAACTAACAGCTCTGGAGTTCTTAAAAAGACAACATGTCATTAAAACTCGAAAACATATGCCCCCTTTTATCCCTTTACAAGCATGCATTCAATTCTCATTCAGAAATCCTTTATGGCGTGATCAAAATCGAGACAAGACAAGTCGTAATTCTGCTTTCCAGAGAGTTGACAAATATATCGCATGCGTTTCTATCTCCATTTAAACAGCAGCAATTTGTCTTCATGCTAGATGCCCCAAACTTACATGCGCTTATGCACAAGTATTACCGATTAGAAAAGATAAGGTTTATAAATCGAATTAAAATCCACACTTATATCGAAAACCTTAGATAATTTTAACGAAAGGATTAAACTGATTCCGCTGATTTTTTATCTCACGCACTGGCCTTTAATCACTACTATATTTAATTAAATATTAATAAAAAAAGGATAAAGTTTTTTCTTTCTCATCCAAGCTCTTAGACTCCCTCTCCATCCAAGTACACAGACATAAGTGTCTTTAGTTAAAAAAAATTGGCACTAAAGGGAAAGTGTTGAAAATGTCTTCAAAGGGACTTTAAGGGATTATTGCTCTGTATTTCCAAAATAACGAAAAATTTCACTTTGATGCGTGACTGTATAACCAGTTGAATTCAATATTTAAAGAAACTGCAATAGCTAGAAACTGTACAATTGCTGATCTAAATAACTCACATTATCATTAGATCACATGAAGAATAAAATGAAGCTATCTATTTGTCTAAATGGGAATTAACTAATTTATGATAAAATGCTGTTGATTAACCAAAATTAATTAACATGGCTAATTAATTGCTAACTCTAAATTTTTCCATTACAGGATACGAGTTTTTTAATACAATCATTTCAATATATGATAAATACTATACTCACCAATTTATGTTATAAAATTTATGTTAATTTTTTAGATATCGTAAAGGGCCCATATCCACAATTAGAAATATTTCATTGATTAACTAGATATTTTTTGTTAAACATTTTTTAATTATGATTATTAAAAAAACGCAAGAAATATTTGTGTGATTTTATAGAAAAATAATTGACATTTTTTATTTAAATAATAGTAATTACAAATTATTATTATTTTACTGTGTTAGAATCAATATAATCTTTAATGACAACCTCATATGATTAAATGAGCGATAAATGGTTAAAAAACATTAGAAACTGCCTAATATTTTAACGCAATTTTTTTTTAGATACCTTAAATTTTCTAAGCTAATGACTTGCTTGTAGAAACTAATAATAAACATCGCTATTGGTTTTTAACTGATTCATGGCAGCACTATTAAGAATTGTTTTTTTAATGCATGTCGGAATGTATCGAGTGCAAATAAACCCCAATTTTCTGTCTGCTCTGATAAATTATTGCTGAAATTGGGACGATTTCGTCTTCCAGGATTATGGTTTTATATGATAGTAATGTTTAAAATAAAAATAAATAAAGGTGTTTTGGTTAACGTTTTAAAAAGCAATTAAATAAAAGATTAATTATTTAGTATTTATCTATCAATAAGGTAATTTTCAATTTTTAATTAAAAATAATTTAAATAGGAAAGTTATGTTAAGTGGAATTAATAAAGGTAGTTAATTCGGATAAAAGTGTAAGAATTTGATCGTTACGAAATAATATTTGATATTATCATATAGCTAATAATGGGAGGCATTTTAATTCATTATTCAAGTAAAGAAGCAATATTTTGCATTTATTTCACTTATTTTTCTCATGAAAAGCAATAACGATGCGTTATAACGATGTAAAAATAACGATAGCTTTTAGCAATAACGATGTTAGTTATTTTATTTTTCATTCATTTCAAATACATTTAACTGAAGGTTGTAGATTATTCTTAAGAAGTTTACAGTTTTCATTTATTTTTAAACACATGCATTTTTAACTTCTTTTTTATTGTAGTTTTAATTTACATATTTATTTATTTAATGTTTAATTATTTTTAACGTCCTGTAGATTTTTCAGTATTTCTGATTAAAGGGCTTCGCTTATTTTAGCTTATTTTCCTATGACAACATTTTAAATTGAAAAAAAAAATATTTATCTAATTTATTCAGAAGTTTTAAATTTTGGAATACGATAACCAAATCCATTTAATTCGATATTATAATAGTTTTTCTTTAAGTATCTTTTGAAATTCGAATTTTATAACTTAGGATTGTTTTATTGAATTGTTTAAATGCTTATTTTATTGATGTTGCAATTTGACCTACACAATACAGTCATGTGTGCTATTAGGCATTAAAATATATATTTAAACAGAGCTGTTCTATTCTAAAAATCTGTTAATTAATCAAAAAATTAATTCGAAAAAAATTGAAACGATTCTTCAATAATGACTCTTAGGAACGGTTCTTAGTTAATTTATCACTTATGACCTTGCCGGAAGCGTGGAGCCTATCACATTAGCCATTGAGTTTCTTCGCATCAGAAAACAATATTTACAAGTCACACCATTGCATACGAACTTTTGCATCTATACCCCCAAAGACTATAAATATATATGATAAAAACAACATAAAAACAAGAAAAAATTAAAAATATAACGGGCAAATAAATTTTTAAGTGTAGTTGTCTTCTTGCAATGATTGCTTCTTCCATTTAGAAATTTTCATTTCGGTAACGTGGTTCCGAAAATGCACACAACGCTAATATTGCATGTACGCTCCTTTATGCAGCCTTCTGCACACAGTTGATCTGAATACCAGTTTTCTAATGATTGCTACAGTAGAATATCTAAGGTGGATTGATGTTTCGAATCTGTGCTTCGTTGCAATTAACTACCAATAACGGTAATGATTAGCTCTTATAGCTGTAGGTCTTCCTGGGCTGCAACCTCTAGAAACCGATTTTGATGTTAGAAACTCACGCTGATCTTAGAATGCCACAAAATTATAAGAGGATTAGCATTCAACATATTTCTATACAGGATTATCTTTGGATCATTTTTGTTCTCTCAAAAAGTCACATATAATTCTTTAAATAAATGTCCAGAACTCATATTGAAAACATGGTTATCTCACTACGCTGCTTCAATTCGCCTTTGTCTCTTTTTGTCCATGTGGACAATGGCGTAAAATGACAGCAGCTGTACTAATTTTCATGTATATTAAAATACCGAATTACTTTTTATGTTAGTTGTTTAATTTTATGAAATGTTAACAACATACATAAAAAGGTTGGGTTGGTTATCTCAGCTTTTAGGTTGGGATATCGCAGTTATTGGTTCGGTTATCGCAGCTTTCGTGATTTTTTTGTTTTGGTAACCAATGTTGCAAGTTACTGTATTTCGTGTTTGTTTCCCTTCCCTAAGTTGTGGTTTCTGTTAGGATATTTTTTTTAGTTAAAGATACTAATAGTAAATCACTGAAAGAAGTGAATTTTAAACAATTGCGGAGACTATATTCATTTACTGGCAACTTTAGAGTGAAATTTCTACTTTTTTTCATATCATTATAATCACCACATTGGTTCGATTTTGGATATTTTTGAAGTATTTTAGTCAATTGGATCTTGTTTTTATCTTCATGCATATCTCCTTAATTTAAACGATATTACTTTACTTTTAAAACTTGCATTGAATACCTTCTCTTGTTTTGTCACTATTACATGAAAGCGGCTGTCTTCAACTCGTACATTGTTGGGTGATCATAATCAATAGAAAGGAAAAATTGACTCAGAAAAAAATAAAACCACGGTAAAAAAAAATAAAGGAACTATATTTCAATATTGAATTTTTATTAATAATAATAATTTTTAATTAATAATAATTTACATTTTTTATACTATTATAACTAATACTTTTTAATTTAAATGTAGCAGCCGTTAAATGTCCAATCCATGTTCTAGGCTTTAAATGCATTTTGACCAATACTCAATACCACTCTTTCACGGATAGATCTTACTGTATTTTCCCTAATGGCTTCTAACAAGTGCCGCTTTCTTCGAAACACAACGCTGCTACACTGAGGGGTCACTTAGTCAGTTAACCTCTTTCCTTCTCCAGGAGGCTGGACTAAATTGAGTCAAACAGACGCCACGATTCCAGATCTTCACTATTTCGAAGCACAGTGGTAATGAAATAACGATCCCCTAGGGACTTCCATCTAATGACACTTCCTCCCAGCAAACCGAGCGAGTATCATTTCAGTGGGGATGTCCTTTTAAGAAGGCTTCCTCGGGCTGCTCTCCTATTTGAATTCATTACGGCACGCGTTGACAGTAGGCTTTTCAATAAGATGCAAATTCCAAAAGAGATTTGTATCTTGAGACATTAATCTGCTATAATCTGGGGAAGGCTGCTGATGACTGCAAGTTTACCTATCCATTACTCGAAGTAAATATCGATTGAGCTATAATGTATCAATGTGTATCATTGTCCTTAATAAGTATGGATTCTTCTGAAGATTGGTTCTGCGGAGATTTCAGCAATGTGGTGCATTTAAATAAGGTGAAATACACATTTTATTCCTACTCGTATAGATCTTGTTATTAATTATATACTGATAATTTTATTTTATTTTATTTTTTGTGCGGTACCACGTTACCTAAGTAGTTTTCTTGCTTTATTGCTTTATTATTCTGTTTTTACGAGTGAAATTTTTAAACCTAACTACTAACATTAAAAGCTTTTGTTATCGTTCTGTTTGTTTGAATGAAATAATTATTTTAGTAGAGGTCTATTTTAAGCTTTGAAATTGGTAATAATGTTTTGAGTTTAGGCAAATAAATTATTTTATCATGTGCAATATATAATCAATATTGTCTTTGTTATTAATTATATACTGAAAATTTTATTTTATTTTTATGGGGTACTACATTAGCTACGTAGATTTCTTGTTTTAGTGTTTTATTCTTTAAAATTTACAGAAGAAAATTTATGATGAGTATTTTCAAAATCTAGAACAAATTATACGACACTGTTAGTTAAAATTTTTTATCTTTGAAAATTAAGATTCTGAAAATGAGCTTTTATTTTTCTTAATATAAGGATTGATAAACAAAATTGAATATTAATGCTATACTTAATTTTTGATTTAAATTTTTATCAGAAAATATTTAAAAAATTACAATTACTTTACATTCTCTCATTTCCTAGTATACAATTAATTTCAATATATAAATAATACACAGATCATTTTCAGATTAGCTACAAAAAATGAATCAAAAAATGAGAAACTATTATAGTTATGCAACAATAATCCGCTGATATGTTAAAAAAAAATACAAAAGTTTATGTGCGAAATAAATACTCCCAGTTTTATTTGTTTCCTAATTAATACTTTTAGATTCTTAAAAGGAAATCCTAACTGATTAAAAGTGAAAATAATTATTGGAGAATTCTGAGTTGAATAAGAATAAGTGCTTTATTTAGTTAATTTATATTTAAAATCTCAAAACTGTAAATATGCAGGGATATTTTTTAATAACATTTACCCAAAACATTTTTTATTTCTGTAACCGAGTAGTAACTGTTCATATGCGTGGGGTTTTAAAAAAATGTTTAAACTATTTCTATTTAGAAAATAATTTTAATTCAACACCACATGATTCGCTTGTAGTATTATAATTATATTTTATAACCACTTGTTTCCCTTTTTTTAAGCCACTTTTACAGAAAAGGTACATGCAAATTTTTGCGTAACCTTTCTTCAGAGTTGTTGTTTATTTCAAACTCGTTTGAAGATTTACAAATGTATTCCAAAGTTCATTGGGAGAGAAAATTCGGGATTCAAAGCACGTTCAAACAAGGCACTCGTAAAAAAGCCATTTTGATTTTCAACTCAGTCGATCAGCAGAGAGGATCGATGGATCCACATATGAACAGTAACGCTAAAACTCAGATAAAGAGTATCACAGATTCAAAATTGAAAGAAAAGTAAAAAGAATTACAAAGTTTGTTTGTCATTTGCATTTTTAATGCTTCACAAAACAGGGATATTTTGCGAAATCTTTCGGCATTCGATGCATTTGACGTTTTTGTGAAAAATTCGATAACGGTTTTTATCTTCAGTTATGAAAAAATGCAATCAATCAACTTTTTCAGTTATATATAGGATCCTATTTCGAAATATATATATATCTGGTTATAAAACCATAAATATATATTTATAAAAAACTGAATTAATTTGAGATTTGCTTATATATATTTTTACAGGAATTGAATCATTTCCCCGATTATGGTTACATTTTATTATTCTAGTTTCAGAAATAGATCTAAATATCAAAACATGAATTTTCTTGGTTTTAATTTGCTTGTATAAGCATGAATAATCTGATATTTACAAGGTATGTTTGATAAGTTCAGTTCTACATTCTTGCAAGGAAGGTCAAATCATAAATCTTCTTGACCTATTTAGGGCATGGAGCTGAAGTAGTCTGGTAATTAACGTGTTCCTTTTATATAAAGCGTATGGGCATTGTTCTCCTGTTAGGCTCAATGAGGAGGTAGGAGAAAAGTATGAACACCCCTTAGGTTATTATTGCGAATATTCATTCAACATTACAATCGACAACTTCACCCACAACATTACCAAAAAATGTAAAGCAAAGTCTCAGCTCCAAGAATAATGCTGTGGTTATGTTAGGTTAGGTTTGTAGCTCTACATTCATTTACACTAAAAAACATCCGTGCCTCCGCCAGAATTCAAACTGAAGCCTGTTGTACCAACGGCCAGAGTGCTATCCAGTTGGTCATCAGGTAGGCAGATGTTTTGGAGTGATTGATAATAGTCGCATGTGTAAGGTGGATCCGATAAATCTGGATGTTGGAATGTTATTCTGTGAATTCGACGAAAGAGGAAGGATGGGATGAATTTTCAGATGTCACATGAATTCGGATGTTCGTCCAAAATCGCAATTATGGCCCTAATTTTACCCTCAACATTACCCAGAAGTTGTAGATTTACATCTCAGCTGCAAAATATATGGAATGGTGGGATGCATTTATTAATTGTATATCAGGGGTTAATACAATCAGTCTGTTGGTTTAAAAGTCCTTGAATTATGCTGAATCACGTAGGGTTGCTAACATCTTACCCCCAAGTGTCATCAATGATACATTTATTCAAAATTGGGAAAGGCTTATTTTTTAATCAGTTCCCATCTTTAATATCTTAATTAAGATGCGTTACAATCTGTACCGCATCTTTGCATTGAAGGCAGTGACTACAAAGTTCATTTTCAATGGTTCTAAATCTACGATTTCTTGTTTATTATTCGATCTTAATAAAACCATAAATGAATTTTTATTATTGTTTAAATTTAAAAATCGCTAAAATTTTATATTTTAATTAAACCTTTATATTAATTTCAAACATTAAATAGTAATATATATTTATTTATAAAACATGATCTCTATAGAGGAATGGATAATTCCTTCGAATGGTTTATTAAATCATCAGATACTAAAACCGTATTTTTTATGCGATATTTAACAAATGTTTGGTCAGAATTTTTCGTTATAATTTTTTTTTTTTAAATAACAGAAATGTAAATAAATTCCAGTTTTTAAAATGTTTACACCTTTCTTTTTTAAAAATGCATAAAAATAATAAAATGTTTTATTATGAAAATAAAAAGAAAGTTAATTAAATTTATTCTGCCTTCTCACCTGAAGATATTTGGCGTAGAAGAGAGATAACAACCATTCATTTAAATAAAGATTTATTTTTATATCACAATAAATAAAGACTATTTATTTAATATAATGAATAAATTTTTTTCGTACTTGAAAAAATTTAAAAAAGGAAACATATTTTAACTTCATTTTTTTCTCAGTATTGACATATCATAAATGAACTTTTTACTAACACTCTTACCGTAGTAGACTAATTAAAAAAGCAGCTATCAATTCAAAACTTCCAATGTCGCTCGGAAATTTAATTTTCTTTTCGAATTTTCTCTCTTCGTTGTTTACCTTCTTCTCTCGTTATCTGAAAACAAAATTTTAAAAAAAATTAAGACATTTTTTTTCTTTCCTTGTTTTTGTTGTTGTTGTTGTTGTTATACGAAAGTAAGTATCCCAAACTCATGAAGCGGAAATATTCTGGAATACAATATACGAAAAACTTTGTGAGTAAAATATGTTTAGGTAGTTTTTTCACCAGAGTTGCAGCCATGTTTATTCTTCACGTTAATTGGCTTCCTAAATAAGATCTCTCTTTCAATTAAATCGAAGCATCTGCAGGTAAGAGACAAGAGTTTAAAATTTATCTTTAATAAAATTTAAAGGTAAGCAAAATCTCTCTATTAATTGAAACACTAGTTTTAAATTCACTCCATCCTTTCCGTGCTAATTATATATATATATGTGTGTGTGTGTGTCATTTTAAAATAATAAATATTGTAAATCATCTGGATATCTTAAAAAATGAACTAAACGTACTTTTTTATAAGTACGAGACAAAGACCTGTTGGCCGGTACCACATATTTCGGGTTCCACTCACGGGGTGCCATGGATGTTTGTAGTGGTTCGGAATCCACCTTAAATCGTAGGCGTAGAGCGTTGTGGGGATAGTGTTACTAGCGGCTATAATATATCTTCTAAGCTACACGTACCCAGTAACAGTGGTGCAGCCTTTGCCTCTGGCATAAATATTAACTTCTGTATTGCCAGCTGCATTAGAAACAACAACATATAATAACGAGACTATTCAAAGTATTTAATTTGAGAGATATTTCACAATAGTAATGAAAAGTAGTATAACTGTAATAACAATAGTAGTTTAAAGGCTATTCCAAACCAATAACAAACATCAATGGATAACAAACAACAAAGATTAAAATACTCTATTCTTCTATTTAATAATAGAAGAATAGAGTATTTTAATCTTTGTACTACTCTACTCTTTAAACTATGACTACTCTATTCTTCTATTATTATAGAGTAGTCATTTTAAAATTCATGACCTGAAACTTTATTATATATAATTCTTTCAATGAATAGCTGAACAATAGTTCGTGTTCTTTAGGAAATAAAGCATGAAAATAGAATGATAAAGAAATAAATATTGCAATTGTGTTTTTTAAATTTTAAATTGAACTCACATTTTAAAAAATTATATATTTTTCATCAATAGAGAATGGAAGCACCTGGCTTCAACTAGTACAGTGTTGGGCTATCATAATCGGTAGAAAGGAAAAATTGACTCTGAAAGAAACAAAACCATGGAAAAAAGTTTTTTTTACTGTATTTTATTCTTTTAATTTTTATTAATAATAATAATTTTGATACTATCATATTTAATACTTTTTAATTTAAATGTAGGAGCCATGCTTCAATAGATGCTCTAAGCTTGAAATTCATTTTGTCCATTTTACTGGCTACTATTCTTTCTCGGACACATCATACTGTATTTTTCCCTAATGGCTCCTAACAAGTGCGCTTTCTTCGAAACACTGCAACACTGAGGGGATCACTTAGTCAGTTAACAGTTAGCCTTCTCCAGGAGGCTCGACTAAATTGAGTCAAACAGACGCCGCGATTCCAGACCTTCACTGTTTCGAAGCACAGCGGTAATGAAGTAACGATCCCCGCGGGACTTCCGTCTAATGACACTTCCTCCCAGCAAACCGAGTGAGTATCATTTCAGTGGGGATGTCCTTTTAAGAAGGCTTCCTTGGGCTGCTTTCCTATTTGAATTCATTACGGCACAAGTTGACAGTAGGCTTTTCAATCAGATGCAAATTCCAAAAGAGATTTGTATCTTGAGACATTAATCTGCTATAATCTGCTATAATCTGGGGAAGGCTGCTGATGACTTGCAGTTTACCTATCCATTATTGGAAGCAAGTATCGATTGAACTACAATGTATCAATGTGTACCATTGTTGTTAATAAGTATGGAGTTTTCTGAAGATTGGTTCTGAGGAGATTTCAGTTATGTGGTACATTTAAATAGGGTGAATGAATCATTTTAATCTTACTCGTATAGTTTTTGGTATTAATTATATACCGATAATTTTGTTTATTTTTTATGAGGTACCACATTAGCTACGTAGCTTTCTTCCTTTATTACTTTATTATTCTATTTTTACGATTGAAACTTTAACATTAAAAGCTTTTCTTATCGTTCTGTTTCTTTAAATGAAATAATTGCTTTTTAGTGTTCTATTTTAAGCTTTGAAATCTGTAATTATGTTTTGAGTTTAGGTCAATATATTATTTAATCATGTGCAATATATAAACAATATTGTTTTTGTTATTAATTATATACTGAACATTTTATTTTATTTTTAGGATGTACCACAATAGCTACGTAGATTTCTTGCTTTAGTACTTTGTTTTATCATTTACAGAAGTATTTTTATGATGAGTATTTGGAAAATCTAGCAAATAAAGAAATTATAAGATACTATTAGTTAAAATTTTTTAGCGATGACAATTATGATTACGAAATTGTGCTTTTATTTTTCTTAATATAAGGATTTATAAAACATAATTAATGCTGTACTTCATTATTGATTTAGATTTTTATCAGAAAATATTTAAAAAATGATTATTACTTCACATTTTCTCATTTCCAAGTACACAAATAATTTCAATATATAAATAATACACAGATAATTTTCACATTAGATCCAAAACATGACTTAAAAAATACACTAAAAATGAGAAATTATTATTATTCTGTAACTATATTTTGCTGATATGTTAAAATAGATAAAAAAAAATTGTATGTATGAAATAAATATCCACAGTTTCCAATTTTTTTTCCAATTAATACTTTTAGATTCCTAAAAGGAAAGTCTAACTGATTAAAAGTGAAAAGAATTATTGGTGAATTCTTGAATAAGAATAAAAGCTTTATTTAGTTAATTCATATTATTTACTATAAAATCTCAAAACTTTAAGTCTGCACTGGAATTTTTAATAACATTTATTTTAAACATTTTTTTTCTTCTTATTTCTGTAACCGAGTAGTAATTGTACATTCGAGGGGGTTTTTAATAAAAATTTTTTAATATTTCCATTTAAAAAATAATTTTAATTCAATACCACATCATTCGCTTATAGTATTGTAATTATACTTTATATCCAATAGTTATCCTATTTTTAAAACCACTTTTACAAAAAAAAAAAAAAGGTATATGCAAATTTTTGCGTAACCTTTTCTTCAGAGTTGTTTATTTCAAACTAGTTCGAAGATTTACAAATGTGTTCCAAAGTTCATTGGGAGAGAAAATTCGGGATTCAAAGCACGTTAGAACAAGGCACTCGTAAAAAAGCCATTTTGATTTTCAACTCAGTTGATCAGCAGAGAGGATCGATAGATTCACATATGAAAAGCAGCGTTAAAACTCAGATAAAGAGTATCACATATTCAAAAAGTGAAATAAAAGAAAAAAAAAGAAACATAAAGTTTGTCATTTGCATTTTTAATGCTTCACGAAACAGAGATATTTCGCGAAATCATTTGGCATCGGATGCATTTGACGTTTTTGTGAAAAATTCGATAACGGTTTTTATGTTCAGTTACGAAAAAATACAATCCATCAACTTATTTAGTTATGTATGGGATCCTATTTTGATATATATATTTCTGGTTATAAAAATATTATATATTTATAGAAAAATCGGATTAATTTAAGCTTTGCATGTATATAGTTTTACAGGAATCGAATCATTTCCACGAGTATGGTTACATTTTCTTATGGTTTCATTTTCATAGAAATAGATCTAAATATCGAAAAATTTTCTTGGTTTTAATTTACTTATATAAGCATGAATAATTTGATATTTAGAAGGTAAGTTTGATAAGATCAGTTCAAAATCCGGCAAGGGATGTCGAATAGGAAATCTTGCAAAGAAGGACAAATCATAAATCTTCTTGACTTGTCTATTTAGGGCATGGAGCTGAAGTAGTCTGGTAATTAACGTGATCCTTTTATATAACGCGGATGGGCACTGTTCTCCCGTTGGGCTCAATGAGGAGGTAGGAGAAAAGTATGAACACAACAGAGGTTATTATTTCGAATATTTATTCAACATTACAATCGACAACTTCACCCACAACATTACCAAAAAATGTAAAGCAAAGTCTCAGCTCCAATAAAAATGTTGTGGTTATGTTAGGTTTGCCGCTCTACAGTCATTTTGTGCATACTTAGGGCTAATTAGACTTGGGGCTTACAATTTAACACTAAAAAACATCCGTGCCACCACCAGGATTCAAACTGAAACTTGTGGTATCAACGGCAATCAGGTACCAATTTGCCATCAGGTATCCAATGTTTTGAAGTGATTTATAATAGTCGTATGTGTAAGGTGGATCCGATAAATCTGGATGTTGCAACGTTATTATATGAATTTGACGAAAAGGGAAGGAGTACATGAATTTTCCAGATGCCACAGGAATTGCATATTTACATCTCAGCTACAAAATATATGGAATGGTGTGATGCATGCCAGGATTCAAACTGAAGCCTGTTGTACCAACGGCCAGACTTCTAGCCTATTGGCCATCAGGTAACCAATGTTTTGGAATGATTTATAACAGTCGTATGGTGGATCGGATAAATCTAGATGCTGGAACGTTATTCTGTAAATTCGACGAAAAAGGGAGAGGAGGAGATGAATTTTCCAGACGCCACAGGAATTCGGATGTTCGTTCAAAATCGCAAAGTGTCATCCAGGACACACTTATTCAAAATTAGGAATGGCTTATTTTTTAATCAGTTCTCATCTTTAATATCTTAATTCGTTGAGATTATTAAATAAAAATTACAGTAGAAATCAGGAAACTCTCGCCAGTCACTCTGAATACCGAAGCTGAAAGCTTTATGCTATTGCAATCTGTACCGTATCTTTTCATTTACGAAAGTATTGACTGCAACGTACATTTTCCATGGTTCCAAACTTACACATTCTTGTTTGTTATTCGGTCTTAATAAAACCATCATAGGAGTTTTATATTAGATTAAAATTAGAAACTCGCTAAAATTTTAAATGTTAATTTAAACCTTTATATTAATTTCGAACAATAAATAGTAATATATATTTATTTATAAAAAAGGATTTCTATAAGGGAATAGGTAATGTATTCGAATGCTTTATTAAATCATCAAATACTAAAATCGTATTTTGTATACGATATTTAACAAATGTTCAGACTAAATTTTTCGTTATAATTTTTTTTTCTTTTGCTATTTTACTTTTAAATAGCACAAATGAAAATAAATACCAGTTTATAAAATCTTTTTCCAACTTTATTTCTTATAAACGCATAAAATATAATAAAATGTTTTATTATGAAAATAAAAAGATAAAATAGTTATACAAAGTTAATTAAATTTATTCTGCCATCTCACCTGAAGATATTCGGCATAGTAGAAATATAACAACCCTTCATATGAATAAAGATTTATTTTTATATCACAATAAAAAGACTATTTATTTAATATAATGAATAATTTTTTTTTCGTAATTGAAAGAATTTTTAAAAAGGAAACATATTTTTTCTTAATTTTTTTTCTCAATGTTGACATATCATAAATGAACTTTTTACTAACACTCTTACTGTAGTAGACTAATTAAAAAAGCAGCTATCCATTCAAAACTTGCAAACTTTGTCGCTCGAAAATTTAATTTTCTTTTCAAATTTTTATCTCTTCGCTGTTTACCTACTCTTCTTGTTATCTGAAAAACAAAATAAAAAAAAAAAACTTTAGGAATTTTTTTTTCTTTCCTTGTTTTTGTAAAATTAATTATACGAAAGTAAGCATCCCAAGCTCATGAAGCGGAAATATTCTGGAATAAATTATACGAAAAAAGTTTTTGTGAGTAGGTAGTTTTTGCAGTAGCGTTGCAGTCATGTTTATTCTTCACGTTAATTGGCTTCCTAAATAAGATCTCTCTTTCAATTAAATAGAAGCATCTGCAGGTAAGAGACAAGATTCTAAAATTTATCGTTAACAAACTTTAAAGGTATGCAAAAACTCTCTATCAATTGAGACAAAACTTTTCAATCCACTCCATCCTTTCTGTGATTATTATATATATATATATATATATATTAATTATATATACATATATTAATTCTATATATATATATATGTGTGTGTGTGTGTGTGTCATTTTAAAATAATAAATATAATAAATATCCCAAATCAACTGGATATTTTTAAAAAATGAGCTAAAAGTACTTTTTTATCAGCACGAGACATGTTTGTAGTATTTCAGAATCCACTTTAAACCGTAGGTCACGTTCTAATAAGGTCATAGAAAGTTGTCGGGTAGTGTTAATAATGCCCGTTAATAATGTCTTCAAAACTACACGTGCCGCCTGGGTAGTGCTAAAGGAGTAACAGTGGTGCCGCCTTAACCTATGGCATAAAGATTAACTTCTGTATTGCCAGCTTCCTTAGAAACAACAACAACAACATATAAGAACGAGACTTTAAGAGATTTAACTCTATTCAAAATATTTAATTTGAAACATATTTCACATTAGTAGTTAAAGTAGAATAATAGTAATAACAACAGTAGTTTAAAGTGAATTCCGAACCACTGCAAGCATCTATGGTAAATATTTAATTATAGAAGAATAAAGTATACAGTTTAAAATTCCTGACCTAGACCTTTTCTTTATATATAATTCTTTCAATGAATCTCTAAATAATAATTAGGATTGTTTGTGAATAAAATATGGAAATTGAATGCGAAAGCAAAAGATATTGAGATTGCGTTTCAAATTTTAAATTGAAATCACGTTTTTAAAATTATATTTTTTATTTAGAAATATATGTATAACATATTAATACAAGTATTCGAAATAAAAAAAATTAATGGAATTTGAAAATACTTAGTTACAATTTAGAATTGAAAATATCTTCTTATTCTGCAAGTAAAAATATATATTTTTACTTGCAGAATAAGAAGATATTTTCACTTTCAAATAGAAACAATCCTAATTTTTTTTTTCTCCTACATCATTAAATGTTGCTGGAAAATACCTATATTATGTATGTTGTTATGCAATATTACATTTCAAATCAACTAATATTAAATTTGAATAAGGATCTCTAATGCTAATATTCAATCTGAACAAAAATCTTTTAAAAATCTATTGGGAGACCAGCTTATTAATAAGTAGTGTAAATCTAAAAGAATCACATTTAATTTTTAAATTTGTAAAATCTAACAAATATTAATATTTAAACATCTTCTGACGGAAAGAATTTTACAATTCTTTAATATGCTTTTCAATAACACCTGATTATGTATTGTATGTCAACTTAAATCATTCCTGCAATACATAATTTTACACATTTTTAATGAATGAAGGGTAAATAAACAGTTGATCTTTGCTAAACCTGGGCTTTATCCAGTAAACCATCACCCTCATGCTTTGCTCAGAAAACGTTTTTGTTTTTATTCAAACGAAAACTTTAAAATTGTCAACTTTTACAGTGAAGTATGAGAGTAATGATTTATCGGAGGGTATTTTGACATGTATCGATTGTATGTCACCATTCTGTTTTATAAATTATATCACAGCATAAGCTTCACTTGTGACTCTGTGAAATGCAAGTAGTAAGTGGAGGCATCCATCTGACGGAAGTGACGTCACAGAAAAGCGAGGTGGTTTTTTTTTCCCCCTTTAAAGGAAGCATAAGTAACGTCTAGGACAGGGATGGGTAAACTTTTTCAGTTGCGGGCCAAAAATCGAAAAAAAAAAGTTTGGCGGGCCAAGATAAATTTTTCTAAAATTTTGAATGCAATATACAAGTATTACAATTTAAATATGTTAATGAGATGAATGAAATTGAGATTTCATTTTTAAAAGTTCTTTATATTGAGGTTCGAAGTGACATGTACTGATTCTAAAGAACGAGGCTAAATGCTCATCTTAAATAATTCTTTCTAAGGTTCATAGTTGAAAACACTTGTTCACATATATAAAATGAAGCAAACGTAGCACTGATTTTCTGCGTGTGAGATATTAAATTTGGGAAACTTACTTTCGATAATGATTTGTAAGACTCTAATTTTTGCATATTTAGAAAAAACTGCTTGAGATGATTGTTAAATTGCAACTCCATTAATTCAACCTGCAAATCTAACCTCGCTGCTTCACAATTTACGTTGAAAGGCATAGTAAAATATCCAATTCTGATTGAATGTTACTGAAATCATGAAATCTGCGTTCGAAATCAAAATGCAGTTTTTTTCAAGCTATCTTCATAATTCTTAACCTTCTCTTCATTTACTGAGGGTATTGGATTTAACCTCGGGAAATGAGATAAAAATAATAATATTTAATCAAAGAAAAAAAGGAGATGTTTGCATAATATATAAATATATATTCCTTAAATTTGCCTCGGACCGGCAAATTAAAATTCTACCCGCGGGCCGGATAGACCTTCCGGCCGGCCGTAGTTTGCCCATCCCTGGTCTAGGAAGTCGATGGTATTAAGGATTAGTACGGATGGAATAATATATATTAAGGATAGCATAAGTATTATTAAGCGTCTAGGAAGACTTTCAGAAGAGAAACATTGGGCGTGGAAGGGGATGGATTAGTTATAATGTGCAAATATTTATTATTGCCACAGTAAAGGTTTCTATCAATAAATATACTCTCTTAGTAAATGCCCTCATCTTATAGTACCTTCAGTTCTTATCAGCAAAACACTTCATATTTCCATTTGACGTCACGTCTGCCAGTTATGGGAAATTATATACAACACTGCTGCTCAACTACCATGCAAGACAGAAGAACTGTTTTTAAGTCATTCTTATAATCATTGCTTTGATAATCATGTTGTGATTAATACAAACTGTCTCATGTTTGTAATCAGACATCCTGCGAGGAGTTTTCTGATTTTCCTTCATAAATATGGCGACGTTAAAACAGCTACTCTCGAATTTATTCTTGATTCTTAAGCATTGTTACCTTCTTCCCCGTTGCACTAGGGCAATCCGTTGACTCCCTGATGTGGTGTTACTCATAAAAACAATGTATCATGATATTAAGTTATCAAATTAAGGCAGAAAAATTATTAATAATGGTTCCAAAAACGTTGTTAATATTATTGAGATACACTACTATCTGAACAGTATTTATTTAAGATTACAGATAAAAATCATTTCAAAATAAAAAATAACGTACAAAAACTTTTGCCTAGGAAATTGAAATAGGAAATTTTATTTTTTGTTTTATATTTCCAAAAATATATCATTAATCCAAACAAAAATCATAAATCATAGCAAGAAACCTGACACTTTTTAAATTATGGGAAACGTAAAATAATAAATATATTTTTTTCTTATCTAGAATCCATATTTCTCCCGTTATTTATGATTTGATCCACCTTAATCCAGAAGATCTCGTCAAAATTAATAACGAATAAATCCCGCTTTAAACTTTATATTATTTATGTATTTATCAAAATTAAATAATCCGGAACTTTCACATATTATTGCAATGATGGTAACATCTGATAATAAATTTGCTAGTTTGGTGACCGCAGTTAAATAGCAAATGTTTAGTAATGAATAGGTTTTAAAAATTATCATTGGCATACTGTACTAAAACATTCACTACTTTATGACGTAATAGGTTGTAATTTCTAAGTTAAATTACTAAAAAAATAAATGTGGAGCTTTTAACATAAAAGAAATTGTAGAAGCTTAGAAAATCTTATTTGAAATTTTATTTATTATAAAAAAATAATTATCTATTTGACGAATTATAGCTGAGATAATTAAACACTATATTTATAATAATGAATTGTGGATAATATACATTTAATAATATTAGAAAAATATATACATAATTTTCTTGGTGTTAGTTTATTATGAATTCTAATACATTTCTAACACTTATTTTGCCATTTTTAAATAATAAATATTAAATTAAATACAACGAGAAAGTAATTTAAATAAACCAAACTATAAAATAATAAATGATACCATATTTAAAATGAATTACTTTATTTTCATGAATTTAATAATGCAGCATTTCTTTTAAGTTGAAAAGTTTGATTCAGCATTACATTGCTTGCTTGAAGAAATGATTGATAAATTATATTAAAAATTCATGTTCTTCTACGGCAGTTTGTAATGAAGTTGGAATATGGATAAAGCATATGATAAATAAAGTAGAATTGAAGCTATAAGTGTGTAGTTGTGTTTAAATGACCTTAGATACGACAACGGTAATGACAATTTGCTATGTATTTTTCATCGAAATAGCCAAAATTCCATTTCGATGTAAGTTTTAGTACATTTGTTAAAGGACACAGAACACGATCATTATTACCTGCTATAAGGAGTAATTGAATTCTATACTAAATGGGCATTTCGCAAATATCTGCCGGATAAAATGGTAAATGTCTACCAATTTATTACTCAGTTCCTATAAACAATATTTTCAAAGTTAAATAATTGAAATGCACTTGAGAAAAAAATTATAATAACTGAATGTTTAATTTAAGGAGTCACTTTTCAAAAATGGTATAACAAAACTTAATGCAAGTAGATATAAAAATTGCTTTTTAAAGAAAAGAAGAATAGCTTTTGAGGAAGCTTCTGGTAAAAGCTATTTGTTTTTCTAACCATTAATAAGTCAAAATTATTGGAAACTTAAAAAAAAAAATCAATCCTACTTTGTGTTAACATACTCAACATTTTAATAAATATCATCTTCTTTTAAAAGTAAGTACTGGCCTGATGGCCGAGTCACTGGCTCTCTGGTACTCGTTGGCACATGTTTTGGGTTAGAACCCCGCTGGTGCCACGGATGTTTGTAGTGATTCAGAATCCACTTCAAGCCACAGGTCCCGGTCTAATATGATTGTAGAGCGTTGAAAGTAAGGTTGGCAACCCTACCCCATAAAAATTTCTCGTCGCGGAGCCAAGTCAGAATTCTACCTACGGATGCTCCATCACAACAGAAGCTGTCCCCATTTTCCGTCCTTCCATAACACCACATGGGTTCTTGGACTTGGTCTAGACATTACTGTCTACCAAATGGGATAAGAAACAACAGCAAAATAAGTATTAGCAAATAGTATTGCTTTACTTAAAAACATTTATTTTAAAATTAGATAAGCATATATAATTGATCATTGGATATCATCATATATCATTGGATAAATATATATAATTGAATTTTCCTCTTGGGATACCCCATCAAATATCAATTGCCCTGAAACAAATTAATTCCTGTCCTTTCGCAATAAATTACTTCCCCCATTATAAAACATTTAATTATTATCTCTTGGTATTATATATGGGACTGTATGTTGTAAAATACACTTTGCATTATAACATAAAGTGTTTCCTGCCAATCAGGAACTTATAAATGTCTTGTGTCCGATCATCCACACAAGAAATCAATTTTCATTTAATCCACCAACGCAATCAGAGGTAACTCGAACGTTCAGTTTCTGTTCCAATTTGCATTTCCAATCCATTGGCTGCTGAACAAGTAACTCGATCCGGAAACCCTAACTAATTTTAGAGAAACTTAATTTCATGGACCTGAACCATTCAGTCCGGACTGGTTTAAGCCGAAACCATTTTCCACAACACGTGAATCTGCAACACGCGCTATTCGTGATTCCCTCGAGATTCAGGTTCGCTTCGGGCTCTTTGACTCAAATTGAATTTTGCATAATGTGTCACTCAAAATATAACCCATCCCACATGCAGTTCAAATTAGTCAATAAATAATCTCTAAAACTTCTGACAGTTTTAGAATTAGGATTACTCTAGAAATATTATATTTAACTATGAAATACACACAACTTATTTACACAACAACTTACACTAAATTGTTTACCTCTTCTTTAATAATATAATTAATAATTAATAATAAAATTTTAAAATTTCCGGACATATTTTCCAAAATATATATAACTAATGCAATTCCTCATATATAGTAATTTATTCGATGAATAATTCCAATATGCTGCTCTTAGTTTAAAACTTTTTTAGACATGAACTCATATTATATTTTCGACATTAACACAGAAGATGCATTAATTTGATCCTAACTTTTCAGCTGTCAGTCACTGACGACGAGCTCCGTAAAATCAAAATATTATTATTTGTTTAACAAATAAAATATCGTTTTATGAAAATGCATTTTGCTTGTTTAACATTTCAAAGTAATATCAGGTTTCGAATAACTGAGCTAATGAGCTTTTTTAACTTTTTGAAAAATAGAATAATTTTATTTTAACATTTTGAAAAATAGAATAATATTATTTTAACATTTTATGAAAACCTATTAATTAATTTGAAAATAAATAATTATATTGAGCTTAGAAATTTTATATAACCGCGGGTAATGAGTTGTATATTGTATTAATCCTTATAGATAATTAATAGTGCTAGAAAATTACAATATGGAAGATGAGTTTATTTTTAATTCCCCAGTAAATATATATTTTTTATTGTTTTATATATAGTTTTAAAAATTTAATTATATATTTTTTTTAATTTATCTCCATTAGAACTTTAATGAATTTTATTAATCATAATACTTTATTTATGACTAATGCAGATATGCATTATATATTATCTAATAAAAATACCTTTAACTTTCAATTACTAATATTTTCGTTTCATAGTTTATAAATGTATTTTATTAAGTTATTTTACTTTTTAATATTTCAATTATTCTTTTACTACAATAAGGTAATTAATATTTAAAAAAAGAAGAAAATGTATCTATGCATTTGAAACATTGAATTTTGGGATGGATTTCTTTTGAATTAGATATAAAAAGAAATTTTGTACATCAAACTACATATTATACTCTGAAGATGATATTGTAATATTCCACAACAAGAATAAAATTTAAAATCTCAATCTAAATAACGTTATCAAAAAAAATATGTTTTATTTGGGTTTTTTTGTATATTTTTTTTTATGAAATTAAATGCATATATTATTTTTTATCGTATTATTTTGTTAAAATCACATAAAATAATAATAATTTAATACCTGTTTGTATTTCATATACTAAGTTAAAATCTATCATTAGAAGGCCCGTCTTTCCTAATCCGATACTCTAAATCTTTATTAAATCATAAATCACGAAAAAAATTGAAACGATTCTTAAATGATGACTCTTAAGAATGTTTATTCGTTAATTTATCACTTATTACAATGTGGGGAGTGTAAGGCTTACGCAAGATATCACATTAGCTATTGAGTTTCTTTGCTTCTGAAAGCAATGGTTACTAGTTAAAAAATTCACACCATTGCATGCGAACTTTTACATCTATATACAGAGAGACAGAGAAAGAGATAAAATAAATTTTTAGATTGTAGTCGTCTTCTTGCAATCATTGCTTCTTCTATTTTAAATTTTCATTTTGGTGGCGTGGTACATGAAATGCACACAACGTTAGGTGTCTTGCATGCACACTCCTTTATAAAACTTTCTGCACCCAGCTGATCTAGGTATTGATTGTTAAGAATGGACTGATGGTTAATGAAGAATCTAAGGTGGATTGATGTTTCGATTCTGTGCATCATTGCAGTTAACTACAAATAACGATAGTCTGCAGCTCTTGTAGCTCTAGATCTTTCTAGGCTGCACCCTCTAGAAACTGAATTTTGATGTCAGAAATGTACACAAAATGCCAACAAATCTTAGATCCACAAAATCACAAAAGGGTCAACATCTTTCTGTACAGGATTAATTTTGGCCTATTTCTATTGTCTCAAAAGGTCACATGTAATTCTTTAAATAATTGTTGAGTACTCATATTTAAAACATGGTTATTTCACTACGTTGCTTCAATTTGCATTTGTCACTTTTTGGCCATGATTTCAAATGACAATAAGGATTTTAAATGGCAGCAGCTCTACTAAGTTGCATGTATATTACGATGTAGAATTACTTTTTATGTGTGCTGTTTAATGTTTATGAAAATTTACTTAGAATTGATTGGGTTAATCGCAGCTTTTGAGGGGTTGGTTTTTTTATTTTTATTTATTTTTTTTTTTTTGTTCGGAAACCAATGTTCCAAGTTTTTCGTTTTTGTGCTGAGTTCCCCTAACGTATGTTTTTATTGAGATAATTTTAAAAATACTGACAGTAAATCATTGAAAAAAGAAAATTTTAAATTACTGCGGGAACTACTATTTTCCTTTGTTGGCAACTTTAGAATTAAATTCGTAAGTTTTTTATATCATTAGAATCATCAATGATTACATATAAAAGTTTTAAACATTAATCTTTTTTTTATATTTTTAACATATTTTAGTCAATTGACAGATCAAACAGAATTTTCATCTTCATGCATATTGCTTTAATTTTAACTGTGGAAATTAAAACCATTACAATTACTTTTAAAACTTGCTTTGTAAGGCCTTCTCTTGCTTTTCTACGATTAAATGAAAGCGCCTGACTTCAACTAATACGTTATTGGACGATTATTATCAATAGAAAGGAAAAGTTGACTATGAAAAAAACAAAACTATGGCAAAAAAAAATTTTTTACAGAAACTGTATTTCAATATTTTAATTTTTATTAATAATAATAATTTTGAATTATACATTTTTTATACTTTTCTAATTAATACTTTATAATTTAAATACAGGACCCAAGCTCCAATCCATGGTCCAAGCATTAAATGCATTTTGTCCACTTTACTGGCTACCACTCTTTCTCGGACACATCCTACTGCATTTTTCCCTAATGGCTTCTAACAAGTGCGCTTTCTTCGAGGGACAATGCTGCAACACTGAGGGGGTCACTCAGTCAGTTAACGTCGTTCCTTCTCCAGAAGGCTGGACTAAATTGAGTCAAACAGACGCCGCGATTCCAGACCTTCACTGTTTCGAAGCACAGCGGTAATGAAGTAACGATCCCCGCGGGACTTCCGTCTAATGACACTTCCTCCCAGCAAACCGAGTGAGTATCATTTCAGTGGGGATGTCCTTTTAAGAAGGCTTCCTTGGGCTGCCTCCCTATTTGAATTCATTACGGCACGCGTTGACAGTAGGCTTTTCAATTAGATGCAAATTCCAAAAGAGATTTGTATCTGGAGACATTAATCTGCTGTAATCTGAGGAAGGCAGCTGATGACTTGCAGTTTACCTATCCATTATTGGAAGCAAGTATCGATTGAGCTAGAATGTATCAATGTGTATCATTGTCGTTAATAAGCATGGATTCTTCGGAAGTTTGGTCCTGCTGAGATTTCAGTTATGTGGTACATTTAAGTAGGGTGAATTACACACTTTATTCTTACTCGTATCGTTTTTGTTATTAATTATAAGCTGATTGGCGTACCACATTAGATACGTAACTTTTCTGTGCTAGTTCCCCTTCTTCTCTGCTAATTTCCTCCCTCGCAATGAATATTAAAAGAATATGATAATCCTAAGACTCCTCCTAAATAATTAAAAGAAAAATAATAGTTATAAAAAAAAAGATAATAGTTATAAAAAGAAGAAAGTTAATTAAATTTATTCTGCCTTCTCACCTGAAGATATTCGGAGTAGAAGAAAGATAACAGCCGTTCGTTTAAATAAAGATTTATTTTAATATCACAATAAATAAAGACTATTTATTTAATATAATGAATAAATTTTTTTGTAATAGAAAATTTTTTTTAAAAGGAAACATATTTTATCTTAATTTTTTTTCCCAGTGTTGACATATCATAAACGAAGTTTTTACTAACACTCTTACTGTAGCAGACTAATTAAAAAAGCAGCTATCAATTCAAAACTTCCAAACTTTGTCGCTCGGAAATTTAATTTTCTTTTCAAATTTTTCTCTCTTCGCTGTTTACCTTCTTCTCTTGTTATCTGAAAAAAAAAATGAAAAAAAAAAATTTAGAAGCATTTTTTTTCTTTCCTTCTTTTCGTAAAATTAATTATACAAAAGTAAGCATCCCAAACTCATGAAGCGGAAATAGTCTGGAATAAATTATACGAAAAACTTTGTGAGTAGGTAGTTTTTGCACCAGCGTTGCAGCCATGTTTATTCTTCACGTTAATTGACTTCCTAAATAAGATCTCTCCTTCAATTAAGTAGAAGCATCTGCAGGTAAGAGACAAGATTTTAAAATTTATCGTCAACAAACTTTAAAGGTAAGCAAAAACTCTCTGTGAATTGAAACCGAATCTTTAAATTTACTCCATCCTTTCTGTGCTAATTATATATATATATATATATATATATATATATATATATAATAATATATATATATATATATAATAATAATAAAAATAATAATAATATATATATATATATATATATATATATATATATATATTAATAATAATATATAAATATATATATATATATATGTCATGTCATGTCATATGTGTGTGTGTGTCATTTTAAAATAATAAACATAATAAATATTTTACAACAGCTGGATATTTTAAAAAAATGAACTAAACGTACTTTTTTTATAAGCACGAGACATAGATCTGATGGCCGAGTGGCTAGCGCTGATTTCGGTACCACAGATTTCGGGTTACAATCCCGGGATGCCATGGATGTTTATAGTGGTTCGGAATCCACTTTAAACCGTAGGTCCCGGTCTAATAAGATCAATCGTAGAGCGTTGTGGCGATAGTGTTACTCGAGTGCACAGTATATCTTCTAAGTTACACGTGCACCTTGGGTTGTCCTAAATGAGTAACAGTGGTGCAGCCTTTCCCTATGGCATAAAGATTAACTTCTGTATTTGCAGTTTCGTTAGAAACAACAACATATAAGAACGAAACTATATAACTCTATTCAAATTATTTAATTTTAGACATATTTGACAATAGTTGTGAAAAGTAGTATAATAGAAATAGGAATAGTAGTTTAAAGGGGATTCCGAACCACTACAAGCTTCCATGATATGTATTTAATAATTGAAGAACAAAGTATTCAATCAAAGTTAATTATTCTTTCAATGAATCTCTGAACAATAGTTAGGATTGTTCAGTAAATAAAATATGGAAATTGAATGCGAAAGAAAAAAATATTGCGATTGTGTTTCAAATTTTAAATTGAAATCACGTTTTAAAATTATATTATTTTATCTAGAAATATATGTATAACGTATTAATACAAGTATTCGAATTAAAAAAATGAATCGAATTTGAAAATACTTAGTCACAATATAGAATTGAAAATATTCTTATTCTGCAAGTAAAAATATATTTTTTCAAATAGAAACAATCCTAATTTTATTTCTGTTACATAATTAAATGTTAGAGGAAAATACCTATATTATGTTTCTTTTTATCCAATATTACATTCCAAATAAACTAATATTAAATTAGAATAAGGATCTCTAATGCTAATATTCAATCTCAACAGAAATCTTTAAAAAAATCTATTGTTTGACCAGCTTATTAATATGTAGTGTAAATCTAAAAGAATCTTATTTAATTTTTAAATTTGTAAAATCTAACAACTATTAATATTTAAAACATCTTCTAAAGAAAAGGATTTTTACAATTCTTTTATGTGCTTTTTAATAAAACTTATTATATTTCAACTTAAATTGTTCATCCAATGTATAATTTTACACATTTTTAATGAATGAGGGGTAAATAAATAGTTGATCTACGCTAAACCTGAGCTTTATCCAGTAAACTATCATCCTCCTGCTTTGCTAGGAAAAGTTATTATTTTTATTCAAACAAAAACTTTAAAACTGTCAACTTTTATGGTGAAGTACGCGAGTAATGATTTATCGGAGGGTATTTTGACATGCATCGATTGTATGTCACCATTCTGTTATATAAATTATATTGCAGAATAAGATTCCCTTGTGACTCTGCTAAATGCAAGTATTAAGTGGAGACACCTATTTGACGGATGTGACGTCACAGAAAAGTTTTTTTTTTTTTTAATCAGTACCGTAATTCGTGGTAGACAATGGCATTTACTGTTAAAAACACTTTGGGGGACGGTATAGATTAGTGACGATGTGTTTTGTATTGCCATTAAAATGGTTCCTATCAATAAATATACTCTCATAGTAAAAGCCCTCATCTTTTCTTCAGTTCTTATCAATAAAACACTTCACGTTTTCCTATGAAGTCACTTCTGTCAGTTGGGTAAATTCACATACCGCAACTTCTGATTAACTACTCATGCATAAATGAAAAATTTTTTCATATCACTTCCATAATCCCCGCTTTGAAAATCAGGTAATGATTAAGACAAAATGCCTCATGTTTGTAATCGGACTTCCTGCTCGAAGTTTTCTTATTTTTCCTCATAAGACACATAAAGATGGAGAATTTAAAACAGCTACTCCCGAATTTAATCCAGAAAGCATTATTATCTTCTCCCCCCTCCCCCCTTATCTTATCTTAAATGTTATTTATTTTCAAAAAAATAGTTATCTATTTGAAGGATTACTGCTGGCATATTTAAACATTACATTTATAACAATGAATCTTGGATATTATACATTTATTAATATTAGAAATAAATATACGTAACTCTATTGATGTTATCATATTATCAACTCTAATAGATTCCTAACACTTTTTTGACATATTTAAATAATAAAAATTAAATTAAGTATCACGCGGAAGCAATTCAAATAAACCAGACTATATTTAAATAATAAATATTATCATATTTAAAATAAATGACATTTATTTTCTTTCATTTAATAATGCAGCATTACTTTTATGTTGTAAAGATAGATTCAACATTGTACTGCTTGCTTGGTGAAAGGATTGATAAATTATATTAAAAATTCATGTTCTTCTATGGAAGTTTGTAATGAAGTTGGAATGCATTGGTTCACAAATAGATAGAGCTTCAATTCTACTTTATTTATCATGTGCTTTAAGTGATTAACTATGTTTAAATGACTTTAACTAAGACAACGATCATGGCACTTTTCTATATATTTTTCATCTAAATAGCCAAAATTCCATTTCGATGCAACTTTTATTACATTTGTTAAAGGCCACAGAACACAATCATTATTACCTGCAACCATAGGAGGTAATTGAATTCTATACTAAATGGATATTTCGCAAATATCTGCCGGTTAAAATGGTAAATGTCTGCCAATTTATTACTCAGTACCTATAAAGAATATTTTCGGAGTTAAATATTTAAAATGAACATGCGAAAAAAATTATAACAATTGAATGTTTAATTACGTCGTTATGGAGTCATTTTTCAAAATTTTTATGTCAAAAATTATTGCAAGTGTAAATAAAAATTGGACTTTAAAGAAAAGAAGAATAACTTTTGAGGAAGTTTTTGGTAAACGAAATTTGTTTTTCTTACCACTTAATAAGTCAAAACTATTGCAAACGTAAGAAAAACCAATTGTGTGTTGTGTTAATACCAAACCTTGTGTTAACATACTCAACATCTTTTTCTAATTTTTGATAATAATGTAAATTTCCTAATTACATTCGTACTTTTGAACAGGGGGATTTTATTTCAGCAATTGTATGAAACTCCCCAAAAAAATCGTAAAATAATTTTTAAAAAAAACAGTTTGTGATCATTTTTCTGATAGCATCGATTTAACACAAACAATGTCTATAAAAATAATATCTTAATATTTCAATTAATACTATTTCCTCATATTAGGAAAGCGGTTAATTAAATTTTTATTTCATTACTTCAAAATTTATAATTAAGTCTTATCCTTAGTCAAATCAAACTCCATCCCATTAATAATCTTTTAAAAGTAAGTATGGGCCTGATGGCCAAGTGATTAGCTATCTGGCGCTCGATGCCACAGGTTTCGGGTTGGAGCCCCGGCAGTGCCATGATTGTTTGTAGTGATTCAGAATCCACTTTAAGCCATAAGTCCCGGTCTAATATGATTGTTGAGCGTTGAAAGTAGGGGTGGCAACTCTACTCCATTGAAAGAGTCAGTGCCAAATCAGACTAGTACCTATGGGTGTTCCATCACAACAGAAGCTGCCCCTTCCTTCCATGACCCACATGGGTTCTTGGACTTGATCTAGATATTACTGTCTACCAAGTGGAATAAGAAACAACAACAAAATAAGTATTAGCAAATAGTATTGCTTTATTAAAAACATTTATTTTAAAAAGTGGATAAGCATAATGTAATAAATATATATAATTGAATTTGCCTCATGTAATGCCCCATCAAACATCAATTGCCCTGAAACAAATTGATTCCTGTCCTTTCATAATAAATTACTTCCCATATTATAAAAGATTTAATTATTATCTCTTGGTATAATATATATATATATGAGTGTGTGTTCTAAAATACACTTTGCATTATAATATAAAGTGTTTCCTGCCAATCAGAAACATAGATATGTCTTATCCGAATCATCACATAAGAAATCAATTTTCATTTAATCAACCAACGCAATCAGAGGTAACTCGAGCGTTCAGTTTCTGTTCTAATTTACATTTCCAATCCATTGGTTGCTGAACAAGTAACTCGATCCGGAAATCCTAACTAATTTTAGAGAAACTTAATTTCATCAACCGAACCATTCAGTCCGGACTGGTTTAAGCCGAAACCATTTTCCAGAACACGTGAATCCGCAACACGCGCCATTCGTAATTCCCTCGAGATTCAGGTTCGCTTCGGGCTCTTTGACTCGAATTGAATTTTGCATGATGTGTCACTCAAAATATAACCCATCCCACGCGCAGTTGAAATTAGTCAATAGATAATCTCGCCAAACTTCTGACAGTTTTAAAATTAGAATTACTCTCGAAATACTATATTTAACTATACAACGTACACAACTTACTTGCACAACAATTTACTTTTAATTGCTTATCTCTTGCTTCAGTTTAATAATATAATTAATGATTGTCTATTCCTCATACCAAGATTGTCTATTAAGATTCAGTTAATTTTAAAAGTCATGTTTTTCAAAATGAATATATATATAATGCAGGCTCTAATATATAGTAATTTATTCGATGGATAATTATGATAAGTTGCTCATAGATTGAAAACATTTTAGACAAGCCCTTACCTTCTTGAGGGGAAGTTCATGCCACATAAGCAGGCATGAATTTGATCCTAACTTTTCAGCTATCACTCACTAATAACAAACTGGTAAAATCAAAATGTTATTACGTGTCTAGCAAATAAAAGATCATTTTATAGCAATGAATTATGTTTGTTTGACATTTCAAAGTAATATCAGGTTTCGAATAATTGAACTAATAAACTTTTTTAACATTTTGAAAAATAGAATAATTTTATTTTAACATTTTATGAAAACCTATTAATTAATTTGAAAATAAATAATTGTATTCAGCTTAGAAATTTTATATAACCGTGGGCAATGAATTGTATATTGTATTAATCCTTATAGATAACTAATAGTGGTAGAATATTACAATATGGAAACCGATTTTGATTTCAGAAATGTACATAGAATCTTTCTGTACAGGATTAATTTTGGGCCATTTCTAGTCTCTCAAAAGATCACATATAATTCTTTAAATAAATGTCGAGTAATCACTTTTAAACTATGGCTATTTCACTACGTTGCTCCAATTTGCATTTGTCACTTTTTGGCCATGCTTATAATGACTTTAAATGACAGCAGCTCTAGTAAGTGGCATGTATATTAAGATGCAGAATTACTTTTTATGTATGTTGTTTAATGTTTTATGAAAGTTTGCCTATTATTGGTCGGGATATCGTAGCATTTGTGATTTTTTTTGGTTCGGAAAAAAATGTTGCAAGCTAATTTTTTCTGTGCTAGTTCCCCTAGCCAAAGTCTGGGTTTTCATTGAGATAATTTTCTTAGTTAAAGATACTAATGGTAACTCACTGAAACGAGTGAATTTTAAAATATTGAGCAGACTATTTTCATTTACTAACAATTTTAGAGTGAAATTCGTTTGTTTTTTTATATCTTTATAAACATCAATGATTTCATATCAAAATTTTAAATATTGGGCAATTTTGAATACTTCGAATATATTTCAGTCAATTGACAGATCAAACAGAGTTTTGATCTGCACGCATATCGCTTTAATTTTAACTGCTGAATTATAGTTTATTTTTTAAATTTGCATTGTAAAGTTTCTCTTTTTTTTTCTTACGATTAAATGAAAGCGCCTGGCTTCAGCTAATACAAGGAGGGACGGTCATAAAAAATTGACTCTGAAAAAAAAAAAAATGAAAAAAAAATTTTTTTTTTTACAGGAACGGTACTTCAATTTTTTATTTTTTATTAATTATAATAGTTTTTAATCATACATTTTTTATACTATTATAATTAATACTGTTTAATTTAAATGTAAGAGCCATTCTCCAATCTATGCTCTAAGCTTTAAATGTATTTTGCCCTATTTACTCATTACCACTCTTTCTCGGACAGATCATAGTGTATTTTTCCCTAATGGCTTCTAACAAGTGCACTTTCTTCGACAGACAATGCTGCAGCACTAAGGGAGTCACTCAGTCAGTTAACCCCCTTCCTTCTCCAGGAGGCTCGACTAAATTGTGTCAAACAGACGCCGCGATTCCAGATCTTCACTGTTCCCAAACACAGTAATAATGAAGTAACGATCCCCACGGGACTTCCGTCTAATGACACTTCCTCCCAGCAAACCGAGTGCGTATCATTTCAGTGGGGATGTCCCTTTAAGAAGGCTTCCGTGGGCAGCTTCAGTGTTTGAATTCATTACGGCACACGTCGACAGTGGGCTTTTCAATTAGATGCAAATTCTCAAAAGAGATTTGTATCTTGAGACATTAATCTGCTATAATCTGGCGAAGGCTGCTGATGACTTGCAGTTTGCCTATCTATTATTGGAAGAGAATATCGATTGAGCAAGAATGTATCAATGTGTACCATTGTCGTTAATAAGATTCTTCTGAAGATTGGTTCAGAAGAGATTTCAGTTATGTGGTACACTTAAATAGAGTGAATTACAAATTTTATTCATACTTGTATCGTTTTTGTTATTAATTATGTACTGATAATTTAATTTTATTTTTTATGTGGTACCACATTAACTACGTAGCTTTTCTGTGCTAATTCCCCTTCTTCTCTGTGCTAATTTCCTCCCTCACAATGAAGTCTTGGTTTTTATTGAGATAATTTTCTTAGTTAAAGATACTAATAGTAACTCACTGAAAGAAGTGAATTTTAATCTATTGTGAAAATTATTTTCATTTACTGGAAACTTTAGAGTGAAATTCATAAGTTTATATATATATATATATATATATGTATATATATATATATCATTATAATCATCAATTATTTTTTATCAAAGTTTTAAACATTGATCCATTTTGAATATTTTGAATGTAGTTTAGTCAATTGCAAATTTCAGATCAAACAGAATTTTGATAATCATGCATATCACTTTAATTTAAACTATTGAAATTAAAACCATAAAAGTTTACTTTTAAAATTTACATTGTGAAACCTTCTCTGGTTTTGTCACGATTAAATGAAAGCACCTGACTTAGACCAGTGCATGGGTGATCATAATCAATATAAAGGAGAAATTAACACTGAAAAAAAGCAAAACCATGGCAAAAAATTATTTTACAGAAAAGGTATTTCGATCTTTTAAGACTTATTAATAATAATAATTTTACATTTTACATTTCTTATATTATTATAATTAATAGTTTTTAATTTAAATGTAGGAGCTATGTTCCAGTCCATGCTCTAAGCATTAATTGTATTTTGCCCACTTTACTGGATACCACTCTTTCACGAATAGATCATACTGAATTTTTCCATAATGCCTTCTAACAAGTGCGCTTTCTTCAAGAGACAATGCTGCAAACACTGAGGGGGTCACTCAGTCAGTTAACCCCCTTCCTTCTCCAGGAGGCTCGATTAAATTGAGTCAAACAGACGCCGCGATTCCAGATCTTCACTGTTCCCAAACACAGTGGTAATGAAGTAACGATCCCCTTGGGACTTCCGTCTAATGACACTTCCTACCAGCAAACCAAGTCCGCATCATTTCAGTGGGGATGTCCTTTTAAGAAGGCTTCCTTGGGCTGCTCTCCTATTTGAATTCATTACGGCACACACGTTGACAGAGGCTTTTCAGTTAGATGTAAATTCCAAAAGAGATTTGTATCTTGAGACATTAATCTGCTGTAATCTGGGGAAGGCTGCTGATAGCTTGCAGTTTACCTATCCTTTATTGGAAGAAAATATCGATTGAGTTAGAATGTATCAATGTACCATTGTCGTTAATAAGTAAGGAGTTTTCTGAAAATTGGTTCTGCTGAGATTTCTGTAATGTGGTACATTTAAATAGGGTGAATTACACATTTTATTTCTACTCGTATCGTTTTTGTTCTTAATTATAAACTGAAAATTTTTGTTTACTTTTTATAAGGTACCACATTAGCTACCTAGCTTTCTAGCTTTATTACTTTATTATGCTGTTTTTACGAGTGAAAACTTTAAACCTAACTACTAACACTAAAACCTTTTGGCATCGTACTGTTTCTTTGAATGAAATGTTTGTGTTCTGTTTTAAGGTTTGAAATCTGTAATACTGTTTTGATTTTAGGTCCCTATATTACTGTACCATCAACAATATATGCACTATAATATTAATGTGCATACAGGAGAAAATTTATGATGAGCGTTTGGAAAATCTCGTATATGAACAAATTATAAGACACTATTAATTACCATTTTTTTCTTTGAAAATTATGATCAACGCTTTCAATATATCAACTAAAATACCAACGTGCATAACTTTAACAGAAGAAAATTTATGATGAGCATTTGGAAAATCTAGTATATAAACAAATTTTAAGGCATCGTTAGTTAGCATTTTTATTGTTGTAACTTATGATTCTGAAAATGTGCTTTTATTTCTCTTAATATAAGGATTGATAAACATAACTGTATATTAATGCTGTACTTAATTTTTGATTTAAATTTTTATCAGAAAATATTTAAAAAAATATAATTACTTTGCATTTTCTAATTTCCAAGTACACAATTAATTTCAATACATAAATACAGATAATTTTCACATAATATAGACAAATAATTTTCACATTAGACCCAAAACATGACTTAAAAAATAGACTAAAAAAAAGGAGAAATTAATATAATTCTGTAACTTTAATCCGCTAATATGCTGATATATTAAAATAGATAAAAATTTTGAAATAAATACCCCCAATTTCAGTTTGCTTCCCAATTAATATTTTTAGATTTTAAAAAGGAAATACTAACTGATTAAAAGTGAAAAGAATTACTGGCTAATTCTTGAATACGAATAAGTGCTTTATTTAGTTGATTAATATTCAAAAGTCCCAAAACTGAAAGTTTGCACGGATATTTCTTATTAACATTTATCCGAAATTTTTTTTTATTTATGTAACAGAATAATAGCGGTTCATATGAATGGATTATTAATAAAAAAATTGAATTATTTCCATTTAGGAAATAATTTTAATTCAACACCACATTCGCTTGTAGTATTGTAATTATATTTTATAACCACTAGCTTCCCTATTTTTTTAACCACTTTTACGGAAAAAGGTATATGCAAATTTTTCCGTAACCTTTCTTCAGAGTTGTTGTTTATTTCAAACTCGTTTGAAGATTTACAAATGTATTCCAAAGTTCATTGGGAGAGAAAATTCGGGATTCAAAGCACGTTCAAACAAGGCACTCGTAAAAAAGCCATTTTGATTTTCAACTCAGTCGATCAGCAGAGAGGATCGATAGCATTCACATATGAAAAGTAACGCTAAAACTCGGATAAAGAGTATCACAGATTCAAAAGGGAAGAAAAAGGAAAAAGAAATATAAAGTTTGCTTGTCATTTGCATTTTTAATGCTTCACAAAACAGGGATATTTCGCGAAATCATTTGGCATCGGATGCATTTGACGTTTTTGTGAAAAATTCGATAACGCTTTTTATGTTCAGTTATGAAAAAATATAATCAATCAATTTTTTCAGTTATGTATAGGATCCTATTTTGAGATATATATTTCTGGTTATAAAATTATAAATATATATATATTTATACAAAACTGAATTAATTTAAGATTTGCATGTATATATTTTTACAGAAATCGAATCATTTCCCCGAGTATGGTTACATTTTCTAATTTCATTTTCGTTGAAATAGAACCAAATATCGAAACATGAATTTTCTTGGTTTTAATTTACTTATTTAAGCATGAATAATCTGATATTTAGGAGGTAAGTTTGATAAATTCAGTTCTACATCTTGCAAGGAAGGTCAAATCATAAATCTTCTTGACTTGTCTATTTAGGGCATGGAGCTGAAGTAGTCTGGTAATTAACGTGATCCTTTTATATAACGCGGATGGGCATTGTTCTCCCGTTGGGCTCAATGAGGAGGTAGGAGAAAAGTATGAACACCCCAGAGGTTATTATTCCGAATATTCATTCAAAATTACAATCGACAACTTCGCCCACAACATTACCAAAAAATGTAAAGCAAAGTCTCAGCTCGAAAAATAATACTGTGGTTAGGTTAGGTTAGGTGCGTCGCTCTGTGGTCATTTTTTGCACACTTACAATTTATTGTGTATTCCGAACACTAAAAAACATACATGCCACCACCATGATTCAAACTGAAGCCTGTTGTACTAACGGCCAGAGTGCTGGCCAATTGGCCATCAGGTAGAAAATGTTTTAGAGTGATTTATAGTAGTCGTACGTGTAAGGGGGGTCCGATAAATCTGGATGTGGGAACATTACTCTGGGAATTCCACGAAAAGGGGAGGAGATGAATTTTCCGCAGGAATTTGGATGTTCGTTCAAAGTCGCAATGGCCCTAATTTCACCCTCAACATTCCCAAAAAATTACATATTTACGTCTCAACTACAAATTATAAGGAATGACGGGATGCATTTATCAATTGTATATCGGTAGTAAATACAATCAGTCTGTAGGCTTAAAAGTCCTTCATTTAAGCTGAAGCATGTAGGGTTGTTAACACTTACCCTCAAGTGTCATTAAGGACACATTTATTCAAAATTGGAAATGGCTTTTTTTTTAATCAGTTCCTATAGTTAATATTTTAATTCATTACAATTATTAAATCAAAATAATACCTCGTGAGTGTCCAGGTTAGAATAGCTCCATTGTAGTATACACATGTCGAAAAAGGCGACTAAAATAGGTACCCAATGCCGGGAGTATACCGAGTGGGGTAAAGCCAGACTTCTTCCTTTGGGTGCCCAATGTCTTTGTGCCACAAGGACAAAAGGAGCTGCATTTTTTACCTTTTCTATATTTTTTTCTTAGGTTTAAGACACACAGGGTTTATGACTTGGTCTAGATGTTGCTTTCGACCAAGTAGCATAAGAAAGAGCAAATCAAAATAAGTTTAGAAATCAGGAAACTCTCACCGGTCAATCTGAATACCGAAGCAGAAAGCTTTATGCTATTGGAATATGTACCGTATGTTTTCTTTTATGAAGAGAGTGACTACAACGTACATTTTCAATGGTTCTAAATCTACGATTTCTTGTTTGTTATTGTCTTAATAAACCATGAGTTGAGTTTTATATTAAATTAATATTTGAAAATATTTAATGTTTTTTAATGTTGATTTAAACTTTTATATTAATTTCAAACATTAAATAGTTATACATATTTTTTTATAAAAAATGATTTCTATAGGGGAATGAGTAATCCATTCGAATGGTTTATTAAAGCATCAAATACTAAAATCGTATTTTGTATACGATATTTAACGAATGTTTAGATTGAATTTTTCGTCAAAGTTTTTTTGTTATTTTGTTTTTAAATAGCTCAAATGTAAATAATTTCAGTTTATAAAATCTTGTTTCCACCTTTCTTTTTTAAAAACGCATAAAAGATAGTAAAATGTTTTATTATGAAAATAAATAGAAAAGATAATAGTTATAAAAAGAAGAAAGTTAATTAAATTTATTCTGACTTCTCATCTGAAGATATTCGGCATAGTATAAAGATAACAACCATTCATTTAAATAAAGATTTATTTTTATATAATAATAAATTAAGACTATTTAATATAATGAATAACTTTTTTTTTCGTAATTGAAAATTTTTTAAAAATGAAACATATTTTATCTTAATTTTTTTTCGCAGTGTTGACATATCATAAATGAACTTTTTACTAGCACTCTTACTGTAGTATACTAATTAAAAAGCAGCTATCAATTCAAAACTTCCAAACTTTGTCGCTCGGAAATTTAATTTTCTTTTCAAATTTTTCTCTCTTCGCTGTTTACCTTCTTTTCTTGTTATCTGAAAACAAAATTAAAAGATATTTTAGAAAAAAACTTTTTTTTTCTTTCCTTGTTTTTGTAAAATTAATTATACGAAAGTAAGCATCCCAAACTCATGAAGCGGAAATATTCTGGAATAAATTATACGAAAAACTTAGTGAGTAGGTAGTTTTTGCACCAGCGTTGCAGTCATGTTTATTCTTCACGTTAATTAGCTGCCTAAATAAGATCTCTCTTTCAATTAAATAGAAGCATCTGCAGGTAAGACACAAGATTTTAAAATTTATCACTAACAAACTTTAAAGGTAATCAAAAACTCTCTATCAATTGAAACGGGACTTTTAGTCCACTCGTACTTGCTGAGATAATATATAAAGAGAGTAACATTTTTTCTCACGGGAAGAGTTGGTGAAGCAGAATGATGAACAGTTATATTACATGCAATTATTTTTTTGTACTAATGAGAAAAACCTGTCACTCAAATCTGATAGCAGATATTTGGTATCATGTGTAATGAGACCTCAGGAAATTGTTGACCTCAGGCCAATGTTTGTGTGAAATTCACAGGTCGAAACAATTACAAATTGAATATGAACTATACCAAGAGTTGTTCCACCATGATTGGTGATATACCACGAAATGTCTACTCCAATGAGAAGTGAGGGAACGTGACGGATTATCTTAAAAGGAATTTTTTTTTTCTCTGTAGTGACTGAATAGACCGAAGATTCCGCTTGTTTTTCAAAGTGAACCCTTTGTGGTTTCGTGTATCACGCCGTGGGATAATTAATGTCTTACGCAGACCACACATTTTTAGATTCGGCGTAGACTCGAGAACTCGGAAAATTTTTTGGTTTGGTTTGGTTTGTCGCTTTACGGTCATCTTTTTCACACTTTGGGCTAAACAGACCGGGACCTACAGTTTAAAATGGATTCCGAACCACTACAAACATCCATGGCCCCGCCGGGACTTGAACCCGAAAAAAAAATCTAACAACTATTAATATTTAAAACGTCTTCTAAAGAAAAGATTTTTACAATTCTTTTATGTGCTTTTTAATAAAACTTATTATATTTCAACTTAAATTGTTCAGCCAATGTATAATTTTGCACATTTTTAATAAATGAAGGGTAAATATATATTTGATCTTTGCTAAGCCTGAGCTTTATCCAATAAACCATCACCCCCATGCTTTGCCAGGAAAAGATATTATTTTTATTCAAACAAAAACTTTAAAACTGTCAACTTTTATGGTGAAGTATGAGAGTAATGATTTATCGGAGGGTATTTTGACGTGTATCAATTGCATGTCACCATTCTGTTTTATAAATTATATTGCAGAATAAGCTTCACGTATGACTCTGTGAAATGCAAGTAGCAAGTGGAGGAATCCATCTGACGGTAATGACGCCACAGAAAAGCGAGTTTTTTTTTTCTTCTTAATTTAGAAGCATAAGTAACGTTATAGAAAATTATGGCATTAATGGGTTAATGGGTTTTATGGGTTAAAAGATAAACTTTAGGGGAGGAAGGGCATAGTGGATTAGTGATAAAGAGCGAGTGTTTAGTGTTGCCACCGAAAAGGTTTCTATTCATAAATATGCCCTCTTAATAAATGCCTTTAGGGGCCGAGTGGCTAGCGCTCTGGCAATCTGTACCACAGATAACGGATTCGATTGGATGTTTGTAGTGGTTCAGAATCCACTTTAAACCGTATGTCCCGGTCCTTAATAGGATCGTAGAGCGTTGTGGGGGAAGCGTTACTCACATCTATGAATATCTTCAAGCTGACTAAGCAATATTAATTAGCTTCAAGCTATCTAAGCAAAATTTTTTTCTTTAACGTGCCCCCTGGGTAGTGCTAAATGAGTAATAGCAGTGCAGCCCTTCCTTGTGGCATATAGATTAACTGTCTGTATTGCCAGCTGCATTAGAACAACAACAAAAAAATGCCTTCATCTTAACTTCAATTCATATTAGCAAAATACTTTGCATTTTCTTATTACGTCAGTCCGTCAGTCGAGTGATTTCATACACCATAATTGCTGCTTAAGTATCATGCAAGAAATGAGAAATGCTTCCAGGTCCTTTCTACAATCACTGCTTTGAAAACCAGGTAATGATTAAGGGAAAATGTCTCCTGTTTGTAATCAGACTTCCTGCCCGAAGTTTTCTGATTTTTCCTCATATGGAACAAAAAGAGAAGTATTTTTTACTCCCGAATTTATTCCTGAAAGAATCATTATCTTCACCGCATTATACTAGGACAAACCGTTTGGCTCAATGATGTGTTGTTATTCATAAAAAAGTAGTCAACTATATTTAACTGATTTATAAGCCATATACAAAAAACTCATAAAAAATTATATAACAGATTAAGATAATAATTTAATAGATTAATAAAGATTTTATAAAATTAAGATAAAAAAATTAATAATAATGGTTCCAAAAATATTTTCAATATTATTTAGTTATACTACTGTCGTTGTTGTGTCCCTCATGGGAGGATGGGTGCAGCTTCTGTTGTGATGGAGATCCGTAGGTAGAAGTCTGACTTGGTTCTACGATGCTAACAGGGTGAGGTTGTCAGCCCTATTTCCAACGCTCTTACAGTCATAGGAGATTGGGACCTACGGCTTAAAGTGGATTCCGAACCGCTACAAACATCCATGACACCGCCGGGACTCGAATCCGAAACCTATGGCAGCAAGCACCAGAGCGCTGGACACTCAGCCATTCAGGCCCACTACGCTCTGGGCTGGGTAGTGTTTATTTATAATTAGAGACAAGAACAATTTCGGAACAAAAACTTTTGAATAGAAAATTGAAGTAGTAAACTTTTTTTCAGTTTTATTTTTCCAAAAATAAATCATTAATCCAGACATATATCATAAATCATAGAAAGAAACTTGTTATTTTTTAAATTATGTGAAAAGTAAAATAATAAATGCTTTTTTTTATCTAAGATTCATCTTTCTCGCATTTTTTATTATTTAATCCTCAATTCAAAAGATCTCATAATAGTTAATAATAAATAAATCCTGCTTTAAACTCTATATTACTTATGGATTTATCAAAATTTAGCAATGCTGATTTTAGCATATTGTTATGATGATGGTAACATCTCATAATAAATCTGCTAGTTTGCTGACCTCAGTTAAATATTTAGTGATAAATAGATTTTAAAAATTATCATTGACATACTGTACTAAAAATTGCACTACTTAATTGCGTAATAGGTCGTAATTGCTAAGTTAAATACTAAGAAATAAATGTGTGGCTTTTAATATAAAAAATGTAGAAATTTAGAAAATCTAGTTCTTATTTGAAATTGTGTTTATTTTCAAAAAAATAATTATCCATTTGACTGATTATTGCTGGGATAATTAAACACTATATTTATAATAATGAATCTTGTATAATATGCATTAAATAATATTACAAAAACATATAAACAATACAATATAAATAAGAAATACATAATCTTCCTGATGTTATTATATTATCAACTCTAATGAATTTCTAATACTAATTTTGCCATATTTAAATAATAAATATTAAAATAAGTAGCATGATAAATAAACCAGACTATATATAAGTAATAAATGTTATTATATTTAAAATAAATGACAATATTTTCTTTAATTTAATAATGCAGCATTTCTTTTAAGTTGAAAAGTTAGATTCAGCACTGCATTGCTTGCTTGCTGAAAGGATGGATAAATTATATTAAAAATTCATGTTCTTCTACGGCAGTTTGTAATGAAGTTGGAATATGGATAAAGCATATGATAAATAAAGTAGAATTGAAGCTATAAGTGAGTAGTTATGTTTAAATTACCTTAAATAAGACAAGGATGAGGACGATTTTCTACGAAATTTGGTTCGAAATAGCCCAAATTCCATTTCGATGCGACTTTTATTACATTTGTTAAAGGCCTCAGAACACAATCAATGATTACCTGAAACCATAGGGAGTAATTGAATTCTATACTAAATGGGCATTACGCAAATATCTATCTGTTCAAATGGTAAATGCCTGCCAGTTTATTACTCAGTTCCCATAAAGAATATTTTAAGTTAAGTTTTGTCGTAATGGAGTCAATTTTCAAAAGTTTTATGTCAAAAATTAATAGATATAAAAATTGGATTTTATAGAAATGGAGAATATCTTTTGAGGAAATTTTTGGTAAAAGATATTTAGTTTCCTTACCATTAATAAATCAAAATTATTGCAAACGTAAAAAGACGACCAATTGAATTTTATGTTAATATGCCACATTTTCATTTTTTTTTTTTTTTCTTTTTAATTTTTGATGATAATGTAACAACTAACTCTAACATTCGTACTTCAGAAAAGGGTGATTTTTTTTAAGCAAATTATTCGAAAAGAATTTTGTTTTTGTTTAACTCCTTAAAAATTTTTTTTTCAAAGAATTAATAAAAAAAATATTACCTGATCATTTTTCTGACAGCAACAATTTTACTTAAAATATGTCTATGAAATTAAATATATTAACGTTGTCAATATTTCAATTCGTACTTTTACTCATATTAAGCATGCATTTAGTTATAAATTTTAATTCGTTGATTCAGAATTTTGAATGAAATCTTATACTTTTTGAAATTGTTGCTGAATCTTTTTTGAAATCGAACTTCATCACATTAATAGTCTTTTGAAGGTAAATATGGGCCTGATGGCCGAGTGACTAGCCACAAGTTTCAGGTCAGAGCCTCGGCGGTGCCATGGATATTTTTAGTCATTCAGAATCCACTTTAAGCCATAGGTGCCGGTCTAATATGACTGTAGAGCTGAAATAGGGCCGACAACCCCATCCCGTTAAAAGTCAGCATCGTGGAGCCAAGTCAGACTTCCACCTACGGTTGCTCCATCACAACAGAAGTATTAGCTAATAATATTGCTTTACTTGAAAATACTTTTTTAACAAAGTTGGATAAACAATGCAATAAATATATGTAATTGAATTTTCCTGATGCAATACCCCATCAAATATCAATTTCTCTGAAACAAATTAACTCCTGCCCTTCCACAATAAATTACTTTCCTCATTATAAAACTTTCAATTATTATCTCTTGGTATAATATATATTTATGGTGTTGTAAAATACACTTTGCTTTATTATATAAAGTGTTTTGACAATCAGGAACTTAGAAGTATCTTATCCGATCATCACACAAGAAATCAATTTTCATTTAATCAACCCACGCAATCAGAGGTAACTCGAGCGTTCAGTTTCTGTTCCAATTTACATTTCCAATCCATTGGTTGCTGAACAAGTAACTCGATCCGGAAATCCTAACTAATTTTAGAGAAACTTAATTTCATGGACTAGAACCATTCAGTTCGGACTGGTTTAAGCCGAAACCATTTTCCACAACACGTGAATCCGCAACACGCGCCATTCGTGATTCCCTCGAGATTCAGGTTCGCTCCGGGCTCTTTGACTCAAATTGAATTTTGCATAATGTGTCACTCAAAATATTACCCATCCCACGCGCAGTTCAAATTAGTCAATAGATAATCTCCGAAACTTCTGACAGTTTTAGAATTAGAATTACTCTTGAAATACTATATTTAACTATACAACACACACAACCTAATTACTCAACAACTTATATATAACTAATACCATTTATGATTTAATATAATTAATAATTGTCTATAAAATTTTTTTAAAGATTCAGTTAATTTTAAATGACATATTTTCCAAGATATATATAACTGTAATGTCGCTCATATATAATAATTTACCCGATAGATGATTCCAATAAGTTGGTCATAGTTTGAAAATATTTTAGACATGAACTCACCTTTTCAACGTTAACACAGGAGATGCATTAATTTGATCCTAACTTTTCAGCTATCACTCACTGACGACAAGCTCGTAAAATCAAAATATTATTATTTGTCTAACAAATAAAAGATCATTTTATAATAATGCATTTTGTTTGTTTAACATTTCAAAGTAATATCAGGTTTCGGAAAACGTTCAGGATAAAAAGTTAGATATTTTTTTATTTTTATTGAGCAGTTGTTTTAAAATAAATCTACGTACTGGAGGATGAAAATTATTCTATTACTGTTTATAAATGACTCGGATAATGAGACCTTATGAAATTAGCAATTGTCTGTTCGACCTTCATAGTCGAAAAAATTACAGATGGGATACGGACTATGCTATGAGTTGTTGTATCGTGATTGGTAATAGATCCTGGACTGATGAAATGTAGACGAGATCCAGAGAGATCCAATCTCACTTCCAATGAGAATTGAGGGAAGCAGACACCCATTCTTGATGGATTATCTTAAAGGGGAGTTTTTGGAAAAGGAAAGAAAGCCGAGAAGAAGTGTTGTTTTTCTCTTTTCAGGCCGGAGATTCCGCCTGTTTCCAAACTGAGTCCCTTGTGATTTCGTGTATCACGCCGTATGATAATGAAGGTCTGCCACAGACCGATTCCGTTAGATTCGTCTTAGACTCCGGAACTCTCAAACTTGTATAAAACTGAATAAACTGAACTTGTGATTCAAAATAAAATCTTTAATTTTCATTTCTTTGTAAATAGAGTTCTGTGTAAATATATATAATACTTGTAAATAATAATTTAACTGTTCCCGTGAAGCAGTAAGTTGCTCTCTTCTTGAAGTCATTATAGCTTTATTATAGGCAGAGACGTTACAGTAAAGATAACCATCAAAATAACAGGCGATTCATTTTGTCCCTTATTTGCAATGACAAGGGATTTTGCGATTATTTTAGTCATGCAATTAAAATTATTTTTTAATACGATATCAAACGTTTGACTTTAAATTTAAGTAATTACTGATATGTTATTTAAATATTAACGTTCAATTGGTTTTTCTATACAAAAAATGTTGCAGAAAGAAGTGATTTTTATATTTTTTTGCATGCCAATACTAAATTTCTGAAGACAATCATCGATTCATTCTGGTAGAAGACATGCTTGCTGTTCCAAAATGTATGCGAATTGTTGGTGCAATGCAAAAAAAAAAAAATTCAAAATTAGGCCTTGGAAGAGATATTAAAATTAAGTTAAGAATTTATTTTTTACTTTTTCTAATTATGGTGCAAAACATGCTACAGTTTAAGGATTATCCATTCAAGTTCTTATGTTTCAAATGCTGAATAATTACATTTGTTTACAATTTATGTAACTTACTCAAACAAAATTAATTCATGTTATTATCTTTATTTATACATTTTTATTGTTAGCTCCATCATTGCTATACAGTTTTACAGAACCTATTCAAACTACGCCATCTTCTATATACGAGCTGTTAACCGGCGAGGGGAAAGGAGATTTCTTGGTTTGACTGTTGTCCTAATTTTCACTAAATTTCGTAAATTTTCACCTAATTTTCTCAATGTATGCTATACATTAATATAATATTTGTTGAATCTTTTACAATGGATAGAAATGATTTACTATTATATTTTTCAGATTTTTTTTTTTTTTAATGTTTAAACCAAACAAGACATATAAAAATATAATGTTATTTTTTATATATATCTTATATTATAATTTTATTTTGTCACTTTAAAAATATTATTCTGGGAGGATGTCCATAACTTTTATCTTATTAGCAAAAAAATACAACATAATTTCAGAAATACATTTATAACAAGTAGAAAACCAGGTTATATGTTCGCCGTTACTGTATTACTTTGATAAATTAACCTTCATATTTCACCAAGAAAAATATCAATGTTTTGTTTAGTTTAATAAGTTTAGCAGACATTTTTACCAGAAATTCTAATTATTTTTTATTACTTGGATTTTTAAATGAGCAAGAGTTATTTAATTCTGTGTATTTTCACACGGGACTTTATTGATATTGCACAACAAAAACTAACAAAAATAAATAATCATACGAATAATTGGTATTCCACAAAATATTTAGAGAATGTTCAAAGTCATTTATTCTTATTTAAAAATTAGGAATAAGTATTTTTATTTAGTAGTTTACTAAATATTTATTTTTATTTAAAAATAAATATTTAGTAAATTACTACATTTTGAAAACAAATAGATATTATTCATGTTGACGTTTCTTCTTCTTCATTGGCGCAACAGCCCCATGGCGAGCCAAAACCGTCTGCAGCTACTACTGACAGATATCTATACAGGATATGTTTTCTTTTTTACAGGATAGAGTCGTTAGTTCTACGTCCAATACTCTACAGTCATATTAGATAGTTACCCACGGTTTAAAATGTATTAAGAATCTCTACAAACATCCATAGCACAGCCGGAATTCGAACCCGAAACCTGTGTCACAGAGCGCCAGAGAGGATGTTTTAGTTATTTATCAAATTATTTATCAATTATTCATCATTTTTTTTTATACATTTATATAAATTTGAAAGGTTTTTTCTGCTAATAAGAATTTATACCAGAAATAAATAAATATATATTATTAAAACTGCATCGTATTGAAATTAATTATATATTTAATTTAATGATAGTTATCAATATTTTTATATAAATTACTCACGTCTCAAATTAAACGAAACTCTTTCAACAATCTTAAACTTAAGTTTCTTTAATTATATATTCAAACAAAAATTAATCAAAGGAAATTTCAAAATATATTCTTTTTTTCAAATTTTAACTATATTGAAAATGTATTGTTAATTTAAATTGAATTCAAATATTGTATATTGAAAAATATACTGAAAACAAAACACGTGAAAGTAACTTCTTGTTGAATATGTGTGGATATTATATCAGCCATTTGCATCGAAGGTGTTGGACAGACGAGTTTAAAAAAAAAAAAGAATATTTCTTTTCCTCGAAATCAGAAGTTTTTTCAAATGTTTCCCCGCGGACTGGAAGGCGGAAATGAAAGTATCTCTCCCTCCAGGAATCGTGTTTTTTTATGCGATTCGAGAAATGAATCCAGAAGAGGGAAGATGGCATCTGGGGAGATTTTTTTTCCTAACCAAACAAAAAAAAAAGCAAAACAGCTCGAAAAACCTTTGATTCGATTCCACATGCCACATTTTTTTTCTTCTGAAATATATGGAATATACAGTAAAGGTAAAGTGAAATATACATAAATCTAAAATATTATACTATAATTTAAGGATTGTTTTAAATGTTTCTATCTTTATTAATATTTAAATATTGTTTTGCAATAAATTTATCTTTTTTATAAAGAAATTTTTTTTAAGAAGGACGCTAAATTGAAGCTTTAGTTATTCCGTAAAGCATAGATGTACAAGTAATGCATTATAAGATAGATAAATAAAAATTATAAATAGGTATTTTTTCAAAATTAAAAATTTAAATAGTAACAAGTTTTTCGTTAAATATTAGCAACGTTTTTCATTAAATTGTTTTACATAAAGCAATTCAAATAGTCTTTTCAAACAATTCTTTAAGATCTTTATAGCAATAATATGATATGTCAAACAACTTTATGCATCTTTACATAATTTCGTTTTCAAAATTGTTGGATAGAAATTTGGATGATCATTTCCGTGGTTGCTTCATATTGATATCCTTTGTAGTGATTTAGCACATACATAAATATAACATTGATTCGTACATAAACTCTCAAAAGCAATGTTGTAATGGATTTCTGTAATGTCTCCTTCTATGCTAGATCTATAACAGCTTCAACAAGAGGGTCACTTTCAAGTTCATGGGAACACTTTAATTTTTACTTACAAACATTATATATATATATAATATATATTATATTTTTATTATTATATATACATTATATATATAAGCAGAACTTTATTTACAAAAAAATGAAAATTAAAGATAATTTTATTCAAAAGATCAATTTCCTCCAAGAGATTCCTCCATTTTCAGAGTTCTCAAGTCTACGACGAATCTAAAATTCCTGGTCTACGGTAGACCTTAATTACCGTACTGCGTGATACACGAAACCATAAGGGGCTCACTTGTAAACAGGCGGAATCTCATGACATCAATCTTCAGACATAAAAAAACAAAAACAACACTTCATATCTATTCGTCGCCCTTCACTTTCTCCAAAAATCTCCCTTTAAAAAAATCCGTCAAGAGAAGGGGTCAGCTTCCTTACTTCTCAATGGAATCGACACTTCCTGACCCCATGGTCGATCATATCAAGATGCAACAACTCATGGTGTAGTCCATATTCCATCTGTAATTGTTTCGACCTCTGAAGGTCGAAAAGATAATCGCTAATTTCATGAGGTCTCCTTATCCAGAACACCGAATATCTGCTATCAAATTTGAGTTGTTCTCATTAGTACAAAACACTAATTGCATGTAATATAACTATTCGAAACACTGCTTATCTTCTGTAAAATTTGAGTGATAGGTTGTTCTCATTAGTACAAAACACAAATTGCATGTAATATAACTATTCACAACACTGCTTATCTTCTATAAAATTTGAGTGATAGGTTGTTCTCATTAGTACAAAACACTAATTGCATGTAATATAACTATTCGAAACACTGCTTATCTTCTGTAAAATTTGAGTGATAGGTTGTTCTCATTAGTACAAAACACTAATTGCATGTAATATAACTATTCGCAACACTGCTTATCTTCTGTAAAATTTGAGTGATAGGTTGTTCTCATTAGTACAAAACACTAATTGCATGTAATATAACTATTCGCAACACTGCTTATCTTCTGTAAAATTTGAGTGATAGGTTGTCATTAAGTACTTGTTAAAGAATATACATTCGAGAGAACGAACTGAAATAACTCTTCCCGTGGGAAAAATACTACAATTACTTTTAATAAAACATGCATGCCATTATATAAAGTCATTTAACGAAAGAAAAGAATGCGTATGTGAGAATATTAAATACTTGTGTGTTCAAAAGTGCATTGGAAATTAATGTACAATTGGATTTAAAACATTTAAATAAAAAATATATAATTATATTATAAATTAAATGTAATTTAAATTATGTAGCATATTCTTGTAATTCTGGAAAAAGTGAAAATACTTCTTTTTCTAAGTTCTATAAATATTTCTTTCTATTGTTTTTACATCTTAGCTATCTCCAGCTACAAAGACATTAAAATTTTGATCTTTAGGATTCATAAATCACGATTTATGAATACCAAAGAGCAAAAATATATTTTTAATCTTTTCAATTTTTCTTTGATAAAAATAAGAAATGAGTAAAAAATTAAAAATAAAGTAAAAAAATAAATAAATAAAAGTAAAAAGTAAAAAAAATAAAAAAAAATAAAGTGGAATTTCATTTTTCAAAAATTTAATTAAACCAATGCGATACGCAATTTAGAAATTTTTGAATAGACAGAACCGGAATTTTGTGTTGCTGCCATGAAACTGTAGTGATGAATGTTCATTTAAATTTCCTTCGAGATTTATGCATTTTCAAATTAATTGTCAGGAGTTGCTTAATCTCAAATCTTAATTTAGAAATTTAATTAAAAATGAAATTGAAATGAAAGATTCTAAAATCAATTACAAATGTAGTTTTTTTTTCAAGCATGAACCCTTAAAATATATGTATAAAATTCTGAAACCCTTTTGCCTGATATTTTGAGCGAGGGAAAAATTATTCAATTTCATTTCTTTTATTTATTTTCTTTTATGTTTTTTTCATTTCTTTATTGTTTTATGTTAAATGTATTTATAAACGTAAATTCTGAATTTATTTTCCTAACTTTTTTTAAAATATTTTCGGCTTTTTTCTAGAATAGAATTCAAATATCATAACGAATATAATATATTAACGAATTCAAATATATTAACGAATTATATTAGATTGGATATTTTATTATAATGGATATTCGAGTAATACAATTTATTAATGCATTAAAATTGATTAAAATAAAAATTTATAAAAATTAATGTTTGGCAAAATAAAATTTTAACATTTTAATATATAAATGACACAATTTATTTTGTTTGCAGGAACAATTCTCATTATGAATAAATCATATATTGTATGTACTATATTAAATCTATACTACATTTTTAAAAATATATTATATATGTAACGAAGAAATAATTTTTTTATAAAATGTATTTATTTCACATAAAATTTTACAAAAATATTAATTTTATCCAAAAGTATTTTTAAAAAATTTCAAAATTGTACTAAAGTATTGAATTAATTGTACTAAAGTATTGAATTTAAACAGCTAAAAAAATAACATAACACACATAAATTTAAGAAATTGTTATTATAAAAATCTTTTTGTGAATTTGTAAGTACTAAAATTAAATGCTATTTTTTTTAATTAAAGGAAATTTATGAATGCTGAATTTTGTAATTCTATCAAATATAAAAATGCTAAATTTTGTAATTCTATTAAACATAAAAATTTTATTTTTTTATTAATTTATACTTTATATTTTAATTTATTCTTTATGTCCAATTTGATGGCCAAACTGCATTTGTATTTCTTAGAACGCAAAAATTATAATATTGAGAATTCCAATTTTTTCTCATTTTTATTCCTATTTTATAATTAGCAATTAATTTTTTATTTATATATTATATAATGTGGGCTTGAATGGCCGAGTGGCTAGCGTTCTGGCGCTCGGTACCACAGGTTGCGGGTTCGAGTCCCGGCGGTGCCATTGATGTTTGTAGTGGTTCGGAATCCACTTTAAACCGTAGGTCGCGGTCTCATATGATCGTAGAGCGTTGCGAGGGCATTGTTACTCCACGTCCGTGGCTTATCTTCAAGCGACACGCACCCCCTGGGTAATGCAAAGTGAGTAACGTCTTTGCAGCATTTGCCTTAAGGCATCCAAGACCAAGCTGTCTAAGTATTTGCCAGCTGCATTACAAAGAAAAAAAAATATTATATAATGCTATTATAATATTTTAATAAATCGATTTTAGCATTTTATTTTATGATGAATATCAAATTTATTAACTTATTTATTTTATATTGTCACTGTGAATAAATATATTTGTGAAAGGATCAATTTTAAAACAGCTTTATAATAAATTGAATATTTTTTTCTACAAAAATTTAAAATATATCACAATATTTTCTAAGCATAATAATATTTTATCTTTTAAGAACTCATAAAGTTAATCCAATCTTCTAGTAGTTAATAAATTAATAATTATGTTGAAAAGAAAATATCACTGATAAATATTCTATAATAATGGTAAAGTTCATAATTACATTTCAACTTATTTACAGCGCCTCTGTAAGACAAAAGATTTTGATATTTGAGATTTTATATTAACACTTGTATTAGAATTCCAGTAAAAGTTTCAATACCTTTATGTGTGACAAAATTACATGCATTTTTCTGGAGCTCGTATTTTCATTTCGAGAAAACATACGCTTTTATCGAAAATATTTTCTGAAATATTTTACTACCTTCTGAAACTATCGCTCATATAATATATTAATTACTCTAAAGTTACTAAAAGGGAATATTTATTATTCAGAAAAGTTTATCTTTCGAATATTCGTTGTTTAAGTGTAAACTATGTAGCAATAGAACTATGAAATTGATATTGCTACTTCAAAAAGTAGTTTTTTTTTTTTTTATTATTATTTTTTTTACAATTAGAAACTTTATTTCAAACATTGTAGAAAATAAAGTCAGTCTCCTTTAAAATTATACGTTAGTTCAGGTCCATTTATCATTGCATTGATGCTCATCGAAGATTGCAATAGAATATAATGGATCAAACTGCCATTAAATTTAGACGAATTACTTCACATATTTCTTCTAAAAAACCTTAAATTCCACCCTAGGGGCATATAAAGAAACTTTGGTGCAAAATGTTCAATAAAAGTTTTTAAAAAAAAGAATTATCGAAAGCGAAGCATTTTCTTTTAATTCTGAAAAGTTCAAACAGCAGTTCTTTAATTAAGAGAGCACTTAAAAACAAAGAAGAAAAGTAATTTAGCCTTTTTTTATATTCCTTGTGCGTTTTCTAGCATGTATTTCTTTACTTTTCTGTTTCACATTTCTTCAGACGAGAAAGAAACAATGTAATATTTTTTTTAATTCTGTGGGTGTAGCATGCTACTCACGTATGCCATGATGAGTCTATCGACATCAAATGAGGACAGGATATTTCCGTCTGGGAGGACTTATAAGGGTAATTACCTCACATTTATCAACAGATTCATTACGGCCGGAGTTTCCACTTTTGTAGGGTGGGAGTGTGGTGTCTAGGCGTTAATTTAACACAATGAAGAAGCAGGGTGTTTCTTTTAAGGCCAACAGCCAATTAATTAAGCATACAATATAATGATATTTACATTGACAATTAATTTATTACAAACATCTCTCGCTGCGTGCTGCAGCCTGCTACCCCATCTGGCCAAGTATCGCTTCTTCTGGCTAGTCTCGATTCTTCTCGCTTCATCTCCAAGTCTCGCTTCCCGTTCTCCTGGGGTCAGAGTTCAAAGTTGAATATTCCCCTCAGAATAAACAATCTCTGTCAAAGACACATAAGCCGTGATGTGTCGCCGCCTGCTGATTAGGACACAAACAAATCCTACATTTATGTGGATAAAAAATCTGGAAAATTCCCACAGGACGGCTGATCATCGCTTTATACTAGATGCTTCACACAGGATGTCACAATTGCCATCATGTCAGTTTCTGAAAGCAATAAATGCAAAGAACGCCCCCAGTGGATTGGAACCTGAGACGTACTGCACGGTAACTGCATATTTTGCCATGCTCTTTTTTTATAATAAATATATTTTGTTGTTTGTTTCACCAGAAATCATGAGCACAATTAGCTAGTCGAATGGCTCATGTTCGAATCCTCTAGCAGCATTCATTGCAGTTATTGCTTTCTGAAGCTGACAGTCTATATGGTTATTATGATATCATCTGTAAAGTATCTAACATTGACCGTCAGGCTACTTGGCGTGAATTCTCAGAGATTTTTCTCATGCAAATTTCAAATGCAAGACAATTACACCTTAAAAATTATCAGATGGTAACATACTTCCTTCATCACAGTTAGTGCGGCCTGATGGCCAATTGCCTAACGCTCTGGCGTTTGGTACCACAGGCATCAGGCTCAAATCCTGGTGGTGGCAAGGAATTTTGTTGGTGGTTCAGAATAGGTTAACTGTAGCTCCAGGTTAAACTGTAGGTTCAAGACTAGTTAGCCCAAAGTTTGCAAGGACAGCAGAGCAACAAACCAAATCACATTTTGGAGGATTGCTCGTGGTATATGTTACCATCGTAATGTACCATTCTAAACGTAAACATAAATAGGGCTTGTAAAAAAATTTCATCCAGTTTCACCAATTTTTATTCATATTGCTTGCCTATTAAAAAAAACCATAACACAAAGAAGTAAATTTTAATAGTTGATTTATGTTTTTATTGATAAATTAAAATACAATGTATAAGATGTTGTGGTTTCCTCATATATTTTGTTTTCAGAAATAGTAATTTTTTTTTTGTTTTATAAAAATTATTTATGTATTTCAATGAAAAATGTTACAGTATACTTTATTTGGAACTAGATTTCAAATTAGATACATTAACGTTTGAAAATCCATGTAAATTTATATAACTAAAGTAAAATTTTATATACATTAATATTTATAATAAACAAAATTTTACAAATTGAAATTTACTGCAAATAACTAAAATGCATTATAATGTTATAATGACAAATTTAATACAAAAACATTTCAAATAAATCATTATTTCAATATCTTAGGGACGAAATGTAAACATATATATATACTTCTCAAATATTGTATGCGTTAGACACAATTACGTTGAAAGTTAATATATTTTGAACTTACAATTAAAATTTCTACATATTATTTCAGAAAACACCATATTTTTCCATAAATGATAAAATCAATAATTTTTATCCAATAATTGTGTTAAACTGTTTGAAATATGCGGTATCGTCAAATCTTTTTCTATAACAAAGCCAATCATTTTATAAAGCAACTACAACTTCCCTTTGGAACATTTTTAGATGTTTACGCATTAAATATTCATCTAGAGAAAGGAAAATCCAATATGAAATAGCTAGATCCAGCAACTCCTTTAGCATTTTGAAAGCACTACTCTGAAATCCATTTAAAGAATAAAACTTTGAGGAACATTCTCTTGAAACGTTACGATTATACTAAGAACGCCAGAAATATAAATAAATCTTCCATTACTGCATTTTTTACTTTTGTTGTTGTTGTTGTTGTTGTTGTTCTGGCATGAGCAAGAGAATTTTTATTCATAAAAATCAATCTTCAGATGCAACTTAAACAACGCGTTTTCATGGACCGTGGCCAAACAGTGGTAATAAAGAATTCTCTTTCTGGTATTTTGGAATTTTCATATTTAAAAAAAATCATCAATTGTTATGTTTTTCAAAGTTATTAAAGGAACATTGCAATCTATTCGAATATTAGTCTGAGGAATAATAAAAAAAGTGTACATATATATTCATATTACTCTCTCTTAATATATTCTCAGTTAAAAACATCACAAGATGAATTAAAATAATACATATAAAGTTTTTAAATGTTATTTTATACTATCTACTTTTATTACTATTATAACATTTACTATTAAGAAGAAAAACTCTAATATCATTACTAAGTTGCACGAGATTTTCCCATTATTAAACTATAAGACTCTGAAGGGCTTGATGGAAGTGACTAGCAATCAGGCGCTCTGTGCCCCAGGTTTCGGGTTCGCGCCTCGGCAGTGCCATGGATAATTGTAATGTTTCGGAATCCACTTTAAGTAGTAGGTCCCGGTCTAACATGATCGTAGAACGTTGCGGGGGTACTATTACTCCACGTCCGTAGTTTATATTCAAGCTACATGCACTCCTACGTAGTGCTAAGATAACAGACATAAGATGAATTAATAATATTTTTGTAATCTCACTCTATATATAAATGTGATTATTTGTTGGTAAGAAATTAACACAATGCATGCAATATTTTATTAATTTCACTTTTATTACATTTCAGGAAAATTAATTTATTAAAATGAACTGAAATTTAATCTTTTCCAAATTTTAAACACTAATTTTTTCAAGTTAAACGCTAATTTTACTACTGAGCAGTAACCAATTTTGTACTTGTACCACTGATATACTTAAGCAAGTATGTATCTTGAGTACAAGAATAAAGTGCTCCGAAAAAACCCGAATATGCATTAGTATCCTTTTAACACCCACACACAAAAAAAAATGCCCTACTCGTGGCTCACTGACACCGTGCGTTGCTGGTAAGCGTTATGGCTGAGATTTAATCCTCTGGCTCCTTTGTTGTAGACACTGTTTAAAAAAAATTAGAAGAATCGACGGTGTGTGTAATGTTCTGCATCTTGCTTCGGTAGTCGGACTGCCTGGTGGTAGTTTTCAAGGTTTTCTCTCATACGATAAGAAAACACATTCTCCATGAGGAAGCATACGATTCCCCCAAAACTACTTCCCGGAAACCAAACTGCCCTTCTCCTTTAGCGACTCTTAACCAAGTCAGACTTCTACCAAGGGTGCTCCAGCATAACAGAAGCTACCTCTTTTCCACCATCCATGAGTAGGTCACTCATGGATGTCCGTCCTGCACTGCAGGAGACTTAGGATTAGACACAGTAACAGAAAAAGAATTATTAAAACTAATGCAACAATTTATGTCATTAACTTCCTATTTTTTCCCTATTAAATTAAATAATAGTATTATAATTAACTACACTAACAATCGATAACTTTTATACAATTAGAAACAATTAAGTATGTGTCTCCTTCCCCAAAATATAAATTGACAACTGCAAACTGCGTTATGCAAGTTATATTCGTATTTGAAATATTGTGTGTCCACATACAAAAGGGCTAATTCTTCCGACAAAGCCAGCTCTCCCATTGTGATGGCGTCCTTTAACAATCCAGCCCCTAACAACCACTCTGTGTAGCTGATAATAAGGGACTGACAAAGGATTGGTGACACTCTGTGTAGGATCTGAAGAGCCCTCCACCGCCAAATGGCGACAAATCGGAAAAAAATGGCTTTTACAACGATTCTGGGATTTGTATCACTTTAATGTAATGCTGCTCCTTCAATGACGAACCATAGAAATGCGTTCCGAGGTTTAGGAAGTCCCATTCGGATTTAGGAATCATTTCGATGTATTAAATGTTTTTAAACTTTTTCAACCTTAAAATTATTTGATTGTCTGAAATAATTCATTTATCGATTAAAGCACTTCAGGTTGAGGGTTAACCAGCAATGATTAAGTCGCAATTAAGTAAATGGTTAAATATAAATCCACGCAAGTTGTCTATTATCATAAGGAAATGGCTAAGTGAGTTACGATTATCAAACGTTCAGACATATATTCGAATAGATTAAAAATAGATAGATGATATACACTAATATCCAAAAATTAAGGATAATGAAGTTCAGGCAAAGAAAGAGACAGAAGCAAAACAAATTTGACTTATTTGTAAAGTCTATTTATTAAACAAAAGGTAAAGAGCAAAAAAGATGCTATATGTTTGACATAATTAATAAAAATTGCGATTTTTACTCCCTGGAGCAAATTTCAATAAAGAACCTATTTACAAAAAACAGTATAACGTGGTTAGTATGATGGTTAATATGGAGTATGTCTCCCGGACGATGCAATACAGGCCTTACAACGCCTCGGCATGCTGAGTATCAAGTTACCAATCTGATCTTGGGGAATATTACACCTCTCATCAAGCAATGCACTCCGAAGTTCCGGTTGATAGGTGGGAGGGGGGTTGACGTCGGCCAAGCATATCCCACACATGCTCTATTGGATTCAAGTCCGGTGAGTATGCTGGCCAATCCATACGGTTGATATCCTCCAATTGGAGACATTCGTCTACAATGTTTGCACGGTGAGGACGGGCGTTGTCCTCCATAAACAGAAATTCACCACCCATGGCGCCCCGAAACAAACGTACATGTTGTTCCAGAATGGCATCCCGATATATGTGGCCTGTCATCGTTACACTCTGAACATGCAGGTCAGTTCTGGAACCAAGAATAATTCCTCCCCAAACGAGCCATCCTGCACCACCGTAACAATTCACGTTCAATGGTGTTCTCTTGGTGGTAACGGGTACTTGCCGCTCTCCATATAAAAGTCCGGCGAGAATCAGACTGCAAACTAAACCTGGACTCGTCGGAAAACATCACACCAGACCACTGTTGCGGTGTCCACAATGCATGCTCTCTACTCCAGGTTAATCGCAGGCGACAGTGAGTTGCGGTAAGTGGAACACATCTGACAGACCTACGAGCATATGGACCAATGTGCCCTAAGCGTCTGTACACGGTCTGCCTTGAAACTGTCGTACCGGTAGCTGAAGAGAGTTGACGAGACAGGTCTGATGCTGTGCTCCGTCTGTTTCTTTTGGCAGTAACTGCTAAATACCGTTCCTCATTCGCCGTTGTAACTCGGGGGCGACCTGTGCTGTAGCATCTACTCACATTGCCCTCATCTTGGAATCGTTGCCAAAGCCTGGAGATGACACTCTGGGCGATTCCAAGTTCATCGGATACTTCCAGCTGGGTACGTCCACATTCCAGTCGTCCGATAATTCGAACCCGAAAAAAATCATCGAAATGTTTCCTTTGTGCCATAACTATGCGGTTATTGCACTGAAAGGCTTTTAAAGCACTTGTGAACAATTTTACTTCTTTGCCACCATTTCTTATATACCCCTGTCTTACACTCTCGAAATTGTGACGTACTATCCGCGCAATTTGGTAGTTTCATGTAATTTGCATATTCTTCTTCTAGGTGTATGTGATAATTCTACACGTGAAATTTTTATTTTAGAGTTCAATTTCTGTGTGATTCTGAATTATCCTTAATTTATGGACATGAGTGTATTTATAATTATTCAAATAGTATAAATATTCCCACACGTTGCTATTAAAATAGGGAAATGGCTATTTACTTGTTTGGTTTGTCGCTCTACGGTCAACTTCTACGCACGAAGGCCAATCATACCGGGAACTACAGTTTAACGTGGATTCCAAACCACTAACAAACATCCATGCCACTGCCAGGATACGAACTTGAAGCCTGTGATATCAAAAGTCTGAGCACTAGCCACTTAGCAATCAGGCCACTCCCTATCCATGACTTGATTTTTCGTGGGATTTTCGTCCAACACTGCAGAATACGGAAGATTAGACACAACAACTGGAAAAGAAATATTAAAGTTCATGCAATAATTTTTGTAAATAACTTTTTATCCCATTTTCCCCAATTAAATTAAATAATAGTATTAAAATTAACTACAACAACAATCCATAACTTTTTTATTCTTAGAAACAATTAAGTATTTCTCTCCTTCCTCAAAATATAAATTGGCAACTGCAAATTGCGTTATGCAAGTTATATTCGTATTTGAAATATTATGTGTCCACATACAAAAGAGCCGACTCTTCCAACAAAGCCAACTCTGCCATTGTGACGGCGTCCTTTAACAATCCAGCCCCTAACAACCAACCACTCTGTGTAGCTGATAATAAGGGACTGACAAAGAATTGATGACACTCCGGATAGCCTTCCAGAGAAAATAAATAGTTCTCTGTGTAGGATCTGAAGAGCCCTCCACCGCCAAATGGAGACAAATCGGAAACAAAATGGCTTTTACAGCGATTCTGGGATTTGTACCATTTTAATGTAATGCTGCCCGTTCAATGACGAACCATAGAAATGCGTTCCAAGGTTTAGGAAGTCCCATTCGGATTTAGGAATCCTTTCGATTTATTAAATGTTTTTAAACCATTTCAACCATAAAATTATTTGACAGTCTGAAATAATTCGTTTATCGATTAAAACAATTCAGGTTGAGTGTTAACGAGCTAGGATTAAGTCGCAATTAAGGAAATGGTGCAGTATAAATTCACGGAAGTTGTCTATTAGAATAAAAGGATGGCTAAGTCAGTTATGATTTTCAAACGTTCAGACATATATTCAAATAGATTTTAAAAATATAGATAATTTATATATAGATTATCAAATGATATAAATATTCACACAAGTTGTCTATTAAAATAGGGAAATGGCTATTTGTTTGTTTGGTTTGGCGCTCTACCGCCAACTTCTACACACGAAGGCCAATTAGATCGGGAACTTACAGTTAAAGTGGATTCCGAACCACTAAAAAATATCCATGCTACCACGAGGATTTGAATATGAAGCCTGTGATAGGCTAGAGCGCTAGCCACTTGGCAACCAGGCTGCCCTCCATCCATTACTAGACTATTAGTGGGATTTCAGTCCCATGCATACCAGACACTGAGGATTAGATCAACAACAGAAAAAGAAATATTAAAATTCATGCAATAATTTATGCAATAAATTTTTTATTAATTTTTCCCGTTTAACATAAATAATAGTATCGTAAATAATTGCAATAGCAATCGATAACTTCTGTTTTATTAGAAACAATTAAGTGTATGTCTCCTTCCTCGAAATATAAATTGACAGCTGCAAATTGCGTTATGCAAGTTATATTCGTATTTGAAATATTGTGTGTCCACATACAAACGGGTCGATTCTTCTAACAAAGCCAGCTCTGCCATTGTGATTGGAGTTCTTTAACAATCCAGCCCTTAACAACCTCTCTGTGCAGCTGATAATAAGGGACTGACAAAGGATTGATGATACTCTGGATGGTCTTCCAGAGAAAATAAATAGCTGTCTGTGTAGGATCTGAAGAGCCCTCCACCGCCAAATGGAGACAAATCGGAAACAAAATGGCTTTTACAGCGATTCTGGGATTTGTATCACTTTAATCTAATGCTGCTCCTGCAATGACGAACCGTAGAAATGTGTTCCATGGTTTAGAAAGTCCCATTCGGATTTGGAAATTGTTTCGAGGTATTAAATGTTTTTAAACCTTTCAGCCATAAAATTATTTGATTGTCTGAAATAATTCGTTTATCGATTAAAACAATTCAGGCTGAGAGTTAACGAGCAATGGTTAAGTCACAATTAAGGAAATGGTTCAGTATAAATTCACGCAAGTTGTCTATTAGAATAAGGAAATGGCTAAGTGAATTACGATTATCAAGTGTTCAGACGCATAGATATTCAAATAAATGAATAGATATACAGATAGATAATATATTTATAAATATTCGAATAGTTTAAATATTCACGCAAGCTGTCTATTAGAATAAGAAAAGGGCTAAGTGAGTTACGATTATCAAATGTTCAGACATATACTATAGATATTCAAAAAGAGAGATACATAGATAACTTTATAAATATGCAAATCCATATAAGGCCATCATCAACCAAAATATTTAAATTAGTATAACGTATTTAAAAGAAACACATTTATCAATATATTTTTATCGCATTTATTTGTATTATTTTATTTTTATTTATTTGATTTTTCGCTTATTTATTCATTTTAAAACTTGTTAATGTTCGTAATGTGAAATCAATCCGTAAAAGCTTATAAACTAAAAAATTAGCTGTTGTTGATTTCAAATCCCAGCCACTTTGACTTCATTATTAACAGGATAGAAATGTAACATATTCAGCTTTACCTAGGCCATCATTGTCGATCTGTTACATTACACACACAATTTTCCAATTTTCCACACACATTTTTCCACAATAATTTTGAATGACCATTTCCAGGGAAAGCATTTTCACAAGGGAATGATATTCCGGCGTGCAGATTTATCATGCTCTACTCAACATATAGATACGTGAGCTTTGAATACCGCTGCTTCTTAGTTTAAAAATATCCAGAATTGTGAAAAAAAATGAGTTTTTTTTGTAAATTGATATTTTATTTAACAAAAGCAAGCTTCAAATAGCATTTTTATATTAAAACATTAAAACAAAACAAAGCAAAATCATTCTCAGATACATAAAACAAATGCAACATTTTACCTAAATTTTTTTCCCCATAAAAAGTCTTTTAAAACTACTCCTACTGTGAGGAAAGCATTTTATAGGCACAGAAAAAATAAATAGAATATTTTCCTTGAAAGTAAAATTGTGTTGTCCCATGGGCTTTATATTTATTTATTTTTTTCCTCTTTAAAGTTTATTTATGTGTTTTATTCTCCGACATATATTGCAAATTGCAAACATTTAAAAAAAATATTTTGTCGTGTATTAATAATAAACTTGATCTAATAAATTCTTTTAGGTTACACATTTTTGATAGGTATATGTTGTTTAAAAATATTACTTGTATTTCCTCACTTTAACAGTTTCAACTAAAACGAATTTATAAGAGTAAGTTTATTTTATTTATTATGAGAATGGAATTTCTAATCAAATTTTGTTTCATACATTTGTAAACAGTAATTTATAAATTATTTTAATTGAAATAATTTGAGAGATTCATTACAGCTTTAGATAATTCTAGATTGAAAGTTACTAATTGTTTTAGATTGAAAGTTTTGAATTATTTTGTGCTTCCATTTCACTCTAATTTGATTACTCATTACTTAAAGATTCTAATAATATTAGGAAAAACTTTTCGTAGGATTTAATTAGATTTATTCGACAATGTTATGAATTAATTAGACAAATTTATGAATATCACGTATTAGTTCACTTCTTTCTCAATTAAAAAAATTTTCGCTTGATTTAAATATTTCATAATAATTGTTTAATTAATAAATTAAATATTGTTAAAATTTTATTTCATCGAAAATTAAATTTAAAATTTCGTAATTTAAACTTTATTCACGTTATTCTTCCATCTATCTCGATGTATTATTTCTTTTATTAAAATTACTAATTTATTCAGAAATGTATTATAAGGTTTTTTTTACTGTGTTTTTAATGAAAAATTGATAGATAAGCACTTAAAACTTATTATCTTTTTATTTAATTTAAAACTATTGGAGATGGAAAAACTTTTAGGTATAGGTATAGTTAAAGTTTTAATTATTAATATTTAATGGTTAATTTTTACAGTTAAATTTAAAACTTTTTCAATTTTTAATTTGTGCTTAGTTTATTTACTACATAACTAACACCATTAAATTAAATTGTAACATATAATATATTTATTGAAAAACTTACCAAGAGAAAAGTTAAATTTTTGTGCTATATTTTCTGCATCCATAACTACACTGATTTTTTTTCAATTCCTACTATCAGTTCTCACTCACCCTGTATATATCTTGTTTAAATATTCAGTCGTCAATAAAATACTTTTAATTCATTCACTCAAATTCAAATACATTTTTTTTCACTTGTAGTGGGTGACACTTGATGTTAATACATTTTTTTTCAAATATTAATTCAGTAATTAAATTTAATTAATTAGTTTTAGTTTTATATGGGAGAAAAAAAATTCTTTTGTATAAGATATTTAGAGGGATATAAATTTAGGAATAAATACCGTCAGTGACAAAGCGTGTAGATCGCTGGAAATTTTTTTTTTTTTTCAGATTCTATTCTATTCTGAGATTCTATCCAATTCTGGATTCTATTCTGAGTCATGCATGTATCATACATGTAGTTGCATGTATCAAATAATAGATGGCGCGAGATGTAAAAGGAAAATTTCAACTTTATTTATAAAGGACTTTTCTGCAGTATAATGAAAAAAAAAGTAGGAATTGACTTTATTATTTTTTTATATTACTTGTTCATGTGCAGAAAATTAAATTTGCTAATTCAAAAAAACTGAACTAAAATAATTAAATAGACAAATTTTGGTTTATTTTCTTTTCTTGAAATTTTTTGTTAAAATAATATTATCTTTAGAAAAGATTTGCTGTTAGAAATTTTTAAACGCAATGAATATGTTTATTAATTAAGTAAAAAAAAAAAAAAAACGACTTAATTATAATTATAAAAAGTTTACGGAATTTTTCTAAAAAAAGATTGATAAAATAAATTTGGTTTTGAATAAATGAATTTTTAATACTTAAATATTAATAACTTTTTCTTAAAATAATTTCTATAGAGAAAGCATAAATTTATGCATAACAAGTAATATAAAAAAAAAAATTTTTAGTCAATTCCTACTTTTTTTTCACTCTATTGCAGAAAGTCCTTTATAAATAATTTTAATTCATTTTTTTAAGTTTATCTGGCGCCATCTATTGGTAGATACATGCAACTTAAATCTAAAAAAACTAAAATTAATTAATTAAATTTAATTACTGAATTAATATTTGAAAAAACTGTATTAACATCCAGCATCATCCACTACAAGTTCAAAAAAAATGTATTTGAACTTGGAGTGGATGAATAAAAGTATTTTATTAACGATTGAAAATTTGAACAAGATATATATAGGGAGAGTGTGAGCTAATAGAAGAAATTGAAAAAATAGATCTATTGATGTATCGATAATCTGTTGATCCATCTATAAAATATATTCTGAATAAAAAATAATATATTTTTAGATGAAATTTTTTTTTGTTCATTTCTTAATACATTTCAAATAAAAAAGATTCATAATTGCTTTGTTTTAGTTAACTTTATTTACATTGACAAATTTTGTTGATAAAAAAATTTAAAAAAGTGATGAATTAAAATTTAAAAAATGTGAATATTATTTAATCTTATATCTTATATGTATTACATATCATAGCAACCTATCATATCGATAAACAATTAAACAATGTCATTTACAAAATAATCACTGTAATATTCATTTGTAATTTTATCATGCAAAAGTAATTAAAAATAATAAAATACAAAAAAAAAAATAAATAAATAAATAAATAGTAATATGCGGATTTATTTCTCCGCTTTTGTGGGGTTAAAAAATAACATAACCACGTGTGTGAGAATTGAATTTAACTAAGTTAGAGTTAAACTTAGCCTAACTCTGGGTGAGACGTGAATCAACCTTTCCCTGTTTTTTTAGCACATGTTAAAATTAACTGCTAACATTAACCCTTTATATCCGATTCAACGAGTGATAAAATTCGTGCTACTCGTAATTTCACCTTGTGAAGCACCGTTAAATAACTGCTGATATCAACTGCAAATATAAAATTATCCCTATCTATTGTTGAATCTTTGAATTCAACTGGTGTTAAATGTAGCGTACTACTATCACCATCTAGCGTCGAAATAGAGTACCTCTGCTAAAAGTAACCGTTAATTCTTCACTCGTCAATTGGAGTTTATCGCTAATTCTTACCAAAGTAGTTAAAAAAACCCAATTACGTTAATATTTGTGCAAACCTATAAATTAAATTTTATATTAAGTTAACTAATCGATTATTTATACATCGAGAAAATAATGAAACTTAAACTATTACAGATAACTCTGTTGTGAAACTATAAATGTTTAACCAACCATGTTATTTATGGAACTATTAGGTAATCAGTTTCATGAATAAATGAGTTATAATTTTTGAGTTAATGAACTATCATTTATGTATGGTAATTAGTAGTTCTGTTTATTATTTATAATAATTACTTCTTAGTTTTATTTTGTTCGTATTTATTTTCATCATTATCTAAATTTCTGAATTCCCCCCAGCACTACAATACTACTTATCACAAATGTATTTTTGAATTATGGAGGATTTTCTAAATTTAATGATAAATTGAAAGAACAAGTTAATATATTTTATGTTTCAAGAATTAATTATGTAATTAATAATGTAATTAATCTGTGGGATAATACATTGTATATTAAGCAATTTCCATAATATATGTCATTCGTCTAAATATATTTGGTTCTTACTTAATTATTTACGTTAAATATTAGTTATAATTTAATAATATTCTTTTTCTTAATTTGTGATTTAATTAATGCATTACAATTCATACAGAAAATAAAGATTCCAAGAAAAAAATTTTATTATTAAACGAATCCATATTTCTATAAAAAGAATTACAAATTTATGCAGATAGCATTTTTCAATTCATATTATTTTATTTAAATACCTACTTTTCAACATAAAACATTTGTTTTCATTAATTTTAAAATGGTGTTTGCATCAAATTTCTATAAAACTATTCAAATTACCTCTTGTAAATCTAATCCGCCTGAATTGTTTTAGATTCCTAAAATTTCACTCACTATTTTACTAATTTATTTTCAAAAGTCAAAACGAATAAAAACATATATATTCATTGGCTTATTTATAATTTCAATAAACAAGATTTAAAAAAGTCATACCCAATTAAGAATTTATTTCAATATATTTATATTAACAAATTATGCAGCGTCTCAAAAATGAAATCCACCTTTTAATTGATTGTTACTAAATTTGACATACAATTTCACAAATAATGAAAATAGTATACATAAATTGGAGTTCAAAATACTCACTGCTAATTTCCTAATTAATAATAATATTTTTATAAATAATAATACTAATTTTCACTTTTGGTCAAATATCATCAGGATTAATTGTTATTGTTAATTGCAAATAGTAATGAAATTAGATTGATATAACGGTTTACATAAAATTAACGGTTTATTACAATTAACAGTTAATTAATTAATGGTTTACATAACATAAAATAGATTGATGTAATGCAAAAAAAGGAAAATTCACATAATAAGATTTACATATGCATGATTGTGCGTAAGATTCATCAGGAAGAGAAAATCTAATACATAACTAAGTAATAACTAAATCATATTAAAGATTGGGGAATAGGGGGCACGGTCCCATCTTACAATTAAGCAGTTCTGACAACATTAATTCATACTGGAAACATAGTGCACTCTTGAAAAGGGCAACATAGAGTTCCAAAATATCATGGCTATGTTTCACAGCAATCGCAGAGCTTTTGACAAAGACTTGGAAGTCGAGCATCCATCCAGCATGATGCCTGTCGAATTCATCCAAACTTCACTCGACAGTCGTCTCTGTCACGCAAGTTGGAAGACAGGTAGGGGCTGAGAAGACAGATAGATGAGTAGTCAGGCTGAACCAAAACCCATACTTCAATATAACGGTCGCTAACTGATCTCTGGGGCACTGGAAATATTCTCTGTACCATGAAATCTTTAGCACAGAAGGGAACGGCAACTAAAAAGTAGATCTTCTTAAGCATAGGACTAACATTCTGGAAAATGTAGCCCTCGAAACTCAGATTCCAGAATGACAGAATAAATTACATTGTACTACACACTACATTGTAATAGTCAGGTATAGATCTTCATTGACCATTGTGGCTCTTGGATTACCTTAACCAGGTTTTACCTCAATGAACCTATTATTCTTAAATTGGGGGTATTCCATAAGTTACATACGAGGCTGGATGTTATATTTAAATTTCTATCAATCTGCATTTGTGACTGACTTGTTTCCTTTTCTTCCTTGATTCGACAATACATTCCATCCTCCAAACATTGAAGGTTGCTAATTTCAACTGTTTACTTTTGAATTTTACAGAATTTTGTGAAAAACAACACAAAATGTGTGATTACCCAAAACATGGAAAAAGTCCATCTACATGCAAACATATATAAACTACACGATAACAAACAATAAGATTAAAAAAACAATTTGTATTATAAAGAAAGCCATATAAGCTTTATTTATTTTTCTTTGTACATAAAATATTATTTACGAATTTCATTACTGGAATCAAATTTTCTTTGCATAATTAGAATATCCAACGAAAGGGCGCGAGATAAATACTTGTTCTTAAATCTGTTGATTGTTAAATCGAAACAGAGAAAACATTTAAATGTAAAACTTAACATAGAATGCTTAGAACTCATAAACACGTATTTATTTCCGCTTCAATTTCAGTTAAACATAATCCCACTCAATTACTTCTAGAAAATGTTACGCATTTCCAAAGTGTCATAAATGATCTCATTTTTCAAGAGCGTCATATGTATAAGTAACGAATTTTTATTTCACAATAATCTTTATTCAAATAAAGCGTAAACAATAAAGATAACGCAGAAATTAGAAGCTCTAATCTTCTCATATATCGTTTTCCTTAACTTAAATGTATTTAGCCATAACGAAAAATAAAGCTTTCTGTAAACTTTGGCAGTTAAAATTTATATCTTATTTTATGAAATAAACTACTTATTCTTCTTAAAAATATGAAATTTTGAGCTAAGATACAATAAGACATTTACTCTAACATCTATAATTACGTGAGTTAAAATGAATTTCAATTTATCTGAAATAATCCTTTTAACTGATATAACAGCATTCGTTATATTATCTAAATATAATATCCGTTAATGACATATCTCAAATAAATAATAAATAATTCAATTTCTACAGATGTGTTATAAATCTGGGATTTTAAAATTAATAAAACATTTCCAATTATTATTCATAATCTTTCACAAATCTGAGAATCCCTAATTGTTTCATTAATGTATTTAGATTGTCATAGTTACTTTATTAAAATAATCTATATATGCTTCCTATTTTTTAATTTCTAAAATATTTATTATTTAAGTGATTAACCCTTCTTAAACTATTTAATAATTAAAAAATTGCTATGTACAAAAATTAATTAAAGATTATTATTTTATGACACGGAATATTTAGACTGTCCCTTGCTTATTATCTTAATCCCTCACATTTATCATTTTTTTTTATTATGTATATTGGTGTTCAAATTAAAGAAACATTTTCCTTTATATCGATTATCGATTATTATTTCTTTTGTATCGAAATGCAAAATGTGTGATTACTCAAAACATGGAAAAGTCCATCTACATGCAAACATATACAAACTACACAATAACAAACAATAAGATTTAAAAAACATTTCTATCATAAAGAAAGCAATATAAGCTTTATTTATTTTTCTTTGTACATAAAATATCATTTACGAATTTCATTACTGGAATCAAATTTTCTTTGCATAATTAGAATATCCAATGAAAGGGCGCGAGATAAATACTTGTTCTTAAATCTGTTGATTGTTAAATCGAAACAGAGAAAACATTTAAATGTAAAACTTAACATAGAATGCTTAGAACTCATAAACACGTATTTATTTCCGCTTCGATTTCAGTTAAACATAATCCCACTCAATTGATCATAATTGAGTCGTATGAATTCATGATCAGAATTGAATGAAATTCGATATTGACAACTATTAATATAGTACAAAAAATACTTTTCAAAATAATATTTTTAGTAATGACCATTCGTAAGACTCCTGAACACCAAAAATTGTAAAGCAGAGCATATAACGATTATAAAAATGACTTAATAAGAGATATGATATATTATTAAATTTATGCAGCTTTCAAAACATAAATTCATACTAGAAATCAAGCTCTTTTTGAGTCCTTATTTCAGTCGTACCACTTCCTACTTGGTCCTACTAATTCAACAACGTTGTTTTTAGGATTGTTGGAAACATGAGTTGCAATTGCCCATCTTATACATATTGGTTATAAGGTGGAAGATCTGGATAGCTTACTCATCTACGAATGTTCGTACGAAATTCAACGACTAGATAAGCATTATTAAGTATTGTCTATTATAATTAAAGCTGTGCAAATTTAAACCCTAAAAAGTAGAACATATGACACAAAGATCTAATTCTTATAATTCAGTCACAAATCCTACGACAAAGTCAGGATGAAACATATGACTCCAACTTTCTTAGTTTCTTACTTCCACCTTTCTTTAATTCTTTAATTACTTTATCTTATAATTCACAGCAGTCACAAATCCTATGACAAATATAGGACGGAGGACAAGTACCTGGTTCTCTTTAGATGAACGTACATCGATAATAAACAGTTAAGCTGAACTGGGACTCATGAGTGAAGAACCCCATGTGTACTGTCCCACACTAATCCTTGAGATACGAAAGTTAACAAACTTTTCTGTACTCAAAGGCGATACTCGAGTAGCCTTCTGAAAAGTAATCCCTAAAACTCGGCTTCTTGAGGTCACATGAATTTCATGATAGAGATAGAGAGATAAGAAGCTATTAAATTGTTAATTCGCTCCTTTGTAACCGACAAATGTTGATCAGAACCGTAAGTTGGGCATGCCGTTGAGCGTCATATTTTAGTTTTCAGTAGACTGCACTTGAAATTGCCATATTTTCATTACTCTCATTATTTACATTTTAACTCCATCAAATGCTGCAAAAACTCCTATGAAATTATAGGCGTGTTAATAGTAGAAAAACTTAAATTGAACATGAGCTGCTAAACTTTGTTCTTAAATATGCGCCAAACACATCACGTACACATGTATACGTATGCAGCAATAGAGATTTGCCAGATTTTTCAAGAAAATCGGCGAAATATGTAATTTTTTTAAAATTTTGATCCCCTTTGAATCATTATTTCTGACCAAAGTAATTCATTTCCTTCAAATGTGGCTCAAGGAACCTGAAATCTTAAACATACTTGGCTTAGATAGTTTAAATTTTTAAAATGCATATGTCACTCTTGGGAATGTTTTTTCAATGTGCTGGTTGAAGTTACACGAAATCCAACCTCTTTAAAGAAATGTCAACTTTTCTTACATGATGAGTATATTGTTAGATCAAATGGACACTATCATCGTTAATATCACAGTAACATTTCAAATGTTTCGTAACATTTCAAATATTTTATTATTCTATTATGTTTACGAATTCAGGTTTAATATTTTATTATTCTATTATGTTTGCGAATTCAAGTTTAATATTTTATTATTCTATTTTTTACGTTTCCAAGCTAAATATGAAATCATAATTTAAAAATTTTATTCATGAAAACCTCTTAATGAGAAATATTTCTTATAAATGAGGTTTTATTATTAAATAAATGTATTCGTTTCTTTTAATTATGTTTAAATAAAAAATATCAAATATTAACTTATGGTTCATTTGATTAAAAGCTGCTCAGAAATTAATTATGGTAAGGAATTAAAATAGGGATAGAAATGATGCATGTAAGGTCAGATTTATCTTAAATCAACCTGCCAAGTAAGTCTTTATCTTCTAATGAATCTACAAACCCTCAGATTCATTTTACTGAAATTCATTATTCAACAGCCTTCTCGCAATTCAGCTCCAATGAAAATCTATTATCTCTTCTGATCGTAAGATATAAATATTTCTGGAATTTGTACAAAGAATCGAATCTATGACTTATATTTCTATTATGTTTTTGTTTAGCTGTCAATATTATGAGATAGTCTGGCAAATATCAACACAATTCATGGTAATGTAACTATTCATAACTATAATAGCCAATTACCTCCAGAATGATGGTAGGAGTTAAGAAATGTGACAGGAGTAAAGGAAACAGATAAAATGTGTAATAAAAGAACAAATATAATAGGAAACTTTGTTTATTAAAAAACAAATATGCTTTACAATATTATGTAATAACCATATCAATATTCATTTCTAGCATTAATAAATCTATGACTTTTGGCATATTTTTTTATAAAATATGTGATTGTTTATAGTCGAAATTAATAATCATACAAATAATTTGCTTCATAAATTAATAAAATCCATTTGAAATAAAAGGCATATGTTTAAAAATTTCTATTTTCAATTAGTTCTGACATGAGTTTCGTATAAACAATATAGTCAGAGTATTAATCATTCTTACACATAATTAAATTTTGTTAAATATACAAGGTAATCAAAACTTCAGGAAAAACTATAAAAATCAATGTTTCGAAAACAAATAAAAACAAAGAAAGATGTCGTTTAGACGGAAAGTATGGAAATAAAATAATTTTTTTAACAATAAAACAATTTATTGCATGAAACTTTATATTATATACCACCGAGTGACTCTACCTTTTTTTTAACAGTTATGCGTTACATAAGATATTACGTCATCCACATAAACAAATGTTCTGCAACCTCGTTGTCAAGTCACTATTAACAGCATTATGCAACATTTCTGACGTATTGGTATAAAAATGTTTCCAGGATGTATCTCTAAGTGAGAAATATTTCTTATAAATGAGGTTTTATTATTAAATAAATGTATTCGTTACTTTTTATGGTTCTTAAACAAATAATATTAAATATTAATTTATGGTTGATTTGATTAAAAGCTACTTAGAAATTAATTATGGTAAGGAAATAAAATAGAGATAGAAATGATGCATGTAAGGTCAGATTTATCTTAAATCAACCTGCCAAGTAAGTCTTTATCTTCTAATGAATCTACAAACCCTCAGATTCATTTTAATGAAATTCATTATTCAACAGCCTTCTCGCAATTCAGCTCCAATGAAAATCTATTATCTGTTCTGATTATAAGATATAAATATTTCTGGCATTTGTACAAAGAATCGAATCTATGGCTTATATTTCTTTTATGTTTTTGCTCAACTGTCAATATTATCAGATAGTCTGCGAAATATCAATACAATTCATGGTAATGTAACTATTCATAACTATAATAGCCAATTACCTCCAGAATGATGGTGGGAGTTAAGAAATGTGACATGGGTAAAGGAAACAGATAAAATGTGCAATAAAAAAACAAATATAGTAGGAAACTTTATTTATTAAAAAACAAATATGCTTTACAATATTATGTAATAACCATATCAATATTTATTTCTAGCATCAATAATTCTATGACTTTTGGCATATTTTTTTATAAAATATGTGATTGTTTATAGTCGAAATTAATAATCATACAATTAATTTGCTTCATAAATTAATAAAATCCATTTGAAATAAAAGGCATATGGTTAAAAATTTCTATTTTGAATTAGTTCATTTTAATGAAATCCATTATTCAATAGCCTTCTCGCAATTCAACAGCAATGAAAATCTATTATCTCTTCTGATCGTAAGATATAAATATTTCTGGCATTTATACTAAGAATCGAATCTATGGATTATATTTCTTTTTTGTTTTTGCTTAGCTGTCAATATTATGAGATAGTCTGCCGAATATCAACACAATTCATGGTAATGTAACTATTCATAACTATAATAGCCAATTACCTTCAGAATGATGGTAGGAGTTAAGAAATGTGACAGGAGTAAAGGAAACAGATAAAATATACAATAAAAGAACAAATATAGTAGGAAACTTTATGTAATAAAGAAAACATGACACATATGCTTTACAGTTTACAATGATATGTAATAACCATATCAATATTCATTTCTAGATCAACAATTCTATGACTTTTGGCATATTTTTTCATGTATATGAAAATTGTTGTTTTTTGTCACAAATCAAGCTTCATTTTTTCTTGGAATGTTATATATAGTCGAAATTAGTAATCATATAAATAATTTGCTTCATAAATTAATATGTTCATTTGTTATAAAAGGAATAGGATTACAAATTTATTTTTTGAATTAATTCTGATATATAATCAGACTTTTAAACTTTCATACCTATTATTAAATTTTGTTAAATATACAGGGAAATTAAAACGCCAAGACACACTTTAAAAGTCAATAATTCGAAAACTAATAAAAACATAGAAAGATGTCGTTTATACAAGAATTTATTATTTTTAATTGATAGATGAGTACTGGGTATGGTGGTGAGGTGTGGATTAAAGGCATTTTAACTTATCCTGTTCAACAGCTCTAATGTTTCTGATTACGCTATTCAAATCGTTAAAAGTGTCAGTGGTATTTTGTGTTCGCATTTTCTGCTATAAGTCACGTGGTCTATTTATTTAATTCTTAAAAGTCTATTGAACGAAAATTAATAATTAAAACTGCAAGTGACGAAGGTGTCTAAGAATTGTAATGAATTTGAAGCATGGAAATCTCTTCTTGACAAATATTTTCTCTGCAGACCATGCACATTGTGCCTTGATAGTCATCCGATATCCAATAAGAAGAGAAAACATGAGAATTTTCGGCAAAGTTCTATTTATCAGTGGATCGAACTGATCACTTTCAGACCGAAACAATGTGATTACTAGATCTCATTCAGGTTGGATGGGTTAAATAAACACTTAAAAAATTATTTACCATATATGAAAATTATTTAATGTAAAATAAGAATAGTTTAAAATGTCTATCCTTAAACAATTACAGCATTCCTTTACTTTTAACAATATAATAATACATTTAAATATATATAAACGAATTTCCATACATCAAATATATAGTTCTTTATTTAATGAGAAATATAACAAGCGAAATGTTGTAATTATTCTTCTAAATAATTACAAAAAATATTTCAAATATTTATACACACAACTTCTTATTGTGCTTCTAAACAACAAATTATATAGTACACAGCTGATTAATTTCTTCTATTACAACAAATATTACAAATTCTATTACAAAAATATAATATTCTATAGAGACGAAAATTTTTTTTCTTTTCTAGAAGATTATACAAATTCTTTTCATTTTTTACTGATATTTAATTTTCTAATTTATTAAAAAAATTACAAATGAAAAATAAAGGAGGTACAGTAATCTAGTCAGCTTTACTTTGTGGCTTTTATTGTCCTTAGTTAGATCTCTCAGAGATTTTTCAAATGAACCACCCCCAAATGAGCCCCCAATTCCCCTTGATCACTGGATCAAGGGCTCATTTGGAAAATGCCCACAACACACCTGGATCAGGAGATACAACAGCGGGAGCTGAATGCACGACAACGGATTAAAGGACAATTACCCCCTCCACTATCCCAACAGAATATTTCAACCTTCTTCTACAAGATGATATAATTAGATTTTCCTAATTATGTATTGTTTTGAAGTTATTAAAATTTTAAACTATACGTGGAAAACACGATACCCATACCGATATTACATATGTTTTCCCATCAAAACGTTATTCTATTTATCTGTAATTTTTGACTGTTTTGTTCATACTTTTTTAAAACCTTTTAGTAACACAGGTGTATTTCAAATAATCATTAGTCATTTCAGAAAAATGAAGTAACTGCTGATGTTATTGCTTAATTTAATATCAGATTATTGGTGGTTTTTACAATTATTTTAATTGAATTAATTTTTCTTCCTTTTATTTTATAGAAAAATATTTTTTACTTCTTTCGGATGTTAATTTAATTTTCAGAGACAATACTTAAAAATTAACTTGATAACTCAAAAGCAGTAAATAATGAAGATTAATAATAAATGAAGGTTAACAAATAATGAAGGTTTTTTTTTTATCCTACATGATTTTTCCTCTTTTATCAGAAGAAATTAATGAAGTAAAGGGAGAAATATCATTTTATTAGCAACAGACACTTTCCCAGGAGTTCATCAAATAATTAATTAAATAAAAAAATAATTAGATAATGAAAAATTTAAAAATATATATTATGATACTTGTTTCTCACTTCTCTAAAAAGTATAAAATTAGAAAAATATTTTGCAGAATTAATATCTGTAATTAAATGAAATAATTAAAAATATGTCTTTTGTTAATATTTTTACATGGATTTCAGATTGATTAAAGCGAAACAATGAGATATAGTACCAAAGAAAAATTCGAAAATAAAGTTATCTGTCGTTGTATTTATTATTTTTTGCAAAGCTATTTAAATTGCATAATCAATTAATTAATTTATGTTATTCAATTAAGTTTTTATCCATTCTTACGAGGAAAAAACAATAAATATTTTTCTACAATTTTGAGAATACAAAAAGGAATTTTTTTTTAAATTTTATCTGAACAGATTTGAGCTGGCCTTGCAGCATTGAGTCCAAAACGACGATGTATTTTTTTTTTCTTTTTCTTCTCTAAGATAACAAATAAAGAAAAGCTTGTTTTATTTAAAAATTCTAAGCGTCTTTTCATTTTCAAAATGAATCGGCTTTTATTTTTTTTAGTAAAAAGTTAAATATTTTCGATGTGATAAGTTATTTTATGTAATGTTTGACATTTTTTAACTTTTAGAGAACAATTATTGTCCTTAATTATATTTTATTCAATTCCTTCTATTAGCTTACACTCTCCCTATATATATCTTGTTCAAATTTTCAATCGTTAATAAAATACTTTTTATTCATCCACTCAAGTTCAAATACATTTTTTTGAACTTGTAGTGGATGATGCTGGATGTTAATACAGTTTTTTCAAATATTAATTCATTAATTCAATTAATTAATTTTTGGTTGTTTTAGATTTAAGTTGCTTGTATCAACAGATGGCGCCAGATAAACTTAAAAAATGAATTAAAATTATTTATAAAGGACTTTCTGCAATATAGAGGAAAGAAAGTAGGAATTGACTTAATTTTTTATATATATATATTACTTGTTTTGAAATGTAAGTATTGTAGAGCATGATGAATTTTATTCTTCAGTAAAAACAAGTAATATAAAAAAAACTTTAAGTCAATTCCTATTTTTTTTTCACTATATTACAGAAAGTCCTTTATAAATAATTTTCATTCCTTTTTTTAAGTTAGAACAAATTCTCTCTCTCAAATACACATTTTCCATCTCTCTCACTAATTTATTCACATGTTTCATTTTCCATTTTATTCCCTCCTTGACTCAAATTAGAACCCAGAATGAAAAAAGAATCTGAAAAAGAAATTTTTTTCCTGCGATCTACACGCTTCGCCACATTTATTCCTCAATTTATATCCCGCTAAATATCTTTTAAAAGAGAAATTTTTTTCTATCATATAAAACTAAAATTAATTAATTAGATTTAATTAATGAATTAATATTTGAAAAATCTGTATTAACATCTTTGTTAAATTTGAAAAAAATCTGTATTTAAGTGTCATCCATTACAAGTTTTAAATAATGTATTTGGACTTGAGTGGTTGAATAAAAAGTATTTAATTAACGATTGAAAATTTGAACAAGATATATATATATATATATATATATGGAGAGTGTGAACTAATATTAGGAATTGAAAAAAAAAAAATTAATCTGCTATAACTTAAACCTTTCCATACCATTTCACTAAACTTAAACTTACATTGATTATCTACACTGGTGCACATTTAAAGAGTACTGTTCTCATTTTCATATTATCCTACAATGAATGAAGTACAATATTTCTTGCAACATGGTAAACAGGCACACCCATATAAAGAGATAAATCATGTTAGACGTGCTTCATCATTCATTGTTAAAAGAGGCCGGGGTATCATTTATATACCACTTCAGCATGAGGAGCAAATTAATTGATCACAACTCAATTCTCATACAGAATCGCAACCGGAACTTTTGTGTATTAGTTTGAAAGACCTCCTGGTGAATATTGTAGAATGAAATCATGCTTTCAACATAGAGTTTGCATAGAGTATAGTACATTTTCTATGAATACAACGATTCTCACAATAGTACAGTCTATTAATAGAACCTTTATATGTTATAATACATTTAACTAAATAAAGATTCCAAATATGTTATAGATAAGCGTTGTAGATATAATCTAAAAAAAATGTTTTCATTCAGAAAATGTAGAAAGATAAAAAAATTTCAGACTAGTTCTGCTTTTTAATTTTATTGTTGGCTTTAAAATAAATCTTCTTCTCTTCTTTTATTCCTGCCGATTAAAAGAATGTTTAGAAACAAAAGTTTATTCATAAGAGGATCGAAAAATACAGCGCCAGTATTGATTTTTTATATAAACTGTTTCTGATCTCAATCTTATTTGCCGTAGAATCTACATTTCTCTGTCTTGTCTCTCGTAGAATCCAACTTTATCAATCATGTTTATAGAATCCAATTTTCTCAGTCTTGTTTAAAATAGAATTCAATTTTCTCAGTTTTGTTTAAAATAGAATCCAACTCCATTAATCTTATTTGCCATAGAATACAACTTTCTCAATCTTGTTTAAAGTAGAATCCAACTTTACCAATCTTGTTTATAGAATACAACTTTCTCAATCTTGTCTGCAGTAGAATACAACTTTCTCAGTTTTATCTACGGTAAAATCCAACTTTCTCAGTTTTATCTGTACAGAATCCAACTTTATTATTCTTGTCAGTAGTAGAATCCAACTTTTTCAGTCTTGTTTAAAGTAGAAGTCAACTTTATTAATCATATTTATAGAATCCAACTTCATCAGTCTTGTCTGCAGTAGAACCCAACTTTCTAAGTCTTATCGCAGTAGAATCCAACCTTCTTAGTCTTGTCTACAGATTCAGCTTCTACTAACTTCTACTACTTTAATTACTACCAACTTTTATGATTTTTCAATTTTAATACACTGTTATGTGATTATGTTCAGACTTGTAACTGCTTGTTGAATAGTTTGTCAGATTTTCGATCTAAAATTCATCTTTGGATCACCAGAAGAAAGATAAGCTCGTGATTATTTATGAACGGGCATGATAAGTCTGTAAGCCTGTATGTTCATCCTTTCTATATACAGGTTTAAGATCAAATCAACTGGTTGACTGCCAAAAAATCAATATTCTAGACAATATGTAGACAAAGTTTTCAAAATAGCAAAACGCATCTCCCAATATATATATATAATAAAATGTCTAGAAATTCTATGAAATTAGAAACATTTGTTTACAAGGTGAGAAATCACAGTGCATATTTCTATTTCCAAGCTGTTTGTTAAGTCTAGGTAAACATCAAATGATAAGATTGCGATGGAAGGAACTAAATTTAGCACATGAATTTCAATCGACAACTGTTCAAAACATAGATGAAGGTCAAGGCATTAGTCAATAACAACAGTCTTTCAACTCCAATGTATTCATAAATAAATTTGGTTTATTTTAAAATATTTCAAAATATTTTATCTGAACTGTTTACGATTCTAAATCTCTCTCTCTCTCTCTCTCTCTCTCTCTATATATATATATATATATATATATATATATATATATATATATAGTGAACGATCAAATTAACAAGCACAATATCAACATTTCATTTCAAAAACGAATTTATGGGTTTTAGGAAATAAATCAGAATTTTTGTTTATAATATCTAAACATCAATATAATATATTTAGAAAATATTTCGTCAAATTATATATTTATGTTTAATTGTTTTGCTTAAAATAATTAAATGATAAAAATTACAAAAATATGATAAAATTAGTAATATGGAAGCATAATTTGTAACCCAACATAAAATAAACATCAGATTTTTGTTTTAAAAAATTACATATTTTTTTTTGTATATTAAGTCTACATTATTAGTTTAAAATCTACTAACAATTATGCGTAGAATACATATATTCAGATTATTTATTACCAAATGTTATTCATAAAAGTCAATGCTATGCTAAGATGAGTTATATAGAGCTATACGTTTTAACATCATCTAAAGTAAACATTTAATTTTACAAAATCTATACATATATCTTCCGTTTTGGATATTATATTTTTAGTAAGATAATTTAGCAATTTTATATAGAAAACATTTCGATTGACATCAATTTGCATAATCTTTTAAACAAATTAATATAGTAATAAAAATGTATATCATAAAAGTTATAAACTGGTTTAAATAAAATTAAATGCTGATTTCTTGAATATTGTTTACCTTCATATTTCATTCCATCTGATATATGCTTGAAAAAAAAAATATAACACAGAAATGAAACAATCGATTCATCATTTTGATGAACAATTTCTCACCGTCTCTGACATACGTTCCTGACTTTAAATTGAAGATTTGGAGAGTCTTTCGTTTTCTTGTCACAAAATGTAACATTTCATGACATGATTGATACGATAGCACAATTTCAGGGCGTTATTGTTTTTGCTTACACTTCAAATCAGTATGATATGAAATCGAGCAATTTTGTTACAATGTTTTTTTTTTTTTTTTTTGCATATTCAAATATGTTTTGATTAGATAAGTCTTTGGGTGAACCATTTACTTTTAATGTAAATACTTCCCCCTATTATTTGCATCAATGTTATTATCATCTTAAGAATATAACAGTACCAGAAAAATTTTCATATTTTATATGGAAACTAAACATTTAGTCATCTAATTCATTTTCTTATATTGTAAAAATTAATTGAGTAATACTTATGAATAATATTCAGAAACCAGTTTCTTTTTATTACTGAAAGGGAAGTAATGCAAATTAGGCTCAAATAAAATGAATTTGTTTTGTCACTATAATGAATATCCTTAAAAAAAGAATTATACAAAATAAACATTGTGTACAGTGAATAGAAATAAAAGTAATATTTTCATTTCTAATATATAACTTTAGATTGTATTTAATTCATAAACATATCACGTAGATACAAATAAAAGATCACGGTTGTCCAACTTATAAACAATTTGGGATGACATTGCAAGGACGGTTTGTTTTGTGCACACTTCAGACTAATTAGGCCACGACTTGAAATTTAACGTGGATTCCAAACCACTAACAAGCAACCATGCCACTGTCAGTATTCAAACCAGAAACCTGCGATACCAAAGACCAGACCACTAGCCGATTGGCCACCAGATTACCATTGTGGGGAGACACAAAATCTATTAATCTGAGCTCGTAAAAGACGCCAATTTTTCTTTAATGTTAAACAAATAATATACAATCTGATATTCAGCTTCTATATATATCTATATATATAAAAGAATGTTTGCATGTATATCTGGTATTCTAATGTAACGTACAAATTATAACACAATTTTTCTCCTCTTAAATTATTATTCATGATCCTTGTATCTAGCCAAAAAATTACTAATATATTCTAATTATTTTTTTAATTAAACAAAAACCATTTTCTGACATAGGGCGCCATCTGTTGGCTTGAATAAGAATTTTTTTAAATTTAATATAGATTGTTGAAAGGTTCATTAAATTAAAGCTAATTGTTTAAATTAATGTTAATTATTTTATTTATTCATTTTATGAAGTTTATGTGTTTGTAATATTTTTAAGTATATTTTTGTTTCTTTCAAATATTCTGTTTATGACCTTATTTATATTTATCTATAATTATTTATTATTGCAGAAATTGAAAATTATTGCGAATAAATATTATTATTATATGAAAAATATTAAATGAAAAAGCATGATATGAACAAGCTCCTCAAAGCTAATATCAATGCTAGAGTTCACAAAATAGCTATTTAAACTCTTAAAAACTTGAATAAAATGTATTAGTACACCAAATATCAAAATTTACTGCAGTCAACCCTCTACAAATAAAAAATTTTAAAAAAATTAAAAAAAAATTTTAAAAAAAATTAAAAATTAAAAAAAAACTCATGCCTCTTTACAAAAAATCTTCCAAACGAAGTTTTCAATTACTTTAAAAATCATTTTAGAACAAAATCCTGAAATTATTGTAACTTAAGAGAGATGTTTCAAAAATGATTTCTTCAAAGAAATTTGACTACGACAAACATTTAATTGTTATGGTAGATCTCAGTGTGCGGATTCACATTATAAAGCAAAAGTTCCTGAAGAGAAAAGTTCTAGTCGCAACTTCTCCATTAACATCAACAGCGCAGTCTCTCCGTCCAAATAAGTTCTTACTTCAAGAACCACTAGTCAAAAATAATAAAACTGATTAATCTCTTCTTCATAGAGTAGTTGGATTTTCAAAAAATACAAAGCATAGATTATTGTCTAAATCTTCATCCAAGGATCCAAGTTTAAATCTTTTATTTATTTTATATACAAAAGTTCAAATGACATAGTTCAAATTACGTTTCACCCCAGAACCAACTTTTTTTATAATTTCTGCTTTTTCATCTCGTACAACCATCATTGAAGGAACTCTACACGAAATAATCTCGGTTATTACAGAACACAAAGGTGAAAATTTTTAATAGAAGTTGATCTGAACATCGATGTTTTAAGATGGGATTATCACGATGAAGATAACGGAGGAAAACAAGTAATCAACTTTTTAACACAATATAGGACTTATAAAATAAAAAAAAGTACTAAGCTCAAGTTCTATCATAACAACAAAGTTGAATAGCCCAATCTCCCAATTGTTTTAGATCCTAAATTTGCCAGAAATGTGAATAGGATATGCTTGAAAAGGATATGATAATAAATTTGTGAGTATCAACATCTTTTCTGAAAACAATAGTCTCTTATATCTATGTTTTAAAATCTGGTGGATATTACTAATTAGTTGCATAATTCGCTCCCAAAGTTCCAGGAATATTCAAACAAATTCTACACTCTACCAACAAACAAATAGCGACTGAAATTCTATAAAGGGAAATCTTTAGCTCCTCCTGATGTGAAATAATGAACATGGTGGAATAATGAACTAGCAGTAAAGGGAAAAAATACGCCATACTAATACAATATCAAAAAAATGAAAGTTGAAGAAAGAACCAGGAATCAAATTATTTATTATATTATAATAACACTTTAAAAGCAACTGATTCTTAAATCAAAGAAAATCCCATGGATTCTCCACAAATAACCAAATCCACAAATTCTTCTCTGTATAGAACTTCCTTCAATAGCATTTGAAGAGGCAAAAAATCGGCAATGTTGTTTAAAGAAACTAATTATCCACTTGAAGGTAACGTTAAAGGTATAGCCTTTTAATTTCTTAAGAAGGTAAATCCATAAAAAAAGCCTTTTGCCAGAGACGCAAAAAACAAATAATAATTAATTATTTAAAAAAAAAACAATTTATGTATTCTGAATTAAAGCAGTTACTTCAAAATTGACCAGAGAAGGGCTTTTGGTTACGATGGTATCGTTTATACACTTCAACTATTTAATTCTTCAGTCATCTTCCATCAATACTTTTAAGTCCCTTCAGTAAATATAACTCTTTCCACTCCATTCCCAAAAGTCATTAAGATAAGATTCATTGCGCTATTTCACAAAAAAGGTAAAGATTTTTCCAGCTTTAATTCCTTTCGATTAATGTCTTTAGCTACATCAGAATTTTTTTTGAAAAACTGTTGCTACAAAGTATAAACTACAGATTTGGAACTTTTACTTACAGACAAACTTTAAACTTACTCAAACCATACGGATGTATACTCCCAACAGGGATTTAGCAAATGAAAATTAGTTGACCATGCACTAATAGAATGAATTGATTTTATAAATAATTTTCATTTCTGCAACTATTCCGTTTTCGTTTCAATATACATTAAAATAGCTTTCGATTACCTTAAATATACTTAAATTAAAAATTGATTTTTAAAAACTGAAAACATTTATATAACAGAAACTATGTTTGATGTTCTTAGCAATAGAATGGTAGCAATTCAAACCAGTAAATGACAGTTTTTCAAGGTTGTCTTCAAGGTCCTTGTAGTGGTTCAGCTTTTTGGAACTTAATAGCTGATGATATATTAAAATCCCCTGATCAGCAAATATATTTTTTACAAGTATTTGCTGATGACTTTTTCTTCAGCATTTCAAGAAGGATAAGATAAGGACTATATGGATAGGATATGAATAAATTCAAAATATGGATAGTGAAATATCATCTTACTGTTTCAGTAGAAAAATTGCATTCTATTTGGCAAATTGAACACTAGTCCAAAGATTCACTAAAATGATAAATCCCTATGAAGAAAAATATTCTCAAATAATTAGGCGTCATACTGAATAAAAAACTTAATTGGATTGCTCATTTTAAAGAACAGTCAACCAAAGTAATGGAAAAGCTAAAAGTCTATATAAAATTGCCGGCAACAAATGGAAAATCAATAAAGAATACAATATAGTTATAGAGCGTATGCTTTCACATGGTGCAACAATATGGTCAATCAATCTTACTCTCAGACAAACAAGACTACTTACCTAAATGTAAAGATGATTTTAATTTGTATTACCGGAATTTATAGTTCCATTATTTATATTCCAACTACAGCCTTGTAATTTCTTACTGGAATACCATCTTCATAGCTAACAAATAAATATGAAGCGGTTTTCATACAAATCACTAAAGGTAAAAAAATGTTTACATGCCATTAATTTTAATGCCATATGGCTACGAGAAAAAAACAAAAGGTTTCCAGATATAGCCAGAAAATTTCGATTTAGATCTCAATTCATATTCTGCATTCATAGCAACTGTAAATATACTATAATTCTACATTTAATATTTTCACAGATGTCTTTAAGTTGAAATACGACAAATGAATTTGCAAATGAAAGTGAAAACTTTTAAAAAATAATTCTATATCCAATACAAATATTTTTAGTATTAAGAAATCCTTAGAAATTTTCGAAACTCTATATGTTCCAATATCAATTTAGGCAAACAGCCAAGTCTTTCTGCCACACTTACTTCTAAAAACCCTCATCTAATGGGCAGAGAAAATACAGCAAAAACTCTTGAGCCATGAAATGACACCATCTAATTGCTTTGGATAAAAGCGCATAAAGGCTATTTTGGCAATGACTAAGCCAATAACTTTGTTAAAGAAAGCGTTATAGAGGGTGAATTAATTTGTCTTCTATAGGAATTTACATTTCTCAAAAATGACTAATAGAATAATTATGTATTAGCAACATGGCAAGAATTTTTCGAAATCTTTCCTACAACCTCAAAAAAAATCACAGAACTCTTTCTATAGAATAAGCTAGCTTTACAAGTGGTCAAGGTATATTCCCAACATAACCTCAAAAGATTTAATTTCTCAGAAGATGATTTCTGATTCCGTGGAAAAGCTAGAGAATCATTCCGCTATGTAACTTCTTGTCCTCTTATAAAACCATGCATCTTAAAATCCTCTCTCAACTTTTTTTCATTCAGTGACATAGAAATATAATATAAAACTCCAGGATCATACAGAAAATCATCAATTTAATGAATTGTATAGGAGAAAATGAACAATTAATCATTCCAAGAAACCATTACCTCTGAAATATTAATCGAAATATCTGCGCCCTTTCTTCCACTACACATAAAAATATTTCATTCTTCGTAGAATGAAAGCCGTTCGTAATATTTTGTTCACCATGTCCTACTATATTTTTCAAATTTTTATCACCCTTGTTACACACATGTTTTTTGTTATTTGCATTGTAACAGCGAATTTTCTTTCGATATTTGGATTAAATATGCTCCAATAATTTTGTAGTTGAAAGATTTTAATTTATTTTATTTTTTTATTATTTATTATTATAATTATATTCTAACTTTTTTAACTGGTAAGGGGAAGATTACATAACGCTGAGTACGGAGATAAATTGTGGGGTAAAGTAAAATGAAGTAGATTCTTTACGCAAGATAAAAGTGACATCTGAATTTCGTAATCCTGTGTCATTTGCCACAGAGTCAATATTTGAAGTCTACCTGGTAGTTTCCTAAAGTTATCGTAATTTAAATTGATTTAGAGATAGTGATATCTCACTTTAAACTGGCAGTGATTATTGCTGCAATATAGGAAGACGTCCATGAAATAACGAAACCAATATTTGTCATGTTAGCAGGCATAGTCAGTGAATGCCAATCTTTCTATATAATTGTAGATGCCAATGAGGCCGTCAATTAACGGCCAGATTTCTTATATTCACTTGTTACAACAGGATTTCCACCACCTTAAATTTTACTTAAAGTGGGATTTCCAATAATTTTACAATGGATTCTCGACTCGACAAAACTTTGCAATGGTACAAGGCTACATGTAAAGAAAATTCTCGCTAAAGTCATTAAAGCGATTTTTTTTAACAGAAAAGAAAGAATGGAAAACAGTTTTTATCTCACAGGTGCAACTCATCTTGACGGATCGGATCTCCTTTTTAACTTTAAGCTATTGCCATTTTCAGTGAGACCTCAGTAGGGATCGTTATCAACAATTCACGTGTGGAAGATGGAGGGAGGATTTGGGGATTTCAATCGGGTTAGGATTTGATATTGCTATGTAGAGATTTATGTTGCTTGCTCAAGAGTGAGTTTCACCCATGAATTTTTTTCTTCTTCATCCTACAGGTGAATTAAAAATGCTGTTTATAATCTTTATAATTAATTTAATAATTTATGCTAATAATCTGTTTGTTCATTCACATTTTGAATGAAATTATTATTCTAATGTCTTTGAAAAATGTTTCATTTTATAATTTGTATACAGTCCGTATATTTTAAATACGTGTTAATAAAATATAAAATTACTTCAATAAAATTGATATTATAATAAAGTAATGATTGCTCTAACTTTACAATAATCCAATAATCTTTCTCTTGTCTAAAAAATATAGAAAAAAAAATCATTGTGCCATGCCGGGTAACCAATAACTATAAATTTCATCTTTTGTTTCTTTCCGCTCAGCAATTCTTGAAGTAGAGCCAATATAATTTTGAAAATAAATTTTAAAAAGTAGTTTCAATCTCTTTATATTAAGGAAATTTATCAATTTTTCATTGAACTGTTTTCTTAAAGTGGTTGAGGCACATGCGGCATGCCTGATAGACAGATCTGATTAAACTTGTTTATTTAACCATAAGGAATCCAATCCATAAAAATTCTATTGTGTTTTTCGTTTTTATTGATTATGATATTTACGCATCATATAATCATCATGAGGAGATGTATAAAAAAGCTTGTAAGGCAATCACTTGCTAATGAAATGGAAATAATTTGTATTTTCTTATTCACAAGAGGTATATCAAAAAAGAAATCGAATTTTAAATTAAAGCACTAACTCGTCAACATTGTAATTACGATGAGTAAGTTAGATTTACCATTTTTTTCTCGAAAATTTAGCATTATGTTTTATGAGCGTATAAAATATCAGCTCTCTCTATGAGAACTAATATTTTGCTCGTTTGACCTTATTTACACTTCAAAAATGAAATAACTTGAAGAGCAAAGAGTTTGGTTGATTTGTTTTTGCGGTTTTGTGTGAACTTTTTACTAATATTTACTCATACATTTCAAATAGTTCAACACACTTATGTAAATAATTGTTTTAACTCTTCCTAATGCTACGAATGATGTCGTCATTTTAAATTAAATAAAACAAGGTTTGTCACCAAATAGATTTAAAAACTGGAAGTTTTTAGGCAAAAATGGCTACCTTTGATAGGTGTAAATTGTCATCTAACTGTCGATGAAGTTATTGAAGATCTAGGAATACATATGAGCGAAATGAATGTAGTAGCATTAAGAGCAACAATATTGCAGGTGGTTTTGTATAAAATGTACAAAATGATTTATTAATACAATCAAACTGGTAAATAATTATTAAGACATTTAATTTTGAGTCAAAACATTCTTAAGTAGGTTATAACATGTGAGGAAACATCAGTTTATGAAAATGATATTGAAACAACGAAAATCATCACCGTGGCCAGATACATTATCGCTGAGACCAAAAGAAAAACTGCTCTGAATCGATAGAATGTGAAACTGAACGCCATTTTTATTTGACAAGGAATCGTTTATTATAAATTCATAACAAGAAATCAAAGCAAACACACATTTTCACTCGGATATCTAAAAATTTTGTACTTCGCAACATAGAAGAATTCTAAATTATTTTAAGTTATTTTAATTTTTTCTTATTTTTTTTTCTTATTGATTTTTTTAAATTATAGAAAAATTCTAAATTCTTCTATAAATTAAAAAAAATTCAAATCTCACAAATGCTATAGAAATCCAAACAAGCTTAATATTTTATTAACTGCAGAGAAACTGAGACATTCTGAGAATATTAATGCAAGATTTTTTTGTTATTACCTACAACTCTTAAAATTTAAGATCGTTTTATTTTTCAAAAATATAATTGCATATATAATAAACACATTGTGACGTTATGCATTGAAATTTATTAGGTATTTAAAAGAAACAGTGTAGCTAGAGGCTCGTATAAATAGAGGCTGGAAGTTTGTAGTAATAATACCTGAATGTTTAACCATAGCAACACATCTCTACACGTAATATTGGTCAAAGACGAGGTGACTGTCGCGCTTCTCTATTCTACAGATTTGGCCTCTATGGATTGTTTTATAGTTCTCAAAGTTTAAATTTTTGAAAAATTAGTCACTTGACACAGTAGAAGATATCGGCGAAAATTCTCTGTAAGAATTAGAGCATGTACGATCCAACAAAAGGATTTCCAGGAAATTTTTCATCAATGGAAGATAATGTTAAGAGAAGTTTATATAGAGGAGAGTGTATTTGAAGGAAACAAATCTAATTAAAATGTTCCCATATTGATTACTGGTTTATTTACAAAGTTATATTTACTTTAGGACAAACTTCACAATTTTTAAAATAATACAAAATTATTATGATATATTTGCATTTTTATTTCATAATAATTTTTATAAATTATCTCTATTATTTATTTATTAATGATATCGAAAATAGTTAATTGGAAACATATGAAATAATTTTTAATATTCTAAATCAACATTTATTAAATATTTATCTAATGTTTGGTTTAATAACGAAAATAATTATTAATTATTGAATAAAAAAAATTATGTAAATTCAATTGAGTACAGTTAATTAATAACCTGTTCTAAAAATATACATTCTTTTTTAAGCAGCAATCTTCTATGCTTTAGATAAATTTATTTATCTGGAATTTAAGGTCCTAAATCTTCATGGCATTTATTTTTGACCATAAATCCCGGTTATTGAAAGACATAAATTGAGAAATGTCTTCATAATTTGAATTTTAATATTCCGCTTATCAATATCCACAGAAAAATCGTTTAATTCTTATTTGACGGAAGGTCGTTTAATAAATTTGTGAAAAATAAAGGTGTTATGATCATCTATCAAAATAATTAAGTATAAAAAGAAAAAAATATTTTATTTACTATACGTAAAAAAAAATCACTCTTGTTTTATCACTTAAGGGAATTTAAAAGGACTAATTGCTTAACTTCTGACTTTTAGCATACTTTTAATTTTATCTTTTGTAATAAATTTCTACCCGCATGATAAATATTTAAGAATTTTGCCATTCATTGAGGAATAATATTTTTTTACTTTCAAAATGCTTTAAAAATTTATATTGTAAAATATAGTGAATAAAATGTTTACATACAAGCTATTTCAGATTATAAATATAATCGCATGAATAATTTTTCCATTTTTTTTTTTTTATAATTTAGATCATTTTAAATAGGAGTCATTTCACGTTGAAGTGATTCAGTTATATATTTTATATTTTAAATTCCAATAATATTATTTAATTTATGGGGTTTTTTGTATATATGGTCTATCCTTCATAGCGTTCATAAGAAAAAAAAATTATTTTAATCAAATAAAAATAATTAACAATAAAAATGAATTTAGATTAATAGTTCAATTTTAAAGGAATAGTTTAACGTTTTAAATTATTTTAATTTTCAAACAAGCTTGCCCAAAGCTTAAATATATGATAAATACTAAAAAAAAGGATATATACCGAAAGGTGTAGAATTTTGAATATGGTGGAGAGATCTACTGCATGAGAAAGTTAAGGATAAGGAATTTAAATATCTTGGTGCATAAATTAATGATCAAAATGAAATGTATCTTGAAATTAGAGCACGAATAGCAGCAGGAAATCGCTGCTATTGCGCGCTACAAAAGTTGTTATCATCTTACTTAAATAGTGTTAAAGATTCTCGTATGCAGAGTCATTATCAGAGCAATTGTATTATATGGCTCTGAGACATGGACTAAGAGAAAGTGTGATGAAGAGTTGTAGTGAATATAGGAAAGAAGGATTTCTGGAACATATACTACCAAAAAGTAAGACCAATTATTTTTTTTCTCAAAAACTCTTTATTTATTCTTCCAAATTTATTTCATCGCCTTCAAAGTAATCCCCATAGGCACAATGCACTTATACCAACTTTTTTTCCAATCCTCAGTGCATGCTAAAAATTCATCGACAGGGAAAGCCTTCATAGGTGCGGGGATTCACGTTGAATCTCTTCAATCGACTCAAACGGTGTCCCTGGAGTGGTCTTTTGAGTTTAGGGAATAGTCAGAAGTAGTGTGAATACGGTGGTTCTGGAACGATATGGGTTTCCTTTTTGGCGAAAAAGTCAGGAAGAATCAATGCGGTGTGAGCTGGCGTATTCAGAGCTTTCAGTACCGATCATTTTGAAATTCCAATATCATCAGCAAGGTCTCTAATTGTAAATCGATGGTTTGCAAGCACTAAATCTTTAATTTTTTTGGACGTCAGCTTCGTTTGTTGAGGTTGATGGTCGACCAGGGGGATCTTCGTCTTCAACGCGTTCTCTGCCTTCTTTGAACTTTTTATACCACTTCTAAACATTTCTTTCCGATATAGGAATGCTCACCGACTGCCTTTTATTGTACAATTTAGCAGTGCCTTAATTTACAGTAATAAAATCAATTAGATTAAAATAGTAAATAAAAATCCTTCACCGCCATTAAATGCATACTTTTGCTTCAATGCTTCAACCATGTGTTATGATTTGTACAATATTAAATTTAAATTATATACATTTTGTTCAAACTAAATATATTAAATATACATAATATCTGTTTTTTATATGATAAAACAATATACTATTTTGTTTGAATGAATGTTTTGTAAGATTTTTAATGAAAATTTATAAATTATATTTTTATGTGTATGTGCAATTGAAGAAAAAGAAAATAGCTAAAGATTTCGAGATTTAATGAATTATATACATTAAAATAAATTTGTTGTTAATCCAAAATTAGATTTCGAAAAACTTTTATCTGAAACTTAATGGACTGCCATTTGTTCTAAAATTGTGTTAAAAGATTTACTTCGTTAAGTTTGTATTTAAAAAAAATATTTCCAAAAATTTGTGAAAAATTGCACATGATTTACATATTATATAGTACATGCATTTATTATGAAAATACAACTAATTTTTAAACATTGCATTGAATTTTTTCTATAGCATAATAATTTCTAAAAATGCTAACAGAGAAAGTTAAGTAATGGCATTGCGTTTAGAATTGTAATCAAAAATATACTAAAATAGAAGAAATATAAAAAATGCAATTCAATAAGTCAATAGTCTTCTTTAGATTATTACTATTTTATTTTGAAAAACAATGAACTGCTAAATAATGAAGTATTTTTTTATTTTCATCACAAAATTGTTTCTTTTAAAGCTAATAAGTTAATTAACTGCAAAAAATTCCTTGGAAAAAGTTTTCATAATTACTTTTGATTTCACAATAAAACTCACTTTTAAAAATTAACTGAACCACATCTAACAAAAATGATGGATAAAATAAAAAAAAAACTTATCCAGTAACTTTGCATTCCACCTTAAAAATGGAGGAGATTAATTCGTACATAAGAAATTACTTTTTAAATCCGTATAAAAAAGAAGATGTTAAGAATATGTTCTTCTAAATACTTTAATTTTCTGTCATTACTCTAATAACAAAAAAACAAAAAAAGATTAATAATTATCCGTTGTAAATCTACTTTTTTTTCATCCTAATACTTTAGAGATTATTTGTATTTTATTTTGGAAAAAAAAACTGATGCCATTTTAAAAAAATGTCTGCCATTAAAGTACCTCCATATAACGAGCTAAGTTAAAAAAATAAACGCTATAATTTAAAATGGATTTAGAATATCTTTTCTTCCTTAAGTCAAATTTTTTTTTTCAAATAATCACATATTGTTTAACAAAACAGAGAGTATATTAAAAGAAGATCATTTAAAAAATTTTGTTTTTGAGCGAAAAGGGAAAAAAATTGAATAAATAGTATAAAATCGTTAATCTTGAAACGAAGTTTAACAGACAATTAAAAACATATTTAATATGCATTAATATTCTTCTTGCGTGTCTTATGATATTTCTTTTCTGCATGATGTTGTTAATGTTTTGAAATAACATTTTCCTTTAATAACAGCTTATTTAAATTGAATAATTTTCATTTATTCAAATTCTTCAAGTAGAACTTCTTCAATAATCCTTGAATATTTTCAGCACTATATCTAAAACGTCTCTAATATGTTTGAGTACTATATTATGCCTGACACACTTGTGTCAATAAAAAAGAAGTAATCAACACATCTAAAGTGAATTTTATTACACTCACTGGCATAAAAATTAGCCACGTTAGAACCGATGGAAATTTTACAAGTTTGTTTGTAACGCTGATATAAATACGTGATTACAAAGGGAAAGCAAAGACAATATTTATTGTAGGAAAACATAAAGCAATATAGGGTCTTTGAAGCCAGGAGCATTGCAGCAGGTAAGTTTCTTACAATGTTAGAAATTTCGTCCCAGACCAACCCAAATGAATGGCGTCTAACTTTATCCCACACTTTTTTGGGGGATAAGACAGGACAGAAGTATGTCAGTATAGAGGAAGCAAAACGCTGACAAGTTCTGTGGTCAACCAATATCCTGTTGAAAAAGGCTTCCTGACATCCCTTCCATGAGGAACAACCAACGTGGCTAAAAGATATCAAGGATGCACACCTAGACAATCATGATGGCTTGGATCATTACGAGAAAGGATTGAATTCTCATGGCTCACCAAGCCATCATGTAATTTTTTGGTGTATAGTGCACTCCAAACAATAGGCAGCTTTGATGTGACATCCCTGTGCCTCCAAACACATATGCTATTGTAAAGAATATTCAAATTAAATTAAATTTCGTTCCTGAAGACAATCTTCTTCCACTTCATTACAATCTATTATCATCGAACCATGCATCAATCCAAACGGTGGTGAAGATGGTTGATTGTCAGAACCAGCACATGTACGAATAATAAACTCCGCGATAGGAACCGATTGTCAGATAGATTTATTTCAATGGTACAGATAAAAAAAGATGCGGTACAGATCTTATCGTTTGCTTACGGATATTGTACGGTGATGCAGTCGGCTGTGTACATGCTTGTTGGATAATGGTTGGTATTTCGTTAGTGGTAGATAGATAGTAGTAAGCGATATATATGGATAGTAGTAAACGATAGTGATACTTTCTGTTATTGATCGTCTGAGGGCATCTTGAGCTTGTGCACTGTTTGGCAACTCGCTACCAACATCTCCATAGAACGGAAAAGACCTCACATCCATCCTTTATCATCTTCCAATGATTACTCTCAAATTCTGTCAAATGCTGATGTTCGTTTTGTCAATATGGTAACTTTTTTTTTTCTTCTAATGCAGCTGGCAAATAGACCGTGATCTTTCGCCATAAGAGCTGCAACGATGTTACTCACTTTGCAGTACCCAGGGGGCGCGTGTAACTTGATGGTAAGTCACGGACGCGGAGTAACAATGCCCCCGCAGCGCTCTACGATCCTATTAGGACCGGGACCTACAGCTTAAAGTGGATTCCGAACCACTACAACACCCATGGACAAAGCCGGGATTTGAACCCGATACCTGTGGTACCGAACGCCAGAGCGCTAGCCATTCGGCCACCAGGCCCCCTCAATATGGTAACTGCATCAACATATCTGCTTGGTACATCGGCACAGATTCCAGCCACAGCAGATAATTCCATGCAGTCAACTTCAAGGAGAGGTTGGAAGCACATCAATGTCCTCTACTGGTATCACATGATGCTCAATGATGCTGCAATGTTAATCATTTCCATGTGTACTCAATACAAACCTTCATCCCGAGCCTCTTAACAGTCTTAAAACTCATATCTGGTGCCCTAATTTTATGGTAATGCGTGTGCAACCTATTTTTATCTTTTAAAACATTTTACTGCCGGTTCTAAAATAAAAGAAAACAAGTGCCAGTTGTTTTAACAAATATCGTAATTAGATTTATTTTTTATCTATGCGACTCCTCTTTCATGTTTTGATGTTGACCTTTTAACAAAAAAAGTATTCGAATGTGTTCAAAAAATTATCTTTAATGTTCAGATTTTTGTTATTCAACGCTTATGTTCCCCAAACACCTTTTTTGCCGTATTTCAATTATCAAATGTTATATGAATTAGAAAATGTTTACTAAAAAGAATCAAATTTTTACAGTTAAGTAAATTTTTAATTACATTTTTCTCAAATCTTAATGTTTCACATAAATTTGAAACCATTAGTATGGTTATAATATTTTGTGAAACTATGCAGTGATTGCTGCAATTGGGAATGAAACTACTTTAAATTTTGAATATAAATTTAAAGTTTTTTTTACTTCGATTTATTTTCTTTGATGAAAAGTTGATGTTGTTAAGATAAGTATCCATATAAATTTTACATTATACCATCATAGTTTTAATGAAGATTTCTACGTTATATTTAAACAAATATTAAAACAATAAAAAATTCTAAAACAATTTTCAAAAACATTTTGTTTTTGGTTCCCAATTTGTTTAAAATAAAACTTTGGGAAGATTTTATTCATGGAATAGTAAGAAATTAATATTGCATTTTTTTTAAATCTTTATTTAGAACAGTATTAAAATTACCAAAAAAAATGCTACAGAAAACATTTCTTACACTTCTACACTTAGAAGATTGCTTTAAGTTACCGCCAACGCTCAATCTACTCAAATTAATTAAGTAATATCTTAAAAACCTAAATATAATTAAGGTGATTAGCACTTCTATGGATAAAATTTAATTATAACTCAATCATTTTCTACTCAAGCATGTCTAAATTTTTTTCAGCAAATTGTCCTTAAACTCTTTATACAATTTCAATGTATACAAAAGTGTCCACTTAACAAAAATTTAAGGGATTTTCGTATTTAGGTTTTCTAAAAGAATATATAACTGTTATTTTTTTTCCTTTTTTTGTATTTTCTTTGATTTTAATTGCCAATGAAGTAGTGAAGTTTAAGAAATCCAGCGTTCACCACGGCAGACTCTTCTACATTATACACAATTATTAGCGAAGGGAATGATTAGGTCATAAATGGAGAGAAATCTGGGAATAACCTAAACAAGTAATATTTAAAAAAAATAAAAAGAAATCACTTCCTACTTTTTTTTCACTGTATTGCAGTAAGTTCTTTATAAATAATTTTCATTCATTTTTTTAAGCTTACATGGCGCCATCTATTGGTAGATATATGCAACTTAAATCTGAAAAAAACTATAATTAATGAATTAAATTTAATTAATGAATTAATATTTGAAAAAACTGTATTAACATCCAGTGTCATCCACTACGAGTTCAAAAAAAAATGTATTTGAACTTGAGTGGATGAATAAAAAGTATTTAAGGAACGATTGAAAATTTTAACAAGATATATATAGGGAGAGTGTAAGCCAATAGAAGGAATTGAAAAAATACATGGGATCCTAGTTCATCGTTTTTCACGTTTACCTTGCCTAGTTCATCGTTTTTTTACTTTAAAGACTTCAGTTACAGTTAAAAATAAGATAAGCATCTTTCATAATGAAGTATCGTTTTAGGTGGCGCCAGTTAAATGTTATCTCTTTTATCTCCCCTCTAACTCTTTTTACAAAATACACCGATATTCTGACGACAAAAGTAATTACAATTTGGATGGTAAAATCGAATCTATTCTAGGAATCATTCATTCTTTTTTTTAATTTTGTAGTAAAAGAATTATAGTACCTTAATTTAATTCATTTAAAATTAATAATTTATGTACGAAATTTATGAGTGATTTCGTTATGTTTTCTCCCCGTTGATTGTGAGAATTTCAACCAATCGATGGAGTTTTCTCGGATTTCTGCCATGTGACATACAAGGGGTAGTTAGTTCTGAAAATTATTCATGAAAACATTATTCTTCCCTCAAAGACTATCATTATCCACGAGATCATTATTGATGTGAGGAGAAAAAATAAACAGCCGGTGCTAAAAAAATAACTTTTGTAATCTGAAGTCGTGCGAATTTCTACCCACTAGCAAAATGGCTTTTTCAAACTCTTATTTGAATGTAAAAAAATTATTTATTCAGTGATATTCAAAGAGCATTCTTAATTATTTATCACAAATTTTCATTTATAGCATAATGTTTTCATCCCATGTTTTTATGTAATGTACACATGCGTTTAGCATTTGACGATAATACCCTAAATTTATCGAATAATTTTAATTTTTATTTCCTATGTTGATGTAAAACCTTTTTTTATAATTATGCATGTAATTCCTCACATTTACATGTATGGGAAATTAAAAATCCAGGTCCACATGGAAAAATCTGAAAAATTTCAAACAAATTTTCTGTCTATGTGAAAACTATTATTATGACCAGTTCTTCCAAGTAATGACTATATATGGCACCACCAATTGGAATCGAACTTAAAAATTAAGCAAGAGCTTGATTTAAATTTTTAAAAAACTCTAAATAAGTAAAAATAATAATATATGTATATGTAAATGTAAATGGTTATATGCATGTGTGTATACGTATTCTGAAATTACTATACACTAAGCAGTTTAAATATTTCTCAGAAATTATTATTTTGCTTAACAATTTTTAATTATTATTGTAATTAGTTACAACCTTATTCTTTATTGCCATTAGATTTCCATATCAGCTGATATCACCATTTTTAAATAAAACTGACTGATGCCAATAGTTATCATCATATTTGGCTCAACAGTCCATGGTGGGCCAAGGCCTTTTGCCAAATTTCGAAACGTAAATTGTTTTTTTCTTTTAGCAGAGGGATATATTGGACAGGGATCTACGGTTTAAAGTGAATTCCAAACCACTACAAGCATCCATGGCACCGAAACCTTGGATAAAAAATTGGCAGAGCGCTAATCACTTAGCCATCAGCTCCATAATTAGATAAATTACTGAAAAAAATTATGTAGAAAATGTACAGAATAAATTTTCAATTTATTTCGCAAACTAACACTATTATAATTTAAAACATAAATGCTAACAAATTTAGGATGGAAAAAAAAATCACTAAGAATTTTTGTATAAGAATATTGCTTTATTGAGTCAAGGTTGAGTTATTTATTATTGATATAAGGTGAGTTATTTAAAATCTCAAAATTTTCCTTCTGCATCTATATTTTTTCTAAATAAAAATTTGCCAAATACTTAAAATGTTTTATTTCCCGTAACCAGACAAAATCAGGTCTGCTAGTCTGTTATAAAGTACTATTAATTTTTTGTCAAAAATTAATCAAAAGTTTCATATTTTTATTATAAAAGATATTCTACCATTTTTTTTAGCACAGAAATTTAAAGTTACAAATAAAGGAGTACCTCGCTACCATTTTTTTTATCTCTCCTTTGCATTCCACTAGCTCTCAAATTCAAGTTTTAAATTGTATAAGTTTAAAGTGGATTCCGAACCACTTCATGTATTGGAACTTCGGACTCCAACCTTGGGGCTACAGGACTCGAACCCTGTGGTCAGTAACCCCAAAGCAAAATGATGTAGAGAATATACAGTATTAATTTTCAATTTATTACTAGAATTATTATTATACTAAAAAATGAATGCTAACAAAATTAGGATGAAAAACATCACTAAAAATTTTTGTATAAGAATTTTGCTTTATATAAAGCCCGTTATTTAAAATTTCAAAATTTTCCGTCTGCACCGATATTGTGTCTTAATAAAAATTAGCCAAAACCTAAAAATATTTAATTTCCTGTAACCAGGCAAAACTAGCTCTGCTAATCTATTATAAAGTACTATTAATTTTTCGTCAAAAATTAATCAAAATTTCATATTTTTATTATGAAAGATATTCTACCATTTTTTTAGCGCAGAAATTTAAAGTTACAAATCAAGAGTACCTCGCTACCTTTTTTTTTCATCTCTTTTTCGCATTCCACTAGCTCTGCAATTCAAGTTTTAAAGTTGCAGAGTGTTGGGAGCACCAAACACACCAAATAAAAAAAATTTCTAAAAAAAATAATGAAGCAGAGATACAAAATGAAGCTCCGAAATAAGAAACTCTAGGACGGGGAAGGGGGATAACAAACGGCAGGAGTGGCGAAAATGAAGAAATTCAGTTGCGCAGTTGATCATTTCTTCCCTAACTGCCAGCCGAAATTTTGACGTAAAGTTCTCAAAAGAAACTATTTATTGATCTCGGGCGTATTGTATTTCAGCTTACATTTTATTATGCCTCTGGAATTCTGCAGAAAACATATCTGGGGCCCAACGAGAGCTTTATTTTTGCCTCGGGAATTTTTCTTTTTTTAAAGAAGAATTGAAATAGTTTATAGTTCAGATTTCTTATGTTGTTTAAACGAAACGAAACTGACTATATATTTATAAAACAGGAATTTACATTAATCATTTTGTCATCTTATATTTAATTTTTAATTGTTTTCATAATTAATATGAATATTCTATGAAATTCATTTTAATGAGAATTTTTTTAAATAACAATATTACAACATTTTTCTTTAGTGCCATCAGATTTCCATATCTACTAATAGCTATTAGCACTATTTTTTAAAAAACTGACTGGTGCCAATAGTTATCATCCTATTTCGCTCAACAGCCCCTGATGGGGCAAGGCCTTTTGCCAAATTTCGCAACATTTTTTTTTTCTTTTACCAGAGTAGATTTGTTGACTCTGCGCCTAAGCCCCCTGGTTTGTTTCTCTACTAACGTATTGGACTATGTTTTAAGTGGTCATCTATGGTATCTACGGTTTAAAGTCGATTCCTAACCACTACAAGCATCCATGGCACCGAAACTTACGGTAAAAATTGACAGAGCGCTAATCACTTTGCCATCAGGTTACGTAATTAGATAAGTTATTGATAAAAATATGTAGAAAATGTACAGAATAAATTTTCAATTTATTTTCCGAACTAATGCTATTACAATCTAAAATATAAATGCTAACAAATTTAGGATGCAAATAAAATCACTAAGAATTTTTGTATAAGAATACTGCTTTATTGAGTCAAGGTGAGTTATTTATTATTGATATAAGGTGAGTTATTTAAAATCTCACATCGATATTCTGTCTAAATAAAAATTTGCCAAAACCTAAAAATGTTTTATTTCCCATAACCAGGAAAAGCCAGGTCTGCTAGTCTGTTATAAATCACTATTAATTTTTCGTCAAAATTAATCTAAAATTTCATATTTTTATTATAAAAGATATTCTACCATTTTTTTTAAGCACAGAAATCCAAAGTTTCAAATCAGGAGTACCTCGCTACCCTTTTTTTCATGTCTCTTTCGCATTCCCTCTCAAATTCAAGTTTTCAAATTGTATGAGTGTTGGAAGCATCACACACACAAAAAAAAATAATAAATAATAAAAGTTTCTATAAAAAATAATGAAGCAGAGATACAAAATGAAGCTCCGAAATAAGAAACTCAGGGGCGGGAGGGGGGACAACAAACGGGCAGGAGTGGCGAAAATGAAGAAACTCAGTTGCGCAGTTGATCATTTCTTCCCTAACTGCCAGCCGAAATTTTGACGTAAAGTTCTCAGAACAAACTATTTATTGATCTCGGGCGTATTGTATTTCAGCTTACACTTTATTATGCTTCTGAAATTCTACAGAAAACATATCTGGAGCCCAGCGAGACTGTTATTTTTGTCTCGGGAATATTTTTCTTTTTTATAGAAGAATTGAAATAGTTTATAGTTCAGATTTTTTATGTTGTTTAAACGAAAAGAATTGGCTTATATACTTATAAAACTGGAATTTACATTAATCATTTTGTTATCCTTATAATAAATTTCATTTTTTTCATAACTAACATGAATATTTTATGAAATTCATTTTGATAAGATTTTTTTTAAATAACAATATTACAACATTTTTGTTTAACGCCATCAGATTTCCATATCAGCTAATAGCACCATTTTTAAAAAAACTGACTGGTGCCAATAGTCGTCATCATATTTGACTCAACAGCCCGTGGTGGGCCAAGGCCTTTTGCCAAATTTCGAAACAGGATTTTTTTTTTCTTTTAGCAGAGTAGATTTGTTGACTCTACGCCTAACACCCCTGGTTTGTCTCTCTATGATCGTATTGGACTATGGTTTAGATGGTTATCTATGGTTTAAATGGTTATCTATGGTTTAAATGGTTATCTATGGTATCTATGGTTTAAAGTCGATTCCAAACCACTACAAGCATCCATGGCACCGAAACTTATGGTAAAAATTGACAGAGCGCTAATCACTTAGCCATCAGGCCCCGTAATTAAATAAGTTACTGAAAAAAATAATGTAGAAAATGTACAGAATATATTTTCAATTTATTTTCCAAACTAACACTATCACAATCTAAAACATAAATGCTAACAAATTTTGGATGGAAAAAAATCACTAAGAATTTTTGCATAAGAATATTGATTTATTGAGTCAAGGTGAGTTATTTATTATTGACATAAGGTGAGTTATTTATTATTGATATAAGGTGAGTTATTTAAAATCTCAAAATTTTCTTTCTGCACCTATATTTTTCTAAATAAAAATTTACGAAATCCTAAAAAAGTTTCATTTCCTACAACCAAGCAAAAGTAGGTCTGTTAGTCTATAATAAATTACTATCAATTTTTCATCAAAAGTTTCATATTTTTATTATAAAAGATATTCTACCATTTTTTTAGCACAGAAATTTAAAGATTCAAATCAAGAGTACCTCGGTACCATTTTTTTTTATCTCTCCAACTAGATCTCAAATTCAAGTTTTAAAATTGTACGAATGTTGGAAGCATCAAACACACATAAAAAAGAAGGGAATTTCTATAAAAAATAATGAAGCAGAGATACAAAATGAAAACATATCTGGGGCCCAACGAGAGTTTTATTTTTGTCTAGGGAATTTTTTTCATTTTTAAAGAAGAATTGAAATAGTTAAGTTCATTTTTCATTTTTTTTCTCATATCTAAAATAAACATTTTATAAAATTTATTCTAACAAGAATTTTTTTTTTTTAAATAGCAATATTTGTTTATGTTATTAGATATAAAACTAAAACAATAAATTTATGTGTACTGTTGAGTAAAACATCAATAACTAAATTTTATTTAGTTCCATTAAGTACACGTTAAGGCCGGAAATGAATGTGGTCTTGATTCAGTATTGTTCAAGAAATACAAACTAAATTATGTATTTCTCAAAATATAAACCGAATGTTTCACTGCCATATTTATTAAAATTTACTAAGATAGCATTGCACATCTGCAGCACATAACACACAAAATACTATTATACATCACATATTTGCAAAATCATTTTTTAAAGCCAGTTCGTTTAAGGATCTTAGTCTAACCCGTACTGCCTGGAACTCTTCACTCGACTATGCACATTCCCTTTTCTTTTTCTCCCTCTCCCATTATCGGCTGCAAAGTCTAATGAACGAAAAACAAAGTATGCAATATCCAAAGTCTAAGATGAGCATCAACCCGTCCTACAAAGGAGGATCTATCAACTCTGAACTCTACGCTGTCGACTATCTTTTGTTTTGGAAAGACATGGTGGATCTTTAAAACACTTTAAAATAGTCTTAATATATCAAAAAATTTTAATTCATTTTTCACAAAGGAAAATTACTTTTGGTTAGATATTTAGTTTATTCTAGAATTTATCTTGTTATTTACACGCATATTTAAAACATTTGTATTGGACTGGTGATTCCTAAGTTGGGCTGAAAGATTTTGGCTCGAAACCAGATAGGCAACATCGAACAGTTATCTGTGTATACCTGTTTCGATCTGTAAGGTTTAGTTATAACAGTGAGAGGTCGCGGTTATAACTGGTAACTGTGACCAGTAACTGGGTCCTTAACTGTGGTCCAGTGTGGTAAGTAACAGTTGCGGTGAGATCTTGAGACCACGAGGTGAACGCTAGGAGCGTCAGATATAAACAGACGGTCAGGGACCGGCTTTGGTTTTAGATATCAATAGTATTGTAGAAGTGGCACAGGGTGCCAAGCGTATGTATGTATTCATAGTGTAAATAAAAAGATTAGTATTATTAAAAAGAGAGTATTCCATCCTGACACAACGAGCTGCTAGTATAGCTAGCTAACAGATCATATGGAATCTCTCATTGTTTATTATAAATGTTGTTAATGTTTCTGTTTTTCGGGTAAAATGTGAATTTAAAGCAATCAAAATTGTCAAATACTGCATATTTTTATACTTATTAAATAAAAGGCGAGAAATAATTTAGTAAAAATAGAAAATGCAGAAATAAAAATTATTATATTGATCAATGAGTAATCTAAATATATATATATATACAATTTAAAAATATATATACAATAATACAATATATATATATATACAATTTAAAATCATAGCATTAAGTATTTGTTTATTATTAAAAATATATATATATCTTCCAAAAATTAAAGGAAAAATTGGGCCTTATGGTATTTATATTCATTGGTCTTTAATGAAATCTGACAAAAACATTGACCAAATAGTGCCGTATGAATAAGATTCATTCATAAAAACATTCATTTTACTTAATTTGAAGGATGATCCTATTTAAATTTAATGGTGACCTCCAAAACCCAAACTCACCATCATCTCCAGAAAACACGTACTCATCATTAACAAATTAGTTACTCAATTCCAATTTCAGTGTAATTCCCACAGTTGAGAGAAGTACACTAATTACATGTAATCGTTTTATTTATTTGTTAATCTATTTATCTAGTTTTCACGTAATTAAGGGAACTGCTATCCTTTAATTAAACTGAACGCGATACGCAAGCAATTAAATATATCAATAGCTTAGCCTCTTTAGTAAAGAAACTCTTACAGCCATTATACCTGTTTGCTAGTTACTCCTTAAATTGTTTTTCTTCGTTACTCAGTACAATTATCTGAATGCATTTAATCCTTCCCTTACATCCTTTGTTAGTTAAGTACTTATAACCATTTCGTTATTAACTAAAATGTTTGAAATAGCTTTAATCTTTTATTTGTGCTTAATTGTTTACTTAAGTTATATTATTTATGTAAAAATTCATTGTGGCATTAAATACATATTTATTTATTTATACTTAAGCACTCAATTGATGGTTTTTTACATTTTTAAACAGTTAAATTAATATGAATAAATTATTATTATATTAACAAATTGAGTAATAGTTTTCTGAATTTAGACAATTTTTTTGCTATCTTGCCAATGCGATATAGAAATGAGAAATTGTTTCGCACGAAGTTCAACTGGGAGAACGTTAGATCCCATTCTTTAACTTCTCCTGATACATTAAAGTGCCTTTTTAATAAAATTATTAATTGAGAAGCATTTTCTACGGACCAAATGCAGAAAAAAGCGATAATTTTAATAGTGAGAGGATCATTTGCTTTGGCCTTTAAAAATTTTTAAACGTCTTATAATTTTCAAAAATCGTTTATTTAAATTGTAACTAAAGTCGACCAGTAAAGTTTCATCTTTTAGATAGATTATGAAGTGTACTAATCAAAGGTTAATGAATATTCTAAAGTAAAGAATGTCTAGCTATCCATATGGCACAAGTTCAAAGTTGAATCTTTGTTTGTGAAACTAATACTACATTAGTTTAAAAGTGTTTGTGAAACTAATACTACATTAAACTAATAATACTAGAATCATTTTAATTTACAAAATTTTTAATATTTTTGCGGGTTTTTTTTATTTTGTATAATTTAGCATGCATTTTTTAAAGTCTATCCATTAAGATGTAATAAATAAAATTATTATATTATCATATTATTATATTATATTCTATTATATATATATATATATATATATATATATATCTTATTAAGCGGTTACAATGATTTCCAAACATGTTCAACAATTGATCTCCTCCTCATCCAGTGAGTTGTCCATCTATTTTACGATGAAAATTCCTTTCACCATGGGACAGTTAAAAATGTCAGTGCTTTACTCCAGGCTCTTCATTCATCTAATTTTCATAGAACTACAAAATTCTCATACGTCAAAGATAACAATTAAAATCTCTAGAAATTGTAGTTACTCTGTTATCAAAAGCTGAAAATAAAAGAAATCAAAACATAAACAAACTCTCAACTTGATAATTCTTTTCTCGCAAACCATTCATAATTCATAGGATCTTTGATGGTTAAGTCATTTATGGTAATAGCAGAAATCGTGAGAATTCTCGCGGAGGAACAATTTCCCGTCCAAATTGTATTTAAAGTCGTCCAGTAAAGTTTCATCTTTTAAAAAGATGATGAAGTGTACTAGTCGAAATATAAAGAATATTCTAAAGCAAAGAAAGTCCAACTATCAGTATGCCAGAAGTTCAATGATGAATGTTTACTCGTGAAGCTAATACTACAGAATCATTTTAATTTATAAAACAATTCATAGAACCATTGATGTTTAAGTCATTTATGGTAATATCAGAAATTGTGAGAATTCTCGCCGAGGAGCAATTTCCCAAAAAAATCAGTGGTTTGTCGTGATCATTTTAGGTTCAGAACAATGTCTTGTTTAGGCAGCTAACACAAGTATCAAAATAATAAAATTTTGAAATTCGATTTATAAGTGACAATTGTTATAAAAATATATTTAAAATCATTAAACAGCCAGAACTTAACAATTATTAATTTGATTGATAAAAAAAAATTCCTTATTTTTTCCTCTCTAATTTGAATAAAAATTTTGTGTATTTGTGTGCGACAAAAATTGTAAATTTCTTTAAATCTTTTCAGAAGCATTTAATTGCATAAAAGATTTACAATCAACATAAACAGAAACCTTATAGTTCCTCTTAAATGACTTTACTATATTGAAATTTTTTTATTGTAGTTAAATTTATTGGTTTTTAATTGATTTTTATTGTATTAAAATACAAAAGAAGCATTAAGTAATATAAAACAATGCAAACGAATACAACATGAAATTTCTTGCAAATTAATTTGGATTTAAACATTTTTTTTTGTATACTTAATTATATCTGTAGCTTAAATAGTTTTATTTCTACATGCATTAGATAGTTACAGTATTTCGATTTAAGAAATAATTTCATTTATAGAAAAATAGTTACAAATCACAAGAAAAGCATTGTATGTAACAAAACCCAACACAGACAATTCTTTTCAATAGAAACACATTCCACTATCATCTAAGAACCATATAGACGACATTTTTTCTTTTTTTTTCTTGTATTCTTTAATGATTTTACGGTTCAACAGACCTCCATCATGTCCGCTTTCTTTTCTACCATACCCTTTATCTGTAATATTACCCTCTACCCAAAAGCCACTAACAAAGTTTTTTAACCCGGAGGCCATTTCATTCACTTAGAAATTCCACATGAGATCCTTCTTCATAAGAAGAAAAGTTGGAGGATTCTAATCTTTGGTGACCAGACCGACCTCACCAGGATTCAGGAATGAAAAATGATTCCTGGGGAAATGACCATTGGTCGAAATTCGTGATGGCTGTTTTCAGTCAAAAACTGGATAAGGGAGTTTAAGTACTTCTGCTGCTGTCCCGTTATTTTGGTGATATCCAAGAGTTCATACATTATTTATGAAATTCGTCCGATGAATCATTCTTAATGCTATTTAATGGCACCGTTGGAAATATGGCGTGTTGAAAGGATTATTTTCGGTGACGTGTTTTTATAATGATATTTATGACAAGCTTTTAGTAGCATTCACCCCATAAAATATATCATTATCCTTTTATAAACTTTTAAATAATAAATAAATAAAATATAAGTAAGAAAAGATAGAAATGAGTGAAAATAAAACAGTGAATAAATACAAATATTAAATGTGAATTATGAACCACGAATATGAATAAGAACACGTACATAACTGTGACATGAATTCCATTTTTGTATTAAGTTCGCTATCAATTTTTTTTTATTGCGTGCATTTAAGTTATTTATCAAGGATGAGAGGTATATATGTTGTTATTTAATATATTTTCTCTCTCTCTCTATCATATGCATCTAGGGATGGCTTGAGCCCCCCCCCCCAAAAAAAAAACCCCATTAGTGAAATGTGTGTACGAGTTGAAACTTATGGTTATTATTTTTTAAATACTTAATATTTCAATGAATCAGAGGGATTTTTTTTTTATCGATGTCAAATTTATTATCGCTCCTGAATTTGTTGATTGAGCAGGCGTTCTTCCTGGTTTAATTTTATTAAATATTCGTTAAAATTTTGAAGTTAACAAAAATAATGTAATGGATTATGGTAATTGCCTTTTATATGAATTGTTTTTTTTTTCTTGCGCAGTACTTGTTAGATTTAATGCTTTCTTCTTTTATGTATTTGAACTAAATTAGTTTAATTTAAAAGTTATTTAACAAAATAATTTAGTTCAAATACATAAAAGAAGAAAGCATTAAATCTAACAAGTACTGCGCAAGAAAAAAAAATAAACAATTTATATAAAAGGCAATTACCATAATCCATTACATTATTTTTGTTAACTTAATAGTATTAGGAACCTACAGTATTAGAAATATATATATATATATATATATATATATATATTCTTAATACTGTTTATTGACAAATATTTCAGAAAAAAAGGGAAGTTTTTGTATACTCATTTATTACTGGATTATTATGAAATACTATTAGCAGAAAAAGTATTTTTGAAATATTTTTAAAAAATGCCTAGTAGAAATAGTTTTTTTAACAAACACAGATAAAAAAATTTGTAACATAATTGAACATTTTATCTTTTTATTTAGATATCTAATAAAATAAAACATTAATAAAAAGAAAGAGACTTTTGCTTAAATTTCTCGGATTTGTGTCAGTCAATAACATATAATTACTAAAATAACCATTTCAAAAAAAATTATATGTAAACTACTATTAATTTTCCACCTAATTTAATTCCATAATCTGCTTAGGAAGAAATCTCTATTGATAGATTAGAATTGTGTGCAAATAATTGAGTGCAAATTTAATATTCATCTTCTACGAGATTATTGTATCTACAATTATGCAAAATTTAAGATAAATGAATATTTCCATATTGATCCAAAAGTTTTAATAATATGTAATCATTACTTTTGTTTTTATTCATATTTTGGTGTTAAAAAAATTATATTTGCATTTTTCTGCTTTGTACATTGGCCTAAATGTACATAAAAAATTAGAAGACAGAAATATAAGGGATTAAATTCATAGAAATTTTTTTTATTTGTTGTTGTTTCTTATTCCACTTAGTCCACAGAAACAGCTAGTCTAAGTCCATGAACCCGTGTGGTCTCAAACCAGCAGACAAGTCATTATAAAGAATTTAAAAATGCAGCTTCTTTTTGTCCTTGATCTAACGGCGCAAAGGCATGATGCACCAAAGGGATAAGTCTGACTTTACCCCACCCGGATTATACCCCTGGGCACTGGGTAACCGTTTTACAACCTGCATGGGCAACAGTGGGACTATTCTAACCCGGACTCACATGGGGAATTTTATTATTTAAAAAGTCAATTATATAAATTAATTCATTATAGTTATAATAATATACAGGATGTTAGAAAAATATGCTTACAAAGTTAAAAATCCAAGACAAACATGCAAAAAAATAACATATTCGAACAGTTTTAATTCAATAAAGAAATTACAGAAATAAATTTGACGATATTTACAATATTTTGTTGTATTACTCTCGTTACGTTGAGTCTCGAACTAAGGATGTGTATAATGGCAGCGATGACGTCAAAGCTGTCATACAGCACTGTTGGTCGCAAGCGAGTCGAATTGTAATAGTTTACAGCAAACATCGATTCTCCATTCCTTCCCCTAACCATTAGAAATCCTTTTCTAATTGAATGTGGTGGATTTAACTAATTCTGCTTGATGACTTCTGTAATTCGACTTCTCCATTTATCAGTTTCATGAGCTGGATACTGTTAAACAATGATTTACACGCTTCTCAATGAATAATTCTAAATAAAAATATTCTTCGCTGCTTATATTTATGATTAAATCAAAACAAAGAGATAAAATCAAATTCATCTAGAACAATTTATCAATTTCATGAAGTGCAGTTTGATAAACAATGCTTTTCTCCGTCCCAATGAAAAACTCTAAATGAAAATTTTCTTCCCTGATTATGCTTATGATTAAGTCAAAGCAAAGAGATAAACCTAAATTCATCTAAAGTAATTGATCAGTTTCGTAAACTGGATATTGTTAAACAATGATTTGCACGCTTAATTTTTCGACAAAAATTCATCAACAGTTTCTTATTTTTAGTATAAAAGATATTCTGCCATTTTAAGCAAAGAAATTTCAAGTTACAAATCAGGAGTACCTCGCTACCATTTTTTTTACCACTCCCTCGCATTCCACTAGCTCTCAAATTCAAGTTTTAAAATTGTGTGAATGTTGGGAGCATCAAGCACACCAAAAAAAAAAAGAAATTTCTATAAAAAATAATGAAGCAGAGATACAAAATGAAGCTCTACTAAATGCTAAATCAAGTTAAAGAGATAAACCTAAATTCATCTAAAATATTTTATCTGTTTCATGAACTGGAGATTGGTAAACGCTGTTTTACACGCGCCACAATGAAAAACTCTAAATGGAAGTATTCTTCGCGGTTTAATTTATGATTAAATCAATGCAAAGGAATAAGTCCAAATTCATCTAAAATAATTTATCAATTTCATGAACTGGAGATTGGTAAACAATTTTTTACACACTTCCCAATAAAAAACTCTAAATAAAAATAGTTTTAGCTGTTTATATTTATGATTAAATCAAGTTAAAGAGATAAACCTAAATTCATCTAAAACAATTAGTTTCATGAACTGAAGGTAAATAATTGATAAACAATGTTTTGTACACTTCCCAATGAAGAACTCTGTGAATGAAAATATTCTTCGCTGTTTATATTTATGATTAAATCAAGGCAAAGAGATAGCCCCAAATTCATCTAAAATACTTTAAATAAAACTTAACTTTTATCAAAAAGAAAAGAGTTAACTCTATTTACCAAGTATATAATTAAAAATGTATTTCTAATGCATAAAAATATATAAAATATGTATATATTATTATACAAACTGAATATACCTTTATAAAAATTAATAATTTTTATATTCGTGAAGTAAAAGTAATTTTTATGTTAATAAATGCATTAACATAATCTCAGTTTATTTGAAACTAAACAGTGAATCGCCATTTGTAAATTATATTATGTTAAATGTCAAATCATATAAGATTCATAAAAACATTTAACAAATATATTTTTTTAAATATTTTAGTTCAGTATATACACTGGTGTGCAAATCTTAAGCAATAGGTGTGTTTTTTGCCCTAACTCCACTCCACGAAATCATCTGAGACACATGACATTCAGAAATGAGGGAGAGTATTATGTACGTAAAGGAGGACGAAAGCATCGGCGCTGAAAACGGAATACAATGCATACGGTATGGAATCAAACAGAAACAAGCTTTATTGAACGCATAGTATCGTGATTTATGATTGTCTATCCAAGAGGAAGAACAACAAGCAGATGTTCATTAATATAGGACATGCCCTCCCCTCACTGCAATGGTTGCTTCGCACCGTCTACGCATACTCAGAACCAGCTGGTGCAACATTTCTTGAGGTAGCAGTGCCCAGTCCTCCATCAGCATCTGTTTGAGTTGTTGGGTGTTCTCCGGAGGATGTAGGCGTGCTGCAATGCGTCTCCCCAAAGCATCCCACACATGTTCGATGGGATTTAAATCTGGGGAGTACGCTGGCCAATCCATTCGAGGGATATCTTCACTTTCCAGCAGCTCCTTAACAGCAAGAGTCCGATGTGGCCGTGCATTGTCATCCCTAAAAATGAAGTATGGGCCAATGGCACCTCGGAACAGACGCACATGGGAAAGGAGTATCTCCTCGCAATAGCGATCCCCGGTTACAGATCCTCTGTCGAAAACGTGGAGCTCAATTCGCCCATTCAGCAAAATGCCTCCCCAGACAAGAACTCCAGAACCACCATAACGGTGTCTTTCTTTGAGGTTACTGGGATAAAACCGGGCCCTGACCTCTCTCCAAATCAAAACGCGTCGAGAATAGCTTCTGGTACAGAACCGACTCTCATCCTTAAAGAGGACACGACTCCATTGATCAGTTGTCCAGTTTTTGTGCTCTCTGCACCACTGCAAACGATGGCCAACTTTCATCGGGAGGTAGCGTTCAGGACGGTGGGCGAATAGGCCCACTTTGTGAAGGGGTCTGGCCACTGTAAACCGCGACACTTGTCGCCCCGTTGCTGTACAGAGTTGCTGAGCAATAGCGCTTGCTGACTGCTGTCGGCCTCTTTTCGCCTGCAGGACGATATATCGGTCATCCCCTGCAGTTTTCTTCCTCGGGCGGCCACCACCAACCTATTTAACAGCTGTACATGTGGTTTGGAACGCTTTCCAAGAGCGCGAAACGACGCTTTTGTTGATTCCGAACTCTGCAGCTGCACTGGTGACAGTACGCCCCTCCTCCAGCTTTTTCGATCATTCTTCCACGTGGGAAGTCGTCCAGGTGATTTCTTCTAGTCATATTTCACGAACTGACTCACTGCCACTTGCAGCGAATATGTTGAATTGCGTCTCCGTCCTTCCTTTTATTTTACCGTTGAGATGCGAGCGCCGACATCACGCGTTTTGCGTACGCTCACGTCGCCTCCGACGTTTCGTTCCTGATATTTGCATACGCATGACGTTTCTACTGGCTTACGTGTTCATTGTACTGATCTCCATACATCCTTTTATGCAATTTCATGGCTATCTGCTAAATTTTTACATTGTTGCTTAAGTTTTGCACACCAGTGTATTTACTGATGAGTCCTCTTTTTATAATAAATCCCTAAACAACATGTTAAAACGGGAACTTTTATTGGTAATTTCCCTACAAGCCATTACAGCCTGCAGTTAAAATATTCATTCCTAATGACTAATCATTTGATAAGAGTTGCAACTGCTCACTTAATAGTAATCACCCAAACCGTTTTCAATAATCAATCGTATCCAGTAGTCATTAAAATAATCGATGTTGATGCTTTTTTTACCCTTATAATTAAAATAATGGTATTTCATTCACTAATGATCTGTAATTGCAAATGATTAGTTACAGAAAAGTTCAAGGGAAGAAGATGAAATATGCACTGCCTGAAGCTGGGATGGGATTGCTGGACTAAATAAATTAATAATCCCTGGATAATTCGTTAGTCCTATAGCAGCACAGATGAGGGCTCTTAATGAAATCTACATGGGAGATAAATTGATCTGTTATTTTTTAAGGTTCCGTATAGAGGTTTTGGCACAATACCAAGAAATGCATTATTTTTTATATGAAGGCAATCTTATTCCCCTTTTAATTTACTGATCTCTGAAAAAGATAAGAAAATTAATTATCCTATTCTTTAATTGGATAAATTAATGTTATGCTATTCGAAAAAAGAAAAATCTAAATGTTAAGGCAGCTTGAACGGAATTTAATTTGAGTAACAGTACCTCTATAAACAAGCACTTAAAATTAACTCTTTTTTTTTTCATTCCTACGAAAACCTTCAATAATGGATTTTAAAGTAATATAGATACATAATAAAGTTATCTATCCTATAAAGGGCGTAAAATGATCAAATAATATGCATACCTTTTTTAGTTATTAAATCACTGAAAAGTTATTAATTTTCAAATTGGATTTAAATACACTTGTGTAAATGAGTTGTTAAACAATGATTTACTCGCTTCCCAATGAAAAACGCTAAATAAAAATACTTTTAGCTGTTTATATTTCTAATTAAATCAAGGCAAGATGATAAACCAAATTCATCTAGAATACTTTATCAGCTTAATGAAATGGAGATTAGTAAACAATGTTTTACAGGCGTCCCAATGAAAAACTCTAAATGAAATACATTTCACAAGTATATAATTAAAACTGTATTTCTAATGCATAAAAATCTAATAAATAAATGTATATTATTCAATTTGAATTTACCGCTGTAAAAATTAATAATTTTTTTTAGAATTCTATAAAATTCAATAATTTTTATATTCAATAGTATTTTTGTTACTAAATGCATTAACGTAATTTTTATTTGTTTGAAACCAAACAGGGAATCGCCATTCTTAGATTATATTGGATTAAATTTCAAATCATATAAAATTCATAAACACATTTAACAAATATTTGTTTACAAAAATAATTTAGCGCACTATATATTTACTGATCATGAGTTCCTTTTTTATAATAAAACCCTAAACATCATGGTAATACAAGAAATTTATTGGTAATTTCCCTACAAGCCATTACTCACTGCAGTTAAAATATTCATTCCTAATTGCTAATCATCTGATAAGAGTTATACTCTCACTTAATAGTAATCACCCAAACCGTTTTTAATAATCAATCGTATCCAGTAGTCATTAAAATAATCGATGTTGATGCTTTTTTTAACCTTATAATTAAAATAATGGTATTTCATTCACTAATGATCTGTAATTGCAAATGATTAGTTAGAGAAAACTTCAAGGGAAGAAGAAGAGGAAATATGCTGCACTGCCTGAAGCTGGAACGGGATTGCTGGACTAAATCAATTAATAATATCTGGATAATTCGTTAGTCCTATAGCAGCACAGATGAGAACTCTTAATGAAATCTACATGGGAGATTAATTGATCTGTTATTTTTTAAGGTTCCGTATAAGGCATTTATAAGGTTCCGCTTTGGCTTTTATTTTTTAAGGTTCCGTATAAGAGGCTTTGGCACAATACCACGAGATGCGTTTTTTTTTTTTTTTTTTTTTAGATAAAGACAATCTTATTCCACTTTTAATTTACTGATCTCCAAAAAAGATGAGAAAATTAATTATCCTATTTTTTAATTAGATAAATTAATGGAATGTCCTTCGAAAAACGAAAAATCTAAATGTTACGGCAGTTTGAAATGGAATTTAATTTGAGTAAAGTTATCTCTAAAAACATGGAGTTATAATTAATTCTTTTTTAAAGCCACTCTTTCGAAACATTTCAGGTGAATTTTAATGTAAGATAACTACATAATAATATTATCTCTCCTATAAAGGGCATAAAAAGATCAAATAATAATCATGCCATTTATAATTATTAAATCCCTGAAAAGTTTTTAATTTTCAAATTTAATTTAAATTTACATGTGTAAGTTAACTGTTTCGGGCCTGATGGTCAAGTGATTAGATCGGTGCCACGGGTTTTGGGTTGGAGTAGGGGCGATGCCACAGATGTTAGTAGTTCGGAATCCACTTTAAATTATAGGTCCTGGTCTATTATGACTGTTAGGCGTAGGGCTGTATGCGTATTATCTAATGTTTCGGAATCTGTCAGGAGACAAACGGTCTTGGCTCACCATAGGGCTGTTGCGCTAATGAATATTGGTTTGATATGTTGCTCTATGGTTATTTTTTGCACACTTTGGGCTAATTACACCGGGATTTACAATTTAACATTTATTCCGAACCACTCACAAACATCCATGCTACCGCCAGGATTCGAAATTAAAGCCTATGGTACCAATGGCCAGAGAGCTAGCCAATGGCCCATCTGGTAGCCCACCAATGAAGAAAATGTTTATTATTTAAAGACATTACCATACTACTAGTGATTTAACATTGTAACAAATGTTCATTTAAATTTGAACAATTTCATTGAATTGCAATATGGACTTCCATTAATTCACTTCACCATATTATGTCTAATTATTTTGATTATTTGATTCTTATCTTATAAAATTGAACTTATCTTTGGAATTAAAATTATTCGAGAACTTAGTAACTGTCAGTGGTCACAGGCAGATATAGTTCCTCCACCGATTCTGTGCAAAGATAAGTATCATATTTAAAGAGGTAAATGGAGGAATGGATTATTTGTTAGGGATGCTATTCAGCTATAGAAGGCTCAAAGCAAGTTCGAAAGAAAAAAAATTGATAGTTATCTGAAACTTTTTTCATTTCATTTTTCTTTTGATATTATGCAATTTAATATTTTAATTATTAAAAATTTAAATTATTTATTGTAATTAAACGAAGCGAAAACACAATTCTCAATTACCACGAATAGTATTTTGTATCATTTGTATTTACTACCACAAATGATGTTTTCTACTTTTTTACTACTACGATTCTTTCTATTTTTCACAACTGAGTAGATTGGGTCCCTTACCTTTGAATCCATCCGACTTGGCCTCTTGCCAGTTTTCTACATAATTCGTTGTCGAACTATATTTAAAAAAAATATATGTCAAGAGAGAAAAATAAAATATACTTGTTACTATACAACATTTGGCATTTATTTCTTCACATTCAATGTATTTCACACTTAAACGTTTGTGTTTCTGTTATCTCCGAATCTGTTATTTTATCTACATAGCCTCCATTTTCCTTTTTTTAATTATGATAGAAGCTTGTCTTATTTAAGCATTCCTCTATAAAACTTTATAGCAGTCAATGTTGTTTCCTGTGAGGAGAAATAATGCCATCTGGCAGGATCTTCTAGTGTAACTTCAGTACTTTTTTTCATGACATGAGAGAATGGACATTCACTACAATCACTACCTACCCTTTACCATGAGTCGTCAGATAGGGCTTCATAGACTTGGTCCTTATGTCGTCGTCGATCAAATGGGATAAGAAACAACAACAAACTTAGCTTAAGATTATAACTCCGCCATCGCTATATTTAAAGTGTTCAAGTTATTTTTTTTTCCGATTCTCACCAATTCATTGCATAACCATTAACTTTGAATTTATTCCGTTAGATTTCTTTAGCTACAGTAAAAATTTCTTCGTATTTCTGGTCTATGAATTTACAATTTTTAAATTATTTACACTAATGAAAACGGTTGATAGAGTTATTCTTTAGACTTTTTGAAACTTACATAAATTTCATAACATTCTTAAGATTCTGCTCTAAGTTCTGTATCCGAAAATTTTGGATCTAAATTTATATTTCGAATAATTCTTCACTGATATTCCATTAGATAGTTTTTTTTTAATTTGAAATTGATAAATACGATGCTAATAAAATAACTGATAAATATGATGATAATTCGCATACGAAAAGTTTTATGAACCCTATTTAGGATTTAAAATATTATTTTGATATGTTTATTTTATAATGTTAAAAGTATTACATCTTATAAACCATATTATCTTATTTGGAATAAAAGGTTATTTTTCTAATCTTAGAGTGGGTAATTGTCTGTATTTTTTTTTGGATATATAACGAGTATCATACTAAGTAAGATTCTCGTTCCTTTGTGCGTCACTAGATATTTATTATTAAGGATACAGTTCACATCTAGTAAATATAATTTAACTTAAATAGATACTTAATTCGATATAAAGCAAAGAAATTATAAAATCATGAAAATAATTAAATTAAAATAATTAAACTTTCATATCACGAGTTTCTACTAAAAAGCTTAAAATTTACATTTCTGGAATTTTTCAAAAAATTTATATTACTTAAGTGAGATTGTAAAAGATTTTTCTTTCAAATTTCTTAAAAAGAATTTGATTTTTAATTCTTCTCAAGTACTGTGCTGCATTTTTCCAGACAAAATAATTTTAAATTTTGTATCTTAAATATAACTTGTTATAGCAGATAATCAATTTTTTTTTTAAATTACTGATAATTACATTTTCAAAAGTGCTTAAATTTAAAACTTCTTCACTTAATTCAAATCTTTAGAGAGACTTCATTTTAATTAAAAGAATTGCTCACATAAATGGCTTTTATTTGTTTGAATATTTTAATGGACACAAAATGTTTAAAATTCTCATCTAAAATGATGTAGTGCTTTCATTTTAATCTTAGTTAAAATTATTGTGTAATTATCTACTTATTTTGTTTTATTATTAGTTAGAAAAATTTTAATAAGATTAATGAATTAATCAAATATAAAAGTTATTTGATGAGGTAATTTTTATTTATCTTAGCTTTTAGCAATTAAACACACTTATTTGATGATAAAATAATAAAGTAAATTAAAAACAAAGAAAAAGTGAGCTTATTCATAGCATATCTTTTTGAAATCACTTGCATATGCGAGCAGCCTTTTTTCAATGAATAAATAAACGAAAAATATGTTTTGAGACATTTAATATCACAGAGACTAACATTAAATCTTTGCATTAAGCAAGTACTTCTACAGAATAATTAGATTAGTTTACCAGAAAAAACTTCAAATATTCCACAAATAAAGAAATAATTTATTCATGTTATTACAAAAATATGTAAGAAGTAACAAAGATTTAATTAAGTACTTATTTACATTTAATATGTCTATTTTTTAAATAGGCTAAATTTTTTGAATCAATTTTCCCCTTAGCTAAATTATTTTTTTATTCAATTTACAATCGAAAATAAATAAAAGATTATTGAACATACTTGATTTTATTAATCTTGATAAATATAGTTTCATATTATTTGCTAACTTTTTGTTTAAAAACTCCATTGGTTTTATAGTATGTTATGTAGCCTAGGACAGCTTTCTTTCTTCAAATAGAGCCCTGGACTTTTTTCCCCTTCAAAGATAGACTATTTAGTCAAAAGTAATTTTTTCCCCTTCAAAGATAAACTATTTAGTCAAAAGTAATTTTTTCCGTTCAAAGGTATATTTAATCAAAATTAATTTTTTTACTTCAACGGCAACCGAAGACAATTTTTTCCTTCATATGAAGACCGAGATAACTTTATTTCGTTAAATACTGCCCGAAACAATTTTTTCTCCTTCAAAAGTAGTTCGAAAATTTTTTCTTTCAAATGCAGTTCAAATCATTCTTTTTCCTTCAAATGCAGCATAAGAAATCCCTGAACAATAATTCCAATCCTGAAAAACGATTGCAATAATTTTTATTTTTTCATAAAAATACAGCATATTGAAAGAAAGCACATTAAAGCATTTTCATTATAAAGACTAAAAGCTAATAGCACCCAACGTTCCTCGGGTAGCTCAAATTTCTTTTAAAATCGTGAGAAGATTAAATAATCTCAATTATTTCAACAGGAACGCTGGATACTACATGATGACGCAGCTCTTGTAAGAAGAAGACTCAAGTTCAACCATCTGTTATTTATTTACAAAAGGACATTTAGGACAATCACAGGAACACAACATACAATTCTAATATAATTCGCAGCTATTAATTACTAATTTGTCTCAATACACTTTTGAACAAAAATAGTCACATTTCGATATGCTCAGAGCGACAGCAGGCATACCACACCATGCCTGCAGGAAGCCAAAGTTCAGATTGAAACTAAAAAAATTCTCATGGAATAGAGAAATCAGGTGAACTATTGCGTAGAGCATGACCTTTCACTACTTTGCGGCGAAACAGGAATTTAGGATGATTTGAGCCAGGGGATCTTCTCATAGGGAAACCGCGCATTACAGACTGTCATAAATAATACATATGTATAAATAAATTTGATAACAGTCGCAGGAATTAATAAAAGAAAAGCTATCATCTTTTATTTATTTAATTATTATTTTTATTTATTTTCTTTAATAGAGCACATGTATAAAGCAATATTTTTATTCTTTATGTCCGATTTCTTACTAAGTTTTACTGCGAAAAATGGAAACATCAAACATGCATAATTAACCAACTTAAAAACTTAGAAATAATAGTTATTCATTGTCTCATAAATTTTTGATAGTGATCTCGTAAATATCATTTTTTATTTATTTATTTTTTTTTAATTTTCAATACTGCTAAATTTCTAAATTATTATTTTTTTTAGTGAGAAAATAATCTGAAGAGATGAAGATTTTTTAAAAACTTATTCTAGATACATATAAACTTGAGGTGTCATTAAAAATTTAAATTATGGTTGTCTATAACACATATGCCCCATAAAAATTATGAGTTAAAATAAATAATAGTTTGAAATAAAACCTTTATAAAGTCAATAATAACATAAAACAATATTTTAAAGTATTCATTAAAATAGTTTAACTATTTAACAATATTCATCAAAAAAGTTTTAGGTTAAACTGTTATGAAATAGTTAATTAGTTCAGTTAAAGTCTTCATTAAAATAGTTTAAAAAATTAACAATAGTTTAAAATATTCAAAAAAAATAAATAGTTTAAATATTTAAAAATAGTTTAAACTAATCAATAAAATATTTTAACTATTTAACAATAGCTTAAACTAAAATATTTTAATGAATATTATAAAATAGTTAAATTATTTTAATATTTTAAACTAGTTAATTAGTTAAACTATTTTCATGAATACTTTAACTGAACTAATGAACTATTTAAGAATAGTTTAAACTAAATCTATTTTAATGAATATTGTTAAATAGCTAAACTATTTTAATTATAACTTTAAACTATTGTTTTATGTTAGTATTGACTCTATACAGATTTTATTTAAAACTATTATTATTTTTAATTAATGGGACATATGTGTCATAGACTGTCAGGATTTAAATTTTTAATAGTATCTCTACTTTATATATATCTAGAATAAGAGATCAAAAAATCTTTAATCTCAGATTATTTTCTCACTAAAAATAAGAATAATATAGGAATTTAGCAGTATTGAAAGTAAAAAAAAATTTAAGAAATGATATTTATTATTTAACAATAATTAACACTATTCATTAAAATTGAATTAAATACTGAATTCATTAAAATAATAAAAATTCAGGATTTCTTTCTTTTATTAAATGGAACAATTACGCTTTTCGACAAATCTAATCAACACAAAAATAATGCTCTTTTAGCATTGATCCATTTATCATAAACAATATGCCATTAATTATTCGATTGTTTACAATCGTACTAAATTAAATGCAATGGAAAAAATTAATCAGGTGAAAAGACGAAGTGAATAAATAATTTAATTAATCCTATTTTATAAACTAAATCACTCAAGTATAAAAAAAAATGCACTTCATTAATTTTAAGAAAATACCCATTGTTTTTTTAAGCATAAACTAAAAAATTTTTAACAAAAGACAACAAGTATGTTTATTTAATTAGAATGAATATGGTAGTAATCCAATCTATCAAAACATGGAACTCATTAAAGTCTGTTATAATTTTTTTATTCAGAATGAGAACTGATAACAGAATGCTATTTTTAATTATTACCGAACGAGAAATTGATTAATTGTTGTGTAATTTATTTCCTATCAAAATGTCAATCACACTCGCTCCATTGTTAGAATTTAAGAATAAAATAAATAACTATTTATCCAGAAAAAATAAATGAACTATATATTTATTATAATAACTGGAAATATTTTGTAAGACTTGTTTTAATAAGTCTAATATTGTTTTTCAAATAGCATATTTTATATTCTTTAGTTATGTGTAGTTGTAAATCTGTAAAAAAAAAACTATAGAATTTTGACAATAGTCTCATAAATATCTTTTATTATTTATTTTTTTAAATTTTAATACAACTAAATTTTTAAATTATTCTAATTTTTAGTACGAAAATAATCTAAAGAGATACAATTTTTTTTATCACTTTTTCTAGACACATATAAACTTGAGTTACAAAAAAATTGAAATTATGATATATATGCCCAGTACAATTATGAGTTAAAAATAAAAATTGCTTCAAATGAAATCTTTATAAAGGCAATAATAAAATAAACAATAGTGTAAAACAATTCATTAAAATAGTTTAACTAATTAACAATAATTTAAACTATTCAGTAAAATAGTTTAACTAATTAACAATAGTTTAAACTATTCATTAAAAGTTTAACTACTTAATAATATTATTTTAAACTCATTAAAATAGTTTATTTAATAATAGTTTCTTCGTTTTCAATTGTGCAACGGCCCCATTGTAAGCCAAGACCGTCTATCTACTGACAGATTTCTGGACAGGAGATGTTTTCTTTTTACGGGGTAGAGTTGTCAGCCTTACGCCCAATGCTCTACAGTCATATTAGACCGCGGCCTACGGTTTAAAGTGGATTCCAAACCACTACAAACATGCATGGCGCAGCCGGGACTCGAACCTGAAACCTGTGGCACCGAGCGCTAGTCACTCGGCAATTCAGGCTCATTAAAATTAAACTCATTAAAATAGTTTAACTATTTAACAATAATTTTAAAAAATCCATTCAAAATCAAATAAAAAGTATATACCAAATATTTAACAACTAAATACTTTAACTATTTAAAAGTTTAAAATAATAATAATCCAATAATTTCTAAATAAGTACAAAGATATGAGAAATTTACAAAAATTTTTCTAATATGTGTGAAATATTTGTATTTATTCCATATTTTATGATTCAAAACATCGGGTAAATAATATTAATATTTGGTCTAGTGATATAGTACGCGAAGGCTAGTTTAAATACCTACTCAGATTCATTGAAATCATTGCTTATAAATACGAGCAAATAATTGCTGCATCGTATTTAAGCAACACCTCCTAGTAGGTGTTGATTTAAGCCCCTAGCCCTGATATTCAGGTTGTCTGATGTACGTTTCCGACTTTCTGTCAAATGATATGCAAATATGAAGTAGTTACAACTAAAATTCCTGTGGGAAGGTAATGACCTCCCTTGTTCTGGTATGTTGTCCCTAATTCTTGTTGTTCTTGGTATACATAAATAAAACATGAGGTCCAACATCGTACATGAAAAAAAATTGAATAATGTGAGTAGTCATTTTATACCGCTCTAAAAAACAGTCCCAATAAAAATTTATTTTATTCGATTACTTGATGAAATTCCTTTAATTACACATATTAATTTAATACAGATACATAAAATGCAAATTCATAATTTGATTCTAAAACTGATGAAAATAACTAATTACTAAAAGTAGTGCTATTAATAAATATTTTTCATAAGCAGAGCAGTTATTTTAAATTAAGCTTTTAAACAGTAATTCTGTTACATTTATATCAAAAGTATATGCAAGCTATTATGTACGTTTGTCTTTAATTATGCAATTGAATAATCATACTATCTTAGGAGTTCCAAATTACTCAATTACATCTTGCACAATTATTGAGATTCTTTTTTTCATAATACCATACGATGGCTAATAGGCCCGTAATATATTTTATTTTCATTAGTGAATATTTCAGAAGTATTATGAAACCACCTTAGCATATTATTAGCAGAATTCTCAGTATCAATCTTTTCACAAATTGCATTAGTTCAGTTTGTTTTTTATTTTAATTTTAGGAAAGATGCAATACTACTATAAGCTTTTATGAGGGGAAAAAAGGATCTGACAATAATGAGCCAAAAGTTATGACTGTTAAAAATATAAAAATGACCCTTATATAATGCCATGTGATGTATTACTAAGATTATAAAAAAATATTATAATTCTTAATCATTCGAAATATGTTAAGTTGCTTGAATATATTTCTGCCTGAAAGAATTCTTTGAAAAACAATGATTTATAAAACCAGTGACATTTATACGGTTAAATATGATTAAAGATTTTCGTTATATTCTAATAACTTTATTTCATTTCAAAAGTTTATTGTGTAATGTACAATATAGCAAAGATTTTAAAGTACATTTCAATGGTTCAAATTTTATTAATAGCTTAACAAATATAACTTGATTATAAGTGTATATAAATTAAATTCCAGACAGATGATAAAGCTATTCGAATAAGTTACAGACTTCATTTAAAGGAATTGTTCTTTTTCAAATGTATACCTATAAATGAATGATAACGAAACTTACCGGTTATACATTTAGTAAGTTAGTAATGTCACCGCCTATTCGTCTTTAAATTTCCAAGTTTTCCTATGGATAATTGCATTCATATGTCATAATAAAGCAGTCTCTATAATTTTACGAAACTAAGTCTAAATATTAAAATATGAATATGAAAAAGGAAATAATAATTTTAATAGTAAACCACTTTTCTATAACTGAAACATTAAATCTTAATATCACAATATTTTAAACTTTAAAATCTGTTTATTCCGATAAAAATATGTATTTACAATTTTACCAGATGGTCATATTCAAAACCTTTATCATGGTAATCAACTTACAAAATAAATTGGAAAATTGGAAAAAAAAGTTTTCATGAAATGTTTTCCAATAAATATTTCCAATTTTAGTGCTTTTATATTTAATAATTTAAATGGTTAAAAACTTTGAATACAAATTAACTGCATAATTTATTAAATTTTCAATATAATTAATTAATATTTCTGTAATTTTTATCTTTTTTAATTTGGGTGGTTTAAGTTTTGATTACGAATTAATGATACAATTTAATTAATTAATATTTTAGTACTTTTATCTTTTATAATTTTGTTGGATTTAAATTTTGAATGCAAATTAACGACACAATTTAATTAATTTTGAATTCAATTAATTAATGTATTAGTACTTTTATCTTTTATAATTTTTGATGGGTTAAATTTTGCATATAAATTAACCACCTAATTTAATAAATTTTGAATTTAATTACTTAATATTTTAGTGCTTTTATCTTTTATAATTTAGATGGGTTAAATTTTGAATACAAATTAAAGCGTAAGGGCTTGGTAAAAAATGCCCAAATTATTCCCTTTTGATTGTTTGCTTGAAACGCTGACACAACAAGTATCGTATAAATAAAATCGTCTGCCCCCAAAACGTCTAACGCCCTATCCAACAATCCTTCTTGTGTGCGAATTCTATTTGGGTGTCAACAGGAAATCTTATTCTGGACGGTCGGACAACTTGGCTCTCTTTCACGTTTTCTGAATAGTTGCCATCTATTGATCGATGGGTAGATCTCCCCCACCAAAGAGATGGCTCTTTGCTCTTTCTTTCTTCACATCGAGTTCAATCGAATTCTTCAGCCTCCAGTAAAAGAGACCGTATTATCGCTGGCACCTCAGATAATATTCTGTAACAAGCATTCTCAATCTAAAAAATGTTTTTTATATAACTTTTACTAATCTTAATGAATTCATAATTTGAAACTTTTTAATATTGATGTTGATATTTTTTAATTAACAAAGTACGTAATTTAAAGACACAAAAATTATTTATTTAAAGAATATTTGTTTGTGTAAAGAATATGTGTTTGTTTATTTAAAGAATATTGGTTTGTTCTTGTTTATTTAAAGAATATGTGTTTGTTTCTGTTTATTTAAAGAATATTTGTTTATGTAAAGAATATGTGTGTGTTTATTTAAAGAATATTGGTTTGTTCTTGTTTATTTAAAGAATATGTGTTTGTTTCTGTTTATTTAAAGAATATGTGTTTGTTTTTGTTTATTTAAAGAAATTCTAATTCTTCCTTCCACCATTAAAAATGCTATGAAGCACTAATTGTCCATTATGAAATCTTTCCCTGTTTATTAAAAATTATTTAAAAAATAAAAAAATTATTAGTTATTTAAAAAAAAAAATTTTTAATTTAATTTCCAAATTTTTATTAAGTCAACTCAAAATTTTCAATTCCAGACAAAAAAAATTTATTATAGATTCATGATAAATGAAAATATCTGTATAGATTATGGATATTTTCTTTGAACTTCGTAATATGTTTCGCTCAATTTAAAATACTTTTATCTATCATTGGAACAAACATAATCTCAAAAATGCTGCCTAAATCCCCATTATTATTATTTCCTATATCCAACACTAGAGATGCATCTTAACTATCAAATGCTTTTGATCACGTACAAGAACTTTCATATTCATTTAGTTGTTTAAGAGATCAATCATACTGAACCAAGCACGTTCTACAAAGATGGTATGCGCCATTTTTGCTCTAAACATCAAGATTTCAATTTCCTGTAGCACGTTAAATCGCAGCTAAACTTTTTCTATTATTTGTTTTCGATTGTTAATTTCCTGTTTTGTCTAGATTCAGCATCCAGCATTATTTCATCCCTCGAAATATTGCATTATTTTATTTTTCTCAAGCAGATGGTTTTGATTAAGACATTTTAGCAATTTATAAGGAAATTGGTTATGAGATATAGAAGCGTTATACATTGAAAAAAAATATTATATTAAAAATATTGTAAATATTTTTAATTTGTAATAATCTGTTATTTTTAATAAAATTGCGTACGTGTTAAAAAATGTATTATACAGTGTATTATATTTATTTTTTAATCTATGTTCTTAGTTTTAATTTGTCTTTCTATTTTTGATAAGTTTTGGTTAAATATCTAATTCATTTTTAACAGTAAAAAAAATTGTAAATTTTTAGGCTACAACTGTTCCCAATAACATTGTTTCGATAGCTTATGATTTAAAATATAAATTTTTGCCTTCTGGTGTTTTATAATAGAATGTCGTGTGCAGGTTGACCGACCAGTTTGTAACTGGGTGTGAACTCACAGGTGGTTGAGGCCAGGTGGGTGAACTCACAGCTTTATTTAAGTTCACATTCCCGAACACGACATGCATACAATTAGATTCATACAATATGTAACACATTTAAACACAGACAATTATAGATTCGTGGAAGGATTCCACTTCTAAGTCGAAAGTCCGAAACTCGGCTACGACAGAGGGCTTTCTCTTCGGGTGAGATCTGTAGCTAACTAATTCACAGGGATACACTAAATATATTTCCTCTCGAGATGAGACACTATAAACTAAACATTTCTCAGTGGGAAAGCAAGTTGGGCTGTACTTTCTCTCGGGTGAGAGTCCCGAGGCCGACATACCATTTCTCATGAACGCCTCTTGCCAATGTGTAGGAGGAAGCACGGTTATAAGAGTAATTTTGTTTTTTATGCTTCTTATATCATTCTACTTTTAATATACAAATCAGTAGCTAGCTACAAAGTTAGATAGAAAGGGGAACTTTCGATCTTCTAACTATGAAGAAGTTAATCTGACAACAAAAAAAGATTATAATCATGAAAAAAAAAACATTCCATTGGCAAAAACATTTTCAACGTCTTCAATTATAAATTAATTTTTGAGTAGTGGTCCCCTAGATCAGAATGCCCAATGCCGCATTTGTTCTCTTAAAATTAAGAATTGTGAAATAAGCAATATTTCCAAAATTTGAATTACAACATTTGAAATAGATTTCATACATACAAATTGATGTGATGTATATTTTATAAATAGACTATCATAAAATTCAGATTTAAATAGCATAGTAATATCGGTACAGTAATACAGATGAGCAAAACAAAGGAGAAAAAGGATATCATTTGTAATACTGAAATAATTTTTTTTCCCTCTGATTCCTCCTGTTGGATTTATGTTCAGATGTCGGAGCTCTCTTTTACGGCAACATTTAAAAGGGTTCAGATTAATGATCAAATTTTAATGATGAGTTGTCCAGATATTAAAATTGTTTCATAATACATGACCCATCTGTCATGTTGTATTAGTAACAAAATTTATTAGTAACATAGACTAATTAATTATAAAAGTAACCAAATACTTGATCGAATATAAAATATTTTTTAAAACGACTATTATCATGTATAAACATGACATTATCCAAGTATGAAATCCATGACATAACATAAAATATGAAACTGACAAACAACACTGATATTTGTAAAACGAGGAGAAAATTTTGTATTTAAAAACCCATGAAATGGCATAAAAGGTACATGAATCTTCAAACAAAATCTCGAAGAACTTATGATTTTATGCATTATATTGAAATTCCTGAAAGGGACGTCATTAAAAACACAGAATAAGAAAATAAAAATGACTGTTATAGATGAAGATGAATGCTGATCACCAAGTAAATGATACAGATAGTAACAGAAAGTAATAACAGCCATAATAACACCAAATTATGGCTACATTGCAATTTTTGGTGGTGGTTTTATTATTCCGTTGATCACTAAGTTTGGTTGATTTTCTTATAATATCATGAGTAATTTCTACTTCATGGCATATTCCTACAACTGTACAAATTAAACATTGACATACTCATATGGATGTACAAATTAAACGCTGACATATTCCTATAGCTGTTCAAATTACTTTATTTTCTTGTAACATAGTGACTAGCACTAACTTCATGATTTAAAACACTATGTGAACTATTACACTATTACAAGTCCAACCTCAATTCTCAATAACTTACGATTTGCAACTTTATCAAAATAATTTCAATATTATTTCAGTTTAGAAAAGGAAATTTTATAAATAATCATTAATTATAAATTAACATTGTGCCAAATTTTTTGTAAGGTTTTTGAAGTAAGTGAAAATGATTGTTCGGCTGTTGATCTAGTTATTCCCTCAGACTTCCCTGCTGAATTTTTCAATATATGCATCCATATCAAATAATGTAATTTTTATTATTTTTTAACATTTGTTTAAAGTTTTTAAAAAATGTATATACTTTTGTATTTATTTATTATTTATTTTAGAGAAGAATTGTTTATATTCCCTGAAACTAACACAATTTAACCATAGTTCGTATAAACGATAAACAAGAGATATATGAAAGTAACATACATTTTTAAGTTTTAACTAATTGTAAATAGTAAATATACTTCTAAATTTAGAGATTAACGATACATATATTTATGTTTAAAAGATTAAATATTAAAATTTGATTTTTCAACAAAATTATTTCTGAAAGAATCTTCTATTGTAAGATATTTTAATCTAATTGTTATAAACTTTTCCTCTTAACAAATTCATTTTTTTATGCATACATATATTTTTTTACACATTTTTATAACACATATATAGTTTTTTACACATTTTTATAAGACATACATATATTTATTATCCTCTAAAAAATATACATTTTTTACACATTTTTATAACACATACATTTATTTATTGTCCTCTATAACACATACATTTTTAATAACATTGCATTTCTTACAAATTAAAATTGAATAAACTTTAAATCTTGCATTGAGAAATTTATTATATTTTATTGATTATTATCGGAATTTTCTTTCTATTTTTCAATTATTAATAATTTAATCTGAATTATATAATACAAAGTTTATTTAAGGAATATTTATCACATTTTATTATTTATCAAAATATTCAATGGTGAAAGCTTTTTTTTTTAAAAAAATACCTTCTAAATAAATCTTTCAAAGAATTTTTCTCTTACAAAATACTCATTTGAATAATACAAACCCAAAGAAAAACATTATCATTCTCAAAACCCTTTATCAATTTTGGAGGCAAAACCGTATTTTATTCTAAATTGATTTCAAACATTTCACTTGGAAGTGTTTTCAAACTTTTTAATATATATTCAAATACCCATATTTCAATCTACAAACAACAGACATCCAAAACAAGTTTGTATTTATTTTATTATTTAGTTTCAAATAAAATTTTAATACCTTGCATTTTTTGATACACCAATTTATCTGACAATGTTATCAGATAAATATTATAAATTTTATCATGGAAAATCAATACGAGAGATTCTCTTTTTATTTCTCACTGTCTTTATTTTCGATAAAATTTCTCACTAATCTTTCGTTTGAATTTATCTCCTCAACATTTTATTTTGCATATTTATATATCAGATATTAAATTTCTACGAAATAATATTTTGCATTTGTTGCTATTAGAAATATAATTTTTTATTCCTTTTTTTTACAGCAAAAGAAAGAATTGAAAATGTTAAAATGCCCTGAAGGATTCACAGTCGATGGTTTTTTATGCATTTAAACATTTTCTTTCAATTAAACAATATCGTTTTGTTTTTATTAGATTCTGTCAAAACTATTCAAGTTTTTTTCTATTTTTTATTTTTAACCATAAAACTTCTAAAAGTTAAAAATATGATTTAAAGTTAAAAACATTTTTTAATGTATAATCCTTTTCTTAATGGTAAAATTCGGTTTTTAAAATGAATTTTGTGATAATAATAATAAATATGTAATATTATAGCGTTTTAGTTTTCGTTTAAAGTTTTGAAATAAAGCATTAGAATTTTTCTGGATTGGCAACATGGGAATTACTGTTTCATCATTTTTCAGAAATCTGTCTAATATGTAAATTTAAAGGCATTTTTGTTTATTTGAGTAAGGATTCATTATGCATTCCCACAAAAATCTATAATCTTGTAATCAAAGTTGATAGATCATCCTTTCAAGAACGGGTTGACCCTTATGTTAAACTTTGGATTTTACAAGTTTTATTCGCCAATTAGACGTTGAAACCGATAATTGGAGAGGGAGAAAAGAAAAAAGGGAGTGTGCAGAGTCGAGTGAAGAGTTCCAGGAAGGACGGAAGGTACAAAGACCCTTAAACAGATTTACTTTTAAGATGATTTTGTTAATATTTGTTATATATAACTATGTTTTGTGTGTTATGTGTTGCAGTTATGCAGAGCTGTCTTAGCAAATTTTAATAAATATGACAGCTAAAAGTTTAGTTATTATTTAAAGAAATAAATCAGATTCAACCATGAAACAACACAGAATCCAGACCACACGCATTTATTTTAGACTCCAAGTTTTACTATTTGTATTTTATATAAATTAGCAGTTTTCAATATGCAGCTTTCAAATTTGGAACGCAAATAGGCTATGGTCTATGTAAAACAGAAAGCTACTTTAAAATTAGAGATGCCCCCTGTTCCTCTATTTCAGTGAATTTTTATGGAAATTTCAGTCACCATTTTCTCCAAATGTTTATGAGGTACGTGATACGTCAATATTAAAAATTTCAAACGCATTTTTGAAAAAAAAATAGCAGTAGCAAAGAATTAAGTTAAACATTAGTCTTATGAAACTTAATATTGTAATTAAAGTAATTACTACAAGTAATTACAGTACGTGCTGTTTATGAAAACATGCGCAAAATATAACAGAAAAGAAATGCAAATATTATTAAGACCTAAATAAATCTAATTTATCACTTATATATGTAAATTAATGTGTTTTTTGTATTATTTCTTCTCAAATGAGTCTCAAAAATATCAGGCAATTAAGCTAATCTTATGAAATTAAGAATTTACTGTAAAATTGATTAAAAATTTATCGTGGAAAGATTTTAACAGTTTAATATGTAATAATTTAGGTAAACATGTAAACAATCAAATTAATAAAGTGTTTTTGAACTTTGAATTTAAAAAAGATAATACTTCTTAGTAAACACCAAATTTTAAGTTTTTAAATAAAATTTTTATAAATTAAAATCATTGAACTCATGATATGGTTTGTCTCTGACTTAAATCCTATAGAGCATGTCTGGGATGCTCTTGGCAGACGTATTGTTAAAATAGACAATGAAATTATAAAAAACAAATGCGTATTTTTAGATGATCATATTTCTAATTAAGATATTTATAACCTAAAATTTGATCACAAGTGCATGATTAAATCCCAAGTACAGTTCCTTCCAAAATCGAATATTTACGATATACGTCGATACGAATCGAATTACGATATACGATATCTACGTCGAGTCTAATTGCCCAGTCTGCGGCAGACCTTAATTATCACACTTCATAATAAACAAAACCACAAGGGGCTCACTTTGAGAAACAGGCGGAAACTCCGACCTATTTAGTCACTTCGAGAAAAAAAATAACACTTTTGGTCGACTCGTTGCAGAACTCTCTTTTTTTCTCCAAAATCCTCCCTTTAAGACAATCGGTCAACTTCCTTCACTTCTCATTGGAGTCGACATTTCACAACTCATGGTCTATCACCTATCACGATGGAACAACTAATGGTATAGCTCATATTCCATCTGTAGTTGTTCGCCCTGTGAAGGTCGCACAGACATTCGCTAATTTTATGTGTCTCATTATACATGACACCGAATATCTGCTATCAGATTTGAATGGCAGGTTGTTCCCATTAGTGTAAAACACTAATTGCATGTAATATAACTACCCACAACACTGCTTGTGATGGGTTGATATTAAGTACTTGTCCAAAAATATACATTCCTTTCTCCTGGGAATGAAATACCAAAACTCTTCCCGTGATAAAAAATGCTACAATATCCATAACATTGATATTAATATCTATAGTAAAAATTGATACCTGAATTCAAAACTTATTTGAATTATTTGTAATCTGCTTTTGTTATAATATTACATTAAAGTACACAAAATTGAACCTTATTCAAAAACGTGATTTTTAATCAGAATATAATTTTTCTATTTTAGTCGATGATCTTCCTTCAACCTTTTTTTATGATTTTATCAGTTTATTAATAATTCAAAAATAGTTTGAAATATTTCTTTTGCTATAGAAAGCAACTTAAAACTTTTGTAAACATTTTCTGTTTAATAACAGGAATAAAAGGAATAACATTCCTTAAGGAATAATTAATTTTTTTTTCTTTCTAATGCAGCTGGCAAACACAGACAGCTTGGTCTTTGTATGCCTTAAGGCAAGTGCTGCACAGACGTACTCACTTTGCATTACCCAGGGGGCGCGTGTAACTTGAAGATAAGCCACGGACGCGGAGTAATAATGCCCCCGCAACGCTCTACGATCCTATTTGACCGGGACCTACTTTTTAAAGTGGATTCCGAACCACTACAAACAACCATGGCACCGCCGGGACTCGAACCCGAAACCTGTGGTACCGAGCGCCAGAGCGTTAGCCACTCGGAATAATGAAAATAAAAAATAAAAACTCGTTTAATGTAGAACTTTTTTTTCAGTATAATAACATTACAATTAAGATTTATCCCTTTGACAATAACTTTTGTAATAAAAACTTTGGAAATGATTACTTTGTGTGTTGACTTTTATCAGTCTTATAAATTTTTGATTGGAAAATATTTTTTTGCGCTGAAATACAGAGATATTTTATTCAATAACACCCCAAAGTATAGTATATATTTTTTATTATTGTTGTTTGTGTCTCTTCCAAGAAACTTATACGTTAAGATTGACTAGTTTTCGATTTAATTTTTAAAAACGCTTCTGCAAGTTACTTTCAAAGAGTTTTCATTAATTTCAGTAAAGTCATTTTTTTTAATTTTTTGAAAAAAATTTAAAGCTGCTTTCTTTTATATATTGTACATTTTATTATAAAACCAATATATTTCGACACAATGATAGCTCAATAAACCCATGATATTCGTTGATTAATGTATATCGAAATACACACACAAATATTCTTGATGAGAATACCTATTTTGTTCATTTTATTATACTGAATTTACTTTTTCCTCAATGCAAGGCATTCCAAAATAGTATTATTATTTATTCTAGTATCATTTGAAAATTATTAAGAAAGAACTTGCGAAACCTCGTGTCATATAAAACTAATTAAATCGACGAAAAAAAAACTAATTAAAATGATTCTGATGATTTGTAATGTAATTAAACTAAGTTATTTTTAGGTTCTATCATTGTTTTTAATTCATAAAATATTGATTTGAATTATATTTATTTGTAAGACTTTTTTAATATTTGTGATAAACAAAAATCTTTCTCGTTAGATCACCGAAGTCAAACATTATTGGGTGCGGTCAGTACTTGGGTGGGTGACCACCTGGGAACACCGCGTGCCGTTGGCATTCATAAATTTGAGACCTGAATGGCCGAGTGTCTAGCGCTCTGGCGCTCGATGATACAGGTTTCAGGTTCGAATCCCGGCGGTGCCATGGATGTTTGTAGTAGTTCGGAATCGACTTTAAGCCGTAGGTCCCGGTCTCCTATGACTGTAAGAGCGTCACGGAGCCAAAGTCAGACTTCTACCTACGGGTGCTCCATCACAACAGAAGCTGCTTCCTTCCCCTTCAATCATGAGTACGTATGGGCTCGTGGGCTTGGCCAGCCAACTGGGATAAGAAACAGCAACAACAAAAATCTTAATTTAATTTTTAATAAATGAAGCAATAAACCACAAGTGAATATATATGGCATACATTAATATCTCCCTTAATTACACTAATCCAAAAGATTTCTATAAGGAACATTATAAAATCACTTTTTTTTACGCCAGTGGCCCTTGTGATACATTTATGAATGTCATGAACAACTTACGGACGAAGAGGATGGGTTTTGTCCCCTACATTTGTATGGGACAAAGGTCATTGAACTCTACACAGACAGCTTGACTGTTCGTACAAAAAGCTTTCATACACTGTTACAATCTACATTGTGTCTCTTCGTAGCAGTAATCGAAGTGATACCATAGACTACAGGTCTACATCTTATTTGTAAGGAAAGAAATACAATTGATTTAACATGTACTAATTTTTTAGTGGTTGCAAAGTAGATGATCCTTTTTGTTTTACGTGCGGTTTTACTTTACTTTTATACTTTCCATAGCATTTTGTAAGAAGAGACATTTTTTTTTGGCAAATGTTTTTGAAAAATTAAATTTATGTAAGTACGTATATATTTTGATAATAGAGTTTTACATATTAATTAGAGTTACCATCATCTTTTAATTATACTCTTAAATTGGTTAATACTAATTTGCTTTATTAATTTATAATAATTTACTTTTCATATTTATCATATAAAAAGTACTTGTGTTTCATTATATTTTGAATACATATTTTTTTTATATATTTTATTATATTTTTTATACTTCATAAAAAATGTGCTTGTGATTCATTATATTTTGAAAATTTTGATCAAATGTAATTTTTAAATTTTTTTAAATATTTTGTTCCTATTTAAACAGAAAAAAATGGAAAACATAACAGAAGATAATTTTAAACCATTTTTTCATGAGCATCTTAATAAACTGTTTCCTTTACATTTTTATTATGATTATTAAAAAATGCTCATTATATTGTTACATTAATGTTACTACTTCATTTCATTCATAAAATGTAGTCATATAGAAATTTATTTTTCTTATAGTAATCATAGTTCAAAAATAATAATAGCATCTTTTTTGCTTAAACTCTGTGCAGTAACTATGAGGCCCGTGGCATATTTTTCGAATGGGGGCCCCTCAATGCAAAGTATCATTATTATACTTTCTTTTTAATAAAGTACTACTTAAAATACTTATTATTTTTGGTTGATAAACATTTAGTTTAAAGGGTGTAATGAATCAAAATTACAGATTAAGGTAATAAAAATTTTATTCGATAAAATTTCTTTTTGCGGGGTTTCTGATCAGCAAAAATGTCAATGACAGCATCAATGTTCAAGTTTCGAACCCTGGAATGTTTGATAGATTCCCTAACAAATAAATTAGAAAAATATCCTTGTGGCCAGAGGGAATTCCCACTTTTTATTTTGTAAGTACCTATTCACGAACCAGAAATCGTGGAAGTCCCTAGCATCGAGATGTCCCGTGCGTAACGATTTCTATCACTATTATTAACAGATGCGATATATTTTTCATACAAATGAATACGATTAAAATCTTGATACAATTTTTTTTATTTATCATTTTTAATAACTTAAATTTATTAACGATATAATTAATAAATTTTACTTTATTATGTAATAATAAATGTCAGGTCTTTCATGTACTCATAGCTCCTTTCTATAGGCCGGGTCTGGTGACAATTTACCCGTCTTGCCACCCTATTGTTACGCCACTGCTTAAACTATATAGTGATACTGACAATCTTTCAAATGCCCTTAGTATTTAACCCAGGGTGGCCAACCCAAATGATCTTGCCTGCCACTTTGAAAAAGTGGTGATCATCTGAGCAATCAATTGATATAACAGAATTAGATTTAGACCCACAATAGACATTTTTTTGGAGTGAAAAATTAAAGCATAATGAGTTATTATTTTTGTGTTTACTATTGTAAACATAGATAATGTAATAATAATGATACTAAATGCACATTGTAAAGAAATATATTACACTAAAAATTAAATATAAAAAATATATAAGTATAAATTAAATAAAAAATGAAATTATTAAAAAATATCTATTTTACTAGTGCGATATTTGTTCGCAGAATATAATTTAATTAATCTGCGAACTCGTAACTGTAAACTCATAAATAAAACAGGCAACATCTGTCATATATTCGCAAGAATATTATTTTAAAATCAAAGTTAATTTTTTCTCAAATTCGGCAGTTAATTTTGAATATATGGATGCACACATAATGTATTTCTTTAATACATTGAATGCATTATAAAATGACCAAAGCAGTACAAAAAACTTTTACAAAGTAATATTGTAAAAGTGTGATAAATCTCCCGAGCTGGAAAAATGTTCAAGGCGGGCCAGGCCGCGGGTTGTACACACCATGATATATAAAGCATGGGTAAAGATACACGTGGTTTAAAAATTCTGAAATAGTAAAAATGTGTAAACTATTACAAATCAAGCAAAAAAAATTAGAAAAATTCATGATTTTTTACTGTTTAATGAAATTTATGAAAATAGTACCTTCAAAAATACACGGAAGTAAACAATGTTTTATATATCTGTACCTCAAATGGATAGAAGAATAAACTTGAACATCGAATGAATGATGTAGATGAGATGAGATATTCATTAGTAGTAAACTGTGACTAGATTACAATTTTTATTAGTGATTATAATACTAAAGCAGCTATTAACTTGGCTTGTGTTCTTGTAATATCCATTTGTAGAATATGTACTGAACTACATGCAACTGTAATACATATATACACTCAAGAGCCAAAACATTATGACCACCTGTCAATAACGAGTTGACCCACCTTTGGCGCGCAGCACAGCTTCAACCCGCCTTGGCATGGATTAATACCACCACTTAATACCAGTTAAATACCACTTCCACCTGATCACGTGCCTTCCACGTCATCCAGCCGAACTCATTGCAAAACGTAGGGGTGGTCATAATGTTTTGGCTCTTGAGTGTACTTTCATGTATTAAAAGAATAAAATCATATGATATTACTTGTTTCTTGTTTCAAGTATATTTGTGTATGTATTTTTGCATAAACACAATTTATATTATATACATTGTGATTACTAAGAAAAATATGTGTAATAATATATATTATATATTATTATAATTTTTTTAAATGGATATTTTTTTATTTTGAATTGTTGTCAACAATAAATAAATATTTAGGAATTATTCGTCTATAATAATCCTTAAGTAAACGGTAATCAAATGAATCAATTAAATATATGGAAAAATTTGTCTTGAAAAGAAAATTATATTATATTTAAAGTAAACTTATTTTCATAAATTTTACAAAGCACTCAAATTTTAGTAAATCATTTTATAAAGAATTTACGAAATATTTAAAAAATATTATTATATTTTTATTAAAAATACCACTTACTTAAATTTCCATCTTGAAACTCAAGGCATTATAATCTTCTTCCTTCTAAAATAAACGCATGCTATTTTTATTTTGCTTAAAAATTAGTAATTATTTATACGGGTTCCCCCTATGAAAGTATTGTTTTAATATTATACACATAAGAGATATTTTTCAAGTTGAAGCATTATCAATCTAGGTTTATTGCATATTAATAATAATTATTATTTCTTTATCCTGAAATTTATCATCATTATCATTATTATTTATCTCTGTTGCAGATTATAAATTTTACAAAATAAATAAAAAAATTATTTTTATTTTTAGTGTGTTCATTCAATCACTTGAAAATATCCGCATTCCATAATTTTGGAAACAAAGTCTTCGTAAATGAGCTTTGTATCATTATTTATAATAAATGTAGGAAAAGGGCTCTGGAGTATTTATTGAAAAGCGTTATTTTCTTTTCATGGCTCATCAAACAAATTTATTGATAAATTAAACCACTGAGCTAAAAAAATTTAACGCTGAAAAGTAACAAATAACTATGAAAATAACATTTATTACAAAAAAATTATTTTTAATTAATGCTGTGACAGGTGGCGCCATCTATAGGATATAAAAAATAAAAAATAAAAAAATTTGAATGGAATAGTTTTGTTGAATGCAACTATTCCAATGTACTTAAACTATTTAGATCTTTCATAGCAATCGATTATAAATCAATCTTCGGAAACTACTGAAATGCTAAACAGCGAATTTGGAACGTTTTTCAAAAAGGTTTTTGAGAGATCTTCGAGAAGATTCTATTAATCTTTTCGAATGTGTCGAAAAAAGATTTTGTAAGAAATCTTAAGCAATCTGTATATAAAGTTTTACATATTAAAACTTATTAGAGCTTAACAATATTTAAAATAAATTATTGAATGTTAACAGTTAAGCATTTGTTAGGATCTCTTTCAGAATTTTAGTTACTTCTAAAAAAAAATGAATTGCGCATTTTTTTAATATGGAAGCATTATGCCAGTGATAGAGAAATTTTACATTTGGCTTGCAAATTCACTTAATTTATTCACTGAATCATTTCAATAGGTCAATGATGTTTTTTGATATCACTGTGATTTGATCTGAACAAGCTCACAGTGATTTACATCATCTACCCACCTTCTAAAACCTAATAGAACGCCATTCCAGTTTATAAATTTTTTTAAGCAAATCTCCTTCTTAAAAACTGGAATTTTCATTTCAAATTCATTACTGAGCTAAAGTTAATTCACTAACCAACTTTCTAATTAAATTCGTGAAAACTAATTTACTTCACTTAACTTATCCATTGAATCACTTCGATGGGTCAACGATGCTTTTTGATATCACTGTGATTTGATATGAACACGCTCACATCACATCACAGTAGTTTACACCATCCATGCTTAATTTAGGATTATTCTTTGATGATGATTCTTTATGATTATTCTTTGATTATTTTATGATTATTCTTTAATTATGATTATGCTTTGGATTCTCTAATTAAATTAGCGAATCCAAAGCCATATTAGAATGGGATTAATTCTAAATATCAGCTTAAAAATCTGAATAAAAATTTGATTGACTGAAATTTAAAATATCTTGTTTAATATACTGAATTTCTTTGTAAATGACATGAATATAGATGTTGGCTGTTGTGATTCTAGCATTGATGTTGAAAATTCTATGTAATTCTTTACACTAATATTTTTTTTCAGGTAACAAACTATATATACAAATAGAATTTGTCTAAAAGATGGTTTTTATCACACCAATTTCCAGTAATAATTTTAAAACTTTCTTATTTTGATATTTTTCAGTTCAAAGAAAGAAATTACACTTAATATTAAATACTATTTATACTAAATTAGACTTATGAAATATTTTTACTTATTAATTGTTAGATTCAAAATATGTTTATGAATACTTAATAATTTATTTATTTTGTATTCAATCATTATTATATCTTTATGTTACATCTTTAACATCATTATTTAAAATTTCTTAAATAGAAATTTATTTAAAAATGTGCTTTCATAATGGGTATTATGTTTACTTAACATATATGTTTACTTAACACACATTTAAATTTCTATATAATGTGCGTTTCATAAAATTAGGGGTTTTTTTTTATTATGTAAAAAATATATTTTGTTATCATGTGCCTATGATACATAATTAATCTTTCAATAAAATCTATTTCCATAAAGTATTAAAGATATAATGCTACAATAGGATTTTTTTTATTATGTAAATTTTTTATTTCTTGAGTTTTGTCCAGAAATTCAAATATTTTTTTTTACGAGACATCAAAATCTATAATAGAAATTTAAGGATTAAAAGTAATATAATTTTTAAGTTATAATTATTTATCTAACGTTATATGACATTATATTAATGAGAAAAAATTCCAAATAAAACAAAGATTATCGTATTCTGCAATTTTTGGTTAGAAATACATTCTTCTAAAAAATTTATTGATAAAGCACAACATAAAACTTCAAAAAATAAAGTATCATAAAAATAATTTATGTATTCAATATTATTTATGTATTAAAATCGTTACATGTTTATTTTTAAAATCTGATCCACAAAACTTCAAGAAAAAAAACTGAAAGACAACTTTCCAGAAAAAAAATATGTATAATAATTCTTTAAAAAGAAAATATCAGAACTGTCCGAACTTTCACTTTTTTTTTATTTATTTATTTCTCATATATCTCCGGGGCAAAATACACTATTTCACATTTAAATAAAAATAGAATCGAAATCCGCATAGGATGAATAACAGCATAAGAAGAAAAATATCATATTTCGGTTTCAAAACTTTCACAGTCTGGTATGGAATGTCTGATATCATCCTAGAAAAATAAATGTGGGTATTGTTTTTGAAATTCAATCCGCGTCAAGTTTAATACCAGTTTCAGTTCAAATTCAAGAATTCCTGATTTTTTGTAAGTAGTTTTAAACTGTGATGTTTTTGATTGCATCACACTTTCATGTGAAAGATGGAATAATTTTGTGTTTACTCACTTTAAATTCAAAGCCCGGCGTCTCTTTTGTGGAAACCGTTCTCAAAACGTCTTTCGAATGCATGCTTTACCAAAATATTTTCATTTCCAATAAAATGTTTCTTATGCATATTGCAGTAGTTGCATGCAAGTAAAGTAAATATTTCAAAGTTCTTTTCCGTTCATAAAGAATTCACTTCTAACACATGAGATGGGAATTCAAACTGTTGGCTTAAAAGGAAAACAGATAAAAGTAATCAATTTTAAATTATTTTACTTTGTTTTCTTACAAATTTCTTTTACTTTATAATGAATAATAATTTAACAAAAAGGACTTTTTATTTCACTTTTATAAAATGTAAAAAATAGTTTGTTATTATTTTAGTGACTTTTATTCCTTCATTTTAATTCTTCTAAACATTTGTTAAATTAAAGCCTTCCCCAATATTTACTACATTCCATTTATGAAGTATGAAAGTGAAGACAGGAGGATACTAGTCGTAGTTCTTTATGGAAGAGCTTTTGGACTTAGCTGATCCGCATTTGTTGTGTTATATGAGAGAAAACCCTAAAAACTTCCAAATGTTGAAGAAATTTTTAAAAACCTTAAACACAGAGCTATATTCTTCATGGAGTCTTGCCGGATACTGTCTAGCCACCAATGAGAACTCTCCTCTCCCCACATTGCCTGGGGTACCGAAGTTGCTATAAGAACGGATTACCTAAGGTTTCTAATAAGTAGGTGTTTGATTGAGTTTTTCATATTGCTCTACTTATTGTGATCTACGTTATTTCGTCTGCTGATTTACATTTTTCAAGAGGAAATTCACCATCTAATTGTTGATTTATGAAAGACATCCAATTAAAATGAAGATATGTGTTATTTATTGTTGGAAACACCATCGTTGTGAAATTTGTAATATGATATGGCAAAAAAAGTAACTGAGTGGATATTTTCAAAGTATGTAAAATTAATACTCGCTTCTTGATATCCTATACTAACCAAGTAATTAGCAATGCTGGCAGAGAGTTCTATGGAAATTTATATTGTTTAAAAAGATTAACAAAATAGAAAAAAAGCAATTGAAATCAATATAATCGATTCTTAGGTCACGTGTAACAACTACTCTTTCTTTAGTCACAAACTGACTCACAGAAGACAATTAAGCCAAACTGTCCTGAAATTCTCTCTTCTCGAAATGTATCTTCACATGCACATCCTGTTGTTCCTATTGCACAGACAGCCTTGCGAGACGAATTACACAGGGTGTCCTAACTATTTTCGAGTCTTTTTGTTTCTGAAAAGACTGAATGAATTCGAAGGAAACACTGGAAGATAGGGTTCGAACTTTAGCCAACCGCTAGGCCAAGAACCGAGAGCATTGCAACTCAATATAAATAATTTTCCACAATAGTTTTGCACATGAAACATGATGTATGAAATGCAAAAACAATTAGAGAATATAAGCATAAAACATCTTAATTTTGAATAAATCTAGAAATTTTTAATGAAATATTATTTTAAACGGAAGTCCATTTTAAAGTATGTAACTAGCAAATGAATCTATTCGAGTTCTATTTATTTTGTTTTGGTGTGGTGCGTTGTTCTACCGTCATTTTCTGCATACTTTGGGTTAATTAGACCGGAATCTACAGTGTAACGCTATTTCATTTGGTGTGTGTATTGCAGACACTGCTTTTGAAAACGAATAAAAATGCTAGAAATGTTTTAATAACAAATAACTATCTTGCATGTATTGAGTATTTCTAGTAAGAATTTATGTGTTTTTTTCCTAATAATTTATAAATGCGGGTATTAAATAATGTTAGTCTTTTAATATTCTCAAAAGGAATAGTCTTGGTAAATCTCCTTCAAAGAAAATAATGTTGGCGTACAAAATACTCCCCCGAAATTGTCATTATGTAGCTTGATTTTCATGAATACTGCTGAAAAATGCAAATGTGTGTTGGAAAAGATAGAAATTGCGTGTATTAAATATCATTTATCTTTATTAAGAACAAAAAATTCTTTAAAAAACATTTTCAGCTATAAATAGAAACGAATGAAGATTGATGTTCACCGTAATAAAAAACATACGAAAATAAAAGTAAAAATATTTTAGTGGTTAAAAAAATATTATTAAGGAATTTAAACTGCATCGCTTAATTCGTATGAAATAAAAACCAAGAATATTCATATTCTGACATTTCGTAATCCCACACACACATGACTGGTTCGTGGCTTAAAGGATTCATTGACCCCTTCGATGTTTGTATGCCACAGCGTGCTTTATCAAATTTAATTCAATTACCCATTTCAGAATTCGAGAGAGCATTTATCAAAAAAGGGATTCTTTTATGAGAACGTGGAAGGAATCTTCAGTTGTCCTTCCTTCGACATCATTGGCATTCAAAGATACAAAGGAAAACTCCTTTTTGTTATTTTTATTTATATTTTTTGTACATAAGTGAAGCTCATTGACTTTGGAACTAAACCAACCCTTTAAAAATGTCTGATTTTCTTCTCTGTTTTTAATAAAGCTACGATGCTCTGTTTATTAACGTACGTGTCAATAGAATTTAGCTGTTTATGAACGTTAATATATATGGCAAGTAAGAAATATAATTTTTAAAATGGTATAAAAATTAAGTATTTGAACAAACACTTAATTAAGCGCATTTAAGTTAGTTCCATAACATTAGAATCATTGCTGTAAGATATTGTCTATCATCATTATTAATATGTTTTACCATAATACCATTTCAAATGTCCACATGATCTTCTAAATGTGTATAGGGGGCCTACAGCGAAGAATTCCAGAGTACTTTCTATGTATTTGAGCGTTATATCAAAGAAAACGTGCGAAATTGTATGTATAACGTAAAAGTTGATTTGAAATAATTTAAGTACTTTTTTTTTATTTTATTATGTTAAGATAAAATTATCTAAAAACCATGACTATTAACAAACATTTAATTAAGCGAAATAATTTTGCTTGAAATTTTTTTTATGTTACTTGCTTCACCTTTAATCAGTTAGTATTTATTTTTTATGTTCTAAAATTTTTTATATTCTAATTCTTAAGAATATAATATTGTTAGTTTGTAAAATCGGTTAAAAACCAATGTTTCGAATTTCCTGCCTTATTTTTTATAAAAACGTCTTAAGTAGGTATAGTCTATGCGTGCTTAATTTGAAAACCCAATGTTGAAAATTATGTATTTGTATGACAGACAAGCAAATATATTTTCAAATTAATAAAGATATTCACATTCATTTAATGTAATTACTTCTAGATGAACACCATGGGTAACGATGAACCTGCAGCAAATCTACCTTGTAAGTATCCATAATCTGATAAACATCCGGTATTAAAAGATTTCGTATTTATTGCATTTTTCCAGGAAGAAATTGTTTATAGAAAATATAATGGAAGCAGTGATAAACGTAAATCATAGTCGAGAATCCATTTAATATAGCAAAATTCAATTGTAATTTCAGGCATATATTTAAAAAAAAAATCCTTAAAATTTTAGGCTACGGATTTATAAATTAATAAATAATTAATTAAATGGAAAAATTTTAAATAATTAATTAATTGGACAAATTTTAAATAATTAATTAAATATACAAAGCGTGACAAACTTTATACATTATTTTGTGTTGCTGGATAAAAAAAAAATTTGTAAATGAAGTAATCGTTAACATTAAAAACGCTTTGCAGAAAGTCAGATTATTAATTAATTTATTGTATATATAGATCAAAATTGTCTTTTTTAGAAAATATGAAGATTAAAAATCTTCGTTAAAATAATGTAACTTTTTGATGTATGATTATAATGACATGTATGTAATGATGTATAATTTAAAAACTGTTTTTCGATGTCCTTTAGCATAAATTTAAAATATTTTTTCTTAATAATTAGGATATCAAAAACGCTTTTTAAACTGAATATAAAAAACAGAATTTGATTGGTATATGGTACAGAAAAAAATAACCGATAGTTGAAGTGGATTATACGAGAATTTACATTTTTGGGGAACCAAAAATTAGATTTGTAGATTATACAACGTTGTGGATAGTAGGAAAATAAATATAGGCAGATATTTCAATCTTCTTATCTATTTAAAGGTCATTTTAAGAAGAAACGGCCTACATATAAAAAAAATGCGAATAAATCAGACAACAATCCTACGCTTGGTATTGTGGAGAAGCTATTGACGTTGCCTGTCAAACACAATTGTATCAAAAGTTTAATGTAGTGAAACATAACATGACAACCTTCAATTTTTTCCGAAAGATTAAAAATAAAAGTCTTAGAAATAGAACGTTCAATCGCCATTTTCTTACCTATTTCTGTGTTGTCACCAGATCTTAAAATGCCGGATATTGTTGGGTGCCCACCTGTGTGAGAGAGAGAGAGACTGATACATTATTTTTTTTTTTCTCAATTCACAATTTTTTTATTCCTCCATTTTTATATAAATTAAAATCATTAAATTTTAATTTTGAAATTAGGCTTTTGAAAACCATTAGTTTAGGCATCGTCTGTTTCATCATCATTTGTTAAATATTAGCACAAAATATTAAATTAATATAATTTAAAAGTTAAATAAATAATAATTGCGACTAATTAAAAACTATAGCAAAGGCAAGTCCATTTCTTTTACTTGATATCTATTTTAAAAAATGAAATAATTATGTCTCATTTCAAACTAGCAATAATTAAAAAATGATATCATAGTTTTTTTTAACATTCTCATTCACGTTCATAGTTAATTATTATAAAGTTAATAATAGTTAAATATAGTAAATTATTTATTGTTTGGGTTTTTTAATGTATTGTCTGATTTTCCTTTGTTTATTTATTTTTGCTAGAGGAAATTTGAATCGACAATTAGATTGCTTTATTATGAATTCAACAATTCTTTAGGTCTTGAAATTTAACTTCGATTTAACATTTAGTAAAGTAATTTAACATATAAAATCTGCTAAACTGATGTATATTATTAAACTTACTATAATATATTTGTGTGTTGTGTTGTTTAGAGACGTAGAATCATATTTGTTAGTTAGTACGAATTTAATCTTCCAAAATCTTTTTTTTTTTTTTTTTAAACAATCTTTTTTTAGAGCAATTTTAAAATTTTATAGTTATTATTTTTATTATTTTATGATATATAATTCGTATATTCCTTGTTTTTCGGGACTTCTTTCCCTCTTTTAATAAAATATGTTTGTCTTTTAAAGATAGTTTATTTCTGTAAAGTACAAGAGTTGAGGTAAAAATTGCTTATGTTTATGTGCTCTATAAAATATTAATAGACAGAAGGCTAGAACAAATACATCAAACCAGACTATGGTCCATGGAAGGAAAAACCCATTCATGAATTTCCATTAGCAGAAACAGTACGAATCTCCCTTTCATGACATGATTGCTGCGCCTTGATGAATGTAAGTCAACCATTAAGAAAAAGCAATCTACAATTCGCACAAACAACAGCTGTTGATAATCAATGGAAATTCTTTAAAAGTCAATGGCATGTTGTCCAAAGAACGTTAGCTTAACATGGTCATTTACTTGTTTGTGAAGTTTGAACAATGGCATTAATTTTATTTTCACTTGATAGGAAAATGTTGTTAATGACGCTCAAAAGCTTCTATTAGTAATATATTGCATAAGTATTCCTTTTAGATACAAAACAACAACCAATGCAATTCGTATTTATGAAATTTTAATTTTCATAATTGGTACCTTGGAGATTTCCTGGTATCGGTCAGAAAAATAAAACGACATATGATTTGAATTTTCTATGATAATTAATTTTCTCCATTACAAGTGCATATGTTATTATCCAATTTAATCCAATAAATATAATTGCAATGGACATATTTATTCATAATTTATTTTTAAATGTCAAATGCCATATTTTCTAGAACCTCATTTTTAAATACTAATTCATTATTTAAATTATTTCAACAAAAAAATTATACAAAACTAACAATGATAAAAAATTCTTATCTTACTTTGAGTTCTTAATCGTGAAACATTTATTCTTACTAATGTTTCCTTTTAATTTGTTCAATGTTAATATTAACCTTACATTTGAATCAGTCAGTTTTGGCTTACTTTCTTAATTAGCAAATAGATAAAATATTTCCTTCATCTTCTATAATTCATAAACTTGTTGAGATAACATTTAAAAGATTTTAAAATAATTAAATATCAATAAATATCATTACGGAAAATATTAAAAAAAAATTTTTTAAAAACATATAATTTAATATTTATAGTTATATTTAGTTTAAATTCATATATTAACTAAATATGACAATAAATTTATCTCGAGCATAAACCAATATAAAAATACCAAACATTTTTATAAAGCATAAAAATTTAAATTGAATTGTAACCAAAATGTTTTTGTTATATACTTAAGGAATATGTTTTATGGAAAATAAATATAATAAAAAACATCCGATGTCTTTGAATTATAAAATTTTTTACGTGTTTATTTGTTTAAAACATTTATCTGACCGAATATTTTATACATGATTTAATACATTCTCTTATTTAAAGATTTATTATAAAATTAAATTAAAGATTGATAATTTTTGGTTATCATTAAAAATCTTTAAATTAAAATTTAACAACTTATTAAAAATTTTAAAAGTTGAACATAAAAATGAAACGTGTCTAATCAAATATTATAAAAAATGAATATCCCGCATATTTTATGTATGCAGGATTCGCGAAATCTAACCTCTTTCTATTATTTATTTCCGAAATGAATGGTTTCTTTCTAGCTGCCCTTCCATAATAACTTCGCGTAAAACATTCCGTACAGTCTGTACGCTGAAAGTCTTTTGCGAAGTGAAAGCAACATCTCTAGCTATCTGGGGTGCACTTATTTTAGGGTTTTTCTTAACCTTGTTAATAATGAGACGTTCTTCTCTTGTAGAAAATATTCGAGGTCGTCCACTTCTAGTCTTATTTTCCGTTGATCCTGTTTCCTTGAACTTTTTTACAACACTTCTGATAGTAAATAAACGTATATTGAACTGCACTCCTATAGCACGATAAGTTAAACCTTCATTTCTGAGCCTAATAATCGTGTTTTTAACACTAACGTCCAACTCCTTCGATTTCGAAGTCATTTTACTGCAGTAATCGCAAAATAATGCAAAATTTTGCAGACTTTATACCGGTAGAGTTTCTTATCAGTCGAAACACGTGACTTCAACGTAATAAAATTTACTTAGCAGTTAAAACTTTGCCAATACTTTTTTTACACGCAAATTTTCGTTTTTGAAAGAAAAAATCGTAGAAAATGCAAATTAATATAAAATTTTTACTATTTTTATATATCTAAGTCTTGTCCTAATGTCCTAATGTCTTGTATTTATTTACGACACCTAAAATTGCATAACATTTTATTTATTTGTCAATATGAATATATTAAGGCAATTGCCAATACTTTTTTTACCCACTGTATATATTGACACATAAGCATTTACTTTTATTCTCACTATTTAAACAATATATTCACGATGCAGTAAAACACAAAATAAAAGTCGGAAAAAGAAGTAATGCAGGATTCTTTTGTTTGTGAGTAAAATATAAATGCCATAAGAATATTTCAAACATAAATCATTTTCATTGGAAATTTGCTGCATGAACTATTTACACAAAAAAGCATGTGTGCCATAAAACTTCCTAAGTTAATAAAGATAAAATGTTATTTTAAATAGCTAAGGCACAGTGAAGAATGCAAAGTACAACGCAAGCAAACTCACAATGGTGTATTTATATTTGATTATTATTTGTTCTAATTTCGCTTTTAACACACAATGTTTATCATAAAAGGAAAACAAAGAGAAATTTACAAATATTTATATAAATACGAATCACGATTGTACTTAAAAAGCAATTAACTGGAGAAATGTTTTCCAAATATAGATAACGGGACAATATCGTAATATCATGAAGCAATTATTGCCGAGAATTAATTACCTGTCTGAGTAAAACTGAATGGATGCATTCCACTTATTATTTCCTTTATTTATTGCGAATAAAATTTTGTTATTTTGGAATTCAGTTATGTCGTTTATATCTTAGTCTACTATGTTTGGTTAATATCACGTGACTTTCGAATTTCGTAAGATTTTTTTCAAATAAAAACTTTAAAGATTTTATAATCATTTAAAGTCTTTTTGAAAATATCTATTAGTTTGTTTTTTTACTTTTCTTTTTAATCTATACACCAATTAAATATTTTAAAATAGGTATATACTGGCGGGCGCTATATAAAGATATTATAATAATGCCATATATATTCAGACATTAAAAAACGTTTATATTCAGATATTAATAATAATGACTATGACTGAGAAACTATAAAACTTTTAAGATTTTTTTGTTACTTCCATTTAATGGTGAATGATAATTTTATAGTTAGTGAATGATAATAAACGTAAAACTGCATCACAAAGTTAAAATATTCATAGGCTAGGAAAAATAACGCTACTATTAAACTGTTTGATACAAGTTGCTCTGTTTTATGTAGTTTATGTTAAACTTGACCTAAGTAAAGTTAAGTTAGTGTGCAAGACGGTAATTCACATTTGCTAAAGACTGACAATATATGTGAACACCTCGGATAGACAATCAAGTAATTTAGAAGGAGTTTCACCCACATTCCACTATGAGATCTTCAAATTCAAAGCAATATTCTAGACAATCTTAATCTCCTCACCTGGAGCGAATTATACGAAAAACTATAATTTTCAAATTCAGAAGACTTCGGAAGATTCTCTTGCATTTCCAAGAACAAAGATTTCCACCACAAAAGTATGTGCTACGTTAATACCAAGCCAGAGCTACTTCCGACAGCTACTACTATTTATATGCGCAGCATGTCCTTCCCAAACTCAACGTTACTGCGACGTCCGTCAACCTAACCTAACCAATGGCTGACCTAAGCGCTTTTAAAAGGAAGTTGTCCGTCGGTTCATTTGTCCAACCGAAAGTGCTGCTCGTGATAAATGAGCGTTGGTCGGTCAGCTTTAAAGAGACAATAAATTCATTTGATAAGCGCAGATGCGTTTGATGACTGGACATTGCGTCGCACTGGAGGTCAAATGGCTCTGTCCGCCGACTTTCCCCAATAAGCGTTTCAAATGGAGATCTAATAGATAGCTTTTCCGCCACATTAACTCACTTTCATGGATGCGATTAAGAAGAATCCGTGTGTGTTACTATATTAGTTTCCGCGAATACTTACGCTGTTTGTTTGTTTCTTGAGTTTACTATACAAAAATTTATAATGATGTTTATTGATCTTCGTCATTTGCCAGTCATATTATTTTCTACTTATTGAAAAGAATCTTTTATGTCAGGATCTTCTTTATAAGTTTGTAATGCAATTAAGAATGTTTTAAACATGTCTGTTATTTTAAGATATTTACTTTGGTGCAGCAAAAATTTATAATTAGGGCTTTTGAGTTTTTATTTATTTAATGTTTATTTTGTTTTACATTAACTGGAAAGGATATTCTAGTTTTAAGATATGTTTTATTCAATCTATAACTCGTTCTAAAAGTCCTAAAAGTCTTTTATGTATTGATTATTACCCTAATTTAGTTTATGGATTTTGTTATACAAAAGCATTGAAACAACTTTTTTTATATTTGTTTTGCTAAATATTTGTAAATATTTATTAGGAAAACAAATTAATTGTATGAGAAATTATCACTTTACTCTCTGAAATCTATGCACTGCATCATAAGGCTGCTTTGTAATCAACAAAAACTACTATTGAAAAGTATTTCATTGTTCAACATTTATTATAAATTATATTTTCCATAGCAGAATTATATAGTATAATGAGTTAAAATGTCGACATGACTAGATTAGTGTAATTGCAATTTCTATAGTTGAGTTTTCTATTTATTTCACATTTATTTTGTTTTACATTACTGTAAAGGATATCCTAGTTTTAGGATATGTTTTATTCAATCTATATCTCGTTCTAAAAGTTTTAAGAAGATATTTATATATGGGTTATTACATTTGTATGCTTTAATTTATTGTTTTTGTTATACAACAGCATTAAAATAACTTCAATTTTTTATATTTGTTTTTCAACATATTTATTTATAATAAAGATTATTTTTACGAGAAATTATCACTTAACTGAAATTTATGCACTGCATTTTTAAGGCTTTTTATTGTAATCAACAATAACAACTACTAAAAGAACATTTCGGTGTTGAGCATTCATTATGTATTATATTTATCAAGGTTGAATTATATGGCATAATTAGTTAAAAATTAGATATGATGATAACTACAGTGGCTGTAGTGTTATGAATATGTTTATGTAATGAAATTATATTAAAACATCGAATTAAATAAAAGATAATTCTGATATTTAATTCGTAAGAAAAGATAACTCTTATGAATGCTAGCAAAGAACAAAGTACAATTCATATTTATATTTGCCAATAAACGACAAAGTATAATGCACATATAATTCAATGATTCATAATGCATATAATTTACTCTATATATGCTTAGAATTATTTTTGTTATTTTAATTTCGTTGTTAATTTTTATTAAACTCAGTCAAGTTGTTAGTTAAGCTGTGTTTTACAGTTTGAACATTGGATGGAAATGTGGTAATATCTTTGTAAAAAAATTATAATACATCTGCCTGTCTATCAATCTATCATATATATATTATATATATATATATATATATAAAGAGAGAGAGAGATTATTTGCTTATTTTTACCGTGTATTCCCGAATATAAGCCGATCCGTGTATAAACCGACAGAGCTTTTTTTTCTTCAGTAAAATTAGCCAAAGTTCAAAACCCATATATAAGCTGAAGAGGAAAAAAATGTCTCTAACCTTCAAACATATCACCATAAAGGCGAAATCATTGCCAAGCTAATAAAACAAGTAGAATATTTTCCAATCAAATCCCTATAAAATAAAGCGCCAGACCCTATTTGAATATTGCACATTGTTGTACTGGCACATTCATTTGTTGTCTTGAATACGATTTGTAGTGTCTAGACTAGTCTTATTATTTGTTGTGCCATTTTACTTTTGTCTGAAAGATGGAAGTGAAGATAAGTTCTTTTTATGCAAACTTCAAACATGAGATAGGGTTTGTTGACACCATTTTGATACTTTTCCTTTAGCCTGGCGTAAATTTCACCAACAAGGAATTTTTTGTTTTAGCAAATGCGCAACAAATCAACTATGTAAGAATTTCAGAAATGAAGCAACACATTGTTTTTTAAACAATAATTCATTTCATTTGCTTAAAAAGTTGAATTAATTTTTTTATCTTAAATAAAAAATATATATCAAAGAAATAAAAAATGTGTTAAATTCAGAGATATTTGACGACTTATTGCTCGTATCTGGCAAGCGGAAAAGTATGTTTTACGTTCTACGTTTTTGAGTTTAGCAAATCCTTATATAAGCCGATCCAGTAATTTTATTTTAGAAAAAGAACTAAAATTCTGCTTATATACTAAAATATACAGTATATATATCATTATTTACGGGGATATGTAGATGATTATTGTGCGCCTGTGCAGTATACTTTTGGACCAACATTGATTTCAGCGTCTCTATGTTGTTTCAGTCAATTTCGTTATTCGTATAAACTAAATGAATCAGTTTATGTAATTAACTGTGTATATGCATTTCAGATATTAAATCGGCATCTTCATCTTGGGAATATTGAAGATGAAGAATTAATACCTGGTAGATCAATGCATAATAATCAATTTCAACAAGTACAATAAAAAATGAATGCTATACAAAGTATAGTATTTAAATTTTTTACTCAAAATAACTTATAATAAATACTGACACAAGTATACATAGATTAAGATTTTTCATGACAAAAAATGCAGGAACAGGAAAACAGTTTCTGATACATGTTGTAAAAAATCAATTGAATCGATGTTATGGTAAAAATGTCATCATGATACATGCTTTAAGTGCAGAACCTAGTAAACTGATTTGGAATTCAATTTTTCATAGTATTTTAAAGTTAACCACTTCAAATATATGCATGTATTGCATATTTGGTTTGGTTTGTCAATCTACGGACATTTTGCGCACACTTTAGGCTAATTAGACCTGGACCTACTGTTTAACGTGGATTCCGAACCATCAACAAACATCCATGCCATCCTAAACATCTGAAATATCCTGAAACCTATGGTACCAAAGGCCAGAGCATTAATCAATTGGCCATCAGGACGCTCATGTATTCTATGTCCTTCTAAATTTAAATGCCTTTTGGAAAGACATTGTAGTTACTTTCATAGATGAAATATTAATGGCCACATTAAATCATTTTAAAACGATAAAAAAATATAAATGACTTTTTGAAGATAATAAGTAAATAAAAGATTTTAAGTAAATAAAAGAAGAATAAGTAAATATAAGAAGTAGGTAAGTAAATGTAAGAAGATATAGTAAAAGTAAAATGAAAACGCCGCATAGCACAACACTGACAGGGAAAAACCATGTCAGAATCATTCATTAGAAAAACATATAGAAATTCCGAGTTCACTATACAAGGTCATTGTAATATTAAGTATAAATAGTTTTATCGGAGATAAAGCAATACAAATTCAATGTATCATAAATTATAATTCCTACCTACACAACAATGCTAACTGAGCATTTATATAATTGCCTATCAATATTGTAAATAAAAAAAAAAATTGTTGTACGGTTGAAAAATAATTTTTTTAATTCGATAACTTTATTGATAAAATTTAATTATAACTAAACACCTTTTTAAAGTAAATTTTATTTAAAATGCATTCAATAATTAATGAACTTAAAATAATCTTATATTTCAATGGAAGCAAGAGATTAAATAATTACTTTTCGAAATTTATCTACAATTTTATATCAGGGATTACAAAAGCGTATGGTACATCTATAATAAAATCTAATAATAGAATTGTTACCTGATGGCCGAATGACAGCTCTCTGGCAGTCGGTGCATTACAAGTTTATTTTTAATATCTGGTAAACAAAACTTCAAGAAATAAAATCGAAAACTTAAAAACAACTTTCCAGAAAGAAATATATATAATAATTTTTTAAAAAGAAAACATCAGAACTGTCCGAACTTTCCCTTTTTTTTTTATTTATTTCTCTCGCATATATCTCCCAGGCAAAATACACTATTTCCCATTTAAATAAAAATAGATTCAAAATCCGCATAGGATGAATAACAGCATAAGAAGAAAAATATCAAATTTCGGTTTCAACACTTTCACAGTCTGGCATGGAATGTCTGACATCTTCCAAGAAAAATAAATGTGGGTATTGTTTTTGAAATTCAATCCGCGTCAAGTTTAATACCAGTTTCATATTCAAAAATTTCTGATTTTTTGTAAGTAATTTTAAACTGTGATGTTTTTGATTGCATTACACTTTCATGTGTAAGATTGAATTATTTTGTGTTTACTCACTTTAAATTCAAAGCCTGGTGTCTCTTTTGAGGGAACCGTTCTCAAAATGTCTTCCAAATGCATTCTTTACCAAAATATTTTCATTTCTAATAAAATGTTTCTTTTGCATATCGCAGTGTTGCATGCATCAAGTAAAGTAAATATTTCAAACCTCTTTTCCTTTATAAAGAATTCACTTCTAACACATGAAATGAGAATTCAAATTGTTCGCTTAAAAGAAAAACAGATAAAACCAATTTTACATTATTTTACTTTGTTTATTTACAAGTTTCTTTCACTTTATAATGAATAATAATTTAACAAAAATAATTTTTTATGTTACTTTTATAAAATGTAGAAAATAGTTTGCCATTTTTTCAGTGTCATTTTTTCATTCATTTTAATTCTTCTAAACGTTATTTAGATTAAAGCTTTCCCAAATGTTTGCCATATCCCATTTATGAAGTATGAAGGTGAGGATAGAAAGATAAAACTCGTAGTTCCTTATGATTGGGCTTTTGGAGTTAATTGATCAACATTTGCGTATAATATGAGAGAAAACCCTAAAAACTTCGAAATGTCAATGAGAATTTTAAAAGCTTTAAACATAGATTTTTCATAATCTTCCCATAGAGTCATAGTAGAGTCTAGCCGAATAATGTCTAGCCACCCGGAAAACTCTCCCCTCCCCTGCACATTGTCTGGAGTACGATGGTTGCTATAGGAATGGGGATACCGTACATGTCAAGTAAGTAGGTTTTTGATTAAGTTTTTCATATTGGCCTACTTACTTTGATAAATTTTATTTCGACAGCTGGTTTACATTTTTTCAAGGGGAAATTCATAATCTAATTGTTGATTTATAAAAGACATCCAAGTGGAAGGAAGATATGTTTTGTTTATTGTTGGGAAAGACCATCATTGTATAATTGATAATATGATATGGCCATTAAAAAAGTAATTGAGTAGGAGTTTTCCAAGTATGTAAAATTAATGCTCGCATCCTGACATTCTATACCAGCCAAGTAATTAGCAGCTCTAACTGGAAATTCTGTGGAAATTTATATTGTTTGAAAAAGATTAACGAAATGGAACAAAAGTAATTGAAAATTAAGATAATCGATTATAAGGACCTGTGCAACAACTACTGATCAACTATTCTATTTTAGCCATAAACAGACGCCAAGAATAAAATGGAGCCAAATCTGTCTTGGAATTTCCTCTTCTCGATATGCATCTTCCCTAGCATAACTTTTTCCTATTTCACAGACACGAAACAGTGGAAAAAGAGTTTTGATAGTGGACATACAGGTAGTAATACAAAAACAACGGTTTCAAACCTGAGCTTTTCTGCAAGCTACCCACTAGCCGAATTAACATTGGAATTTTACCTGTAAATGTAGAAGAAAACAATTTTTTTATCCTTTGCTCGTCTCCGACCTCTCGGTCATTAGTCGACGAGCATCCCAATACAGTAAAGAACAAACAAAAACAATCACAAAAAGTTATTAGTAACACAAAAAAGGAAAAAATTAAGAACAAGAAAATGAAGAACCTACCATGACTGAGATGCTCTCCAGTCATGGTAGGCAAAGGGGCAGATATATGTATTAACCAGTCCTATCCTATACAAGTGACTTCCTAGGTAGTCATGGCTAGTATCATGTCTGAAGCAGGCCACACCGACCACTCTAGGCATGGAACTGGAAGATATTGTGAACTTATTCAATAGGGAGTTCCACTTTTTCTCAGATAGATAAGGATATATATTGCTATAATAGATAAAGATATATATTGCTTATAATAGATAAACATATATATTGCTTTAAATACCGCAAAGGGCCGGAACTCTTTTTGTTGGTGCCTGAATTTCAGATACTGTTTTTGAAAAACAGGTGAAAATGTTTGAAACTTTTTAATAACAAGTAAAATGGATTGGACTATCTTGCATGTATAGAGTGCATCTTGTAAGAAATTTTGTGGATTTTTTTTATCCTATTGATATATAAAAGCGGGCACTAAATCATGTTAGTCTTAACATACCTTCTTCAAAGAGAATAATGTCGACGTACAAAATACTCCCACAAATTGCCAATATATCGGCTGATTTTCATGAATGCTGCTGAAAAGTGCAGGAAAAAAAGATAAAAATTGCATGCAAAAGTGTAGCGTATTAAATATCATTTATCTTTATTAGGAACCAAAAATTCTTTCAAGAAAAAATTTTCAGCTATAAATAGAAACGAATGAAGATTGATGTTCACCATAAAAAAGCACAAGGAAAATAAAAATAAAAATACTTTAATGATTAAAAAATATTAATGAAGAATTTAAACTGCATCGTTTAATTCGTATGAAATAAAAACCAAGAATATTCATATTCAGACATTTCGTAATCCTGTCATTTGTTTTTGAAAAAAGAGAAAACATTAACTTCCGCATGACTGAATCCTGACTTAAAGGATTCATTGACCCCTTCAAAGTTTGGATGCTACTGTGCGTGCTTTATCAAATTTAATTCAATTATCCATTTCAAAATTCGAGAGAGCATTTATCAAAAAAGGGATTCTTTTAAGAGAACGTGGAAGAAATCTTCAGTTGTCCTTCCCCCCAACGTCATTGGCATTAAAAGATTCAAAAGAAAGTCATTTCTTTTGTTATTGTTATTTATATATTTTGTACATATATAAAGCTCATTGACTTTGAAACTAAACCAACCCTAAGAAAAGTCTGATTTTCTTTTCTGTTCTTAATAAAGCTACGATATTTTGTTTATTAATGTACTTTGGAATAGAAATTTGTTGTTTGTGAATGTTGGACATTTTGACGTAATCTTTCGTCAGAGACAGAGAGAAAGAAATGCAATAGATTCAACATTGCAAAGAATGTACCACGAGCATTGCAACACTACACCCAAACTGGGCCACTCCAATTTTGAACGAACACCCCCAAAGCTTGAAATTAATCTCAGCAGAAAAGAATTATTTCCTATTTCCGTCTGTGGGATGTTCCCTATATGCATTACTGCACCACACCACATTGATTGTCCTTTTACAGTTGCCGTCACAGTATGATGAGGGTGAAACTGACATGTGATGGAGGCGCAAAAAAAATTATGTAAAACTCTATTGGAAATGTGTTACTTTAATATATGCGGCAAGTAAAAATTATAATTTAAAAAAATGGTGTAAATAGTACGTATATGAAGAAATGATTAATTATGCGCATTTAAGGTACATTTCATAATATTAAACCCACTGCAATAAGGCATTGTCTATCATCATTATTAATTTGTCCATTATACCACTTCAGATGTCCACATGATGTCCTAAATGTTTATAGGGTGCCTTCAGCGAAGAATTCCAGAGTACTTTCTCTGTATATCAAAGAAAACATGCCAAACTCCATGTATATCGTAAAATTTGATTTGACATAATTTAAGTAAAAAATTGTTATTTCCTAATTATGTTATTTTGAAATTATCTGAAAGCCCTGAATACTACCAAACATTTAATCAAGAGAATTTATTTTACTTGAAATTTTATCGCTGCTATTAATTGAACTTTTTAAATCAAATGAAACTCATCTGTAGATAACAATTTACTCATTTTTAATTTGAAGTACTGCAAAAACATCAATAACCTAACAAATCTCTGAGATAAAGTAGTTTACTTTACAGACAATTAATTTTTATATATCTGCAATTAACATTTTAATAAAACATATTTAGCACTAGCAGTTATAAAATGTTGGTATACAATAATTGTTATAATAATTTTTTACAAAACGATCTGCTATTTTATTTGAAATAGACACAAATGAAGTTTCTAATAAATTAATTGTCAATTTTTAATTTTTTTGTTAATCATTTCTTTGTCCAATTAGCTAAATCCCATTATTATTCATTTTTTAAAATTATTTTTATTGAAAGAATATTTTTTTTTTATTATTTAAAATAAAAATGACTATTTTTTAACGTAATAAAAACTTTAGTAAGCAGATTGATAAAATTACTACAATTCACTACAGATCAACTACAAGTTAATCCAGATGCCACATATTGCATTCTAAATGGAATTAATATTTTAAATAAATGCTATGAATACTCCAAATCCCATTAAGCAAAAAAAAAATTTAAATTTTTCAACAGTAAAATATCTTTCAAAATAATAAATTTAAGTCTACTTAATTTGTAGCCCCATACTTATTAATGCAAAATAGAGTTTGTGACAACAATGTTGATTCCTGTTCATGTTGTTGGTTTGAAAGATGAGTGGAATAGATATATAAAGATATATAAGATATCCATTCAGCTGATATGCTATAATTTCTCGGATTTTCTCAATAAGATTCAGAAATATAACAAAGTCCATCAAAAATCTCTTTCTATATTAGACTTTAGACAAGACCAGTGTTGCCGAGTTTTAGAAAATAGAACATCATTATTTTTGGTAAATTTTATTTTTAAAAAAAATATATGTGTAGAATTAATCTTTTGAAATTTTAAATAATTCACTTTAAATAAAGTAATGATTCCGATAATTTTTTCACCTTTAAACTGTAGCATAATTTTTTATTCTTAAATTATTTTTTTTTATATTCTAAAAAAATTGTATATTCTTATTCTAAAAACATAATAATGTTAGTTTGGAAAATCGATTAAAAACCAATAATTAGAATTTCCTGCTTATTTTTTTTTTTTTTATAAAAACTTACCTGGCGCCATCTGGTATCATTAAAAATCAGATATTGGTTCAATATATAGAGAACGAAAAAGCGGAAATCTAGAAGAATAGATGGGTTTTTTTAATTAATTTTTTTAGATACCTGAACCTAGAGTTTAAGGTGGATTCCGATCCAGTAAACAAGCATCCATGCCACTTGCCAGGATTTGACCACTAAGCCTATAGCACAAAAGGCCAGAGCGCTGCCAGTTGGCCATCAGGCAATTCTATGTACGTAACTAATTTGAAAACTTCCTGCTGAAAACTGTGTATTTATATGAAAGACAAGCAAACGTATTTTCAAATTTATATATAAGGTATTCACGTCTATTTAGTGTAATGTGAATGGCTTCCAATGGAATACCATAGGTAACGGTGAATCTGCAACAAATCTACCTTGTGAGTATCTATAATCTGATAAATGTCTAGTATTAAAAGAATTCGCATTTATTACATTTTTCCAAAGAGAAGTTGCTTATAGAAAATACGTATAATGGAAGCAGTGATAAATGTAAGACATAGTCGAGAATCCATTTAATGTTGCAAAAGTCCATTGCAATTTCCTGCATATATTTTATTTAAAAAAAACCTTAAAATTTCTGGCTGCAAATTATTAAATTAATAAATAATAAATTAATTGGATAAATTTTAAATAACTAATTAAATAAAGAATGCGTCTTGAGTTTAATACATCAGTGTGTGCTAGTGGATGAAAACAATTTGGAATAAAGTAATGGATAACATTAAAAACGGTTTGCAGAAAGTCAGATTAGTAAATAATTAACTGTATGTACTGATCAAAATTATCCTTTTTTCAAAAATATGAAGATTACATATCCTTGTTAAAATGGTGTCTCTTTTGTTATCACCATAATTTTTAAATTCTTTTTTTTCTCGTTGTCCATTAGTATAAATTTATAATAAATTTATTTAAATAATTATGACATCCAAAACATTCTTTAAAAATGAGTATTAAGAAATAGAATTTGATTTGTATATGGTAAGGGAAAGAAACAGTTGCGAATCAAAGTGGATTATACGAGATTTTATATTTTTGGAGAACCAAAAATTGGATTCGTTGGTTATGCAACACTGCGGATAATAGGAAAATAAATATAAGCAGATATTTCAACCTTCTTATCTTTTTAAAGGTCATTTTAAGGAGAATTGGCCTACATTTAGAAAAAAATAGGAATAAACCAGACAACAATCCTACGCTTGGTATTGTGGAGAAGCTATTGACATTGCCTGTCAAACACAATTGTATCAAAAGTTTAATGTAGTGAAACATAACATGACAACCTTCAATTTTTTCCGAAAGATTAAAAATAAAAGTCTTAGAAATAGAACGTTAAATCGTCATTTTCTTACCTATTTCTGTGCTGTCACCGGATCTTAAAATGCCAGATATTGTTGGGTGTACACCTGTGCGGGAGAGAGAGACTGAGACATTAATTTTTTTTTTCTCAATTCACAATTTTTTATTCGTCAATTTTTATATAAATTAAAATGGTAAAATTTTAATTTTGAAATTAGGCTTTTAAAACCATAAGTTTAATCATTGTCCGTTTCATCATCATTTGTTGAATATTAGCATAAAAAAATTAAATAAAAATAATTTAAATGCTAAATGAATAAGTTTTGTATTACCATTAATTAAAAACTATAACAATGGCAATTCCAATTTTTTCAGACAGGATTTATCTAATATTTATTAAACAATCCTGAAATAATTATATCTTATTTCAAACAAAGTTAAAAAGTCTTTATAAAATCAAAATCTCAATAATAAAAAATAATATAATAGCAATAATAAAAATTTCATAGTTTTTTAAACATTCTCATTCATGTTCGTCATTAATTATTAGTAAATTATATAGTTGTTTATTTAATGTTTTTTTTTCAGATTAAGTTTTTATATATTTATATTTATAATATCTGATTTTCATTTATTTTATTTGGTTTTACTTCATGAAGTTTTGATCGATAATAGATTATTTAATTTTGAACTCTTCAATACATTATTACTTCTTTCAAATTTATCTTTGATTTAACATTTAATAAAGTATTTTATACTATTAAACCTGTTAAAATCATAAATATTATTGAATTTATTAAAATAATTGTGTGTTATATTATTTAAAGACACAGTTGCTAGTTGGTACGTATTTAATCTTCCAAAATTTTTTCTGACCATAAAATCTTAAAATTAACTTATTTTATGATATCTAATTCTTATGTTGTTGTTTTTTTTTTTTTTTTTTTTTTGAGACTTCTTTTCGTTTAATAAAATGTCTTTGCCTTTTAAAGATATTACAAATCTGAGAAGTAGAATGCTGAAGTGAGAATGCTAATGTTTTGTCTATTAATATTATTATTTAAAGCCTGGTTGACTTTAAATAATTCATTTAAATTTTGACACTAGGTTTTTCCTCGCCTCCATTTCGATCAATGGTTCATGGAAAGTAAGACCAATTGATGAATTTTCATTGGCAGAAACAGTACGAATTTCCTTTTCATGGCGTGATTGCTACCCCTTGATGAATGCAAGTCAAACATTAAGAAAACGCAGTGTCCAATTGGCGCAAACAAAAGCTGTTGATAAGCAATAGAAGTTCAATGGCGAAAGTCAATGGCATGTTGTCCAAAGAACGTTAACGCAACATGGTCATTTACTTGTTCGTGAAGTTTAGACAATGGCATTAATTTTATTTTCACTGTGGCATTTCACAGTGACAATGGCATTAATTTCATTTTACTTTCACACTTTTAGCAAAATGTTCTCAATGAAGCTTGAAATTTTCTATTAATAATATGTTGCATAAGTATTCCTTTTAGATACAAAACAAGACGCAATGCAATTCGTATTTATAAAATTGTTACTTTCATAATTGGCTTCTTGGAGATTTCCTGGTATCGAACAGAAAAGTAAAAAGACATTTGATTTGAATTTTCTGTGATAATTAAGTTTCTCCATTACAAGTGAATTTGATATTATCCAATTTTTTATATTAAATGTAATTCTATAGGATATTTTTAATCGTAAAATTTTTTTTAATATTTATATAGTCATATTGCCACATTTTCTATAATCTCACTGTTAAATAGTAATCCATTATTAAAAATATTTCATGTTTACGTATGTTCATGTTACATTCATTATTTCATGTTTACGTATGGGTATATAAGGCATGTTACACAAAGGAAAAAAAAACAATGTTGACAATGCTACTATAATATGTAACGCTATAATTAGAAAAGTCAACAAACTAAATATTAACATCAAACAGTATATTTTTAGTTCCTGTTCTCTGGTGAATGCCGCAATCTCAAGGGGACGTAAGAAAGTATCACAGTTCTTGACTTACTGTGCACCACGGGGAAGAATGCACGATAGCTATTAACGATCATTACGGAAGGGCCTCTTTTTCGCTGGGTTTTTACGTGAATAGAACTGTAGTCGATGCTGAACAGGGAATTCTCTCCAGCTGAATGCCACATTCTTTCCTCGTAATCTTCCTCTCGTTTTTTTCACATCGCAGCAATGATTGCTTTCTTTCTTTTTTCTAAAGTAAAATCTCAATCTCACCACTGATGACTCAATTTCGATCTTTTAACTTGCCTTAAACATCACTATTTTACATTCCTTATGAGATGATACTTCGATGAAGGTGATGTTTTTTTTCTCTCTCTCATAGACCATTCTTGATATCATCCACATTTTTTATTCGTTTCAGACCGATGTCCAACTTAACTCGTGACTCGATGTCCAACTTAAAATCCACCCAGAGACCTACATACTTCCCCTATTGGTGGATATCATATCGTCACCTAATCTGACCAAGCAGCGGGGTTAATCTTTCTAGACCTCAGCAGTTAATTTTCTCCGCACAAGAGACACCTCACGAACTATCTAAATAAACACGGATTAACCCTCCACCACCACACAAACAGCTTAATTCCTTTGCGCCAGTTTACCCCGATCGATAAATATCGCTGAACTTCTAAGCGGTCAACGTTTTTGATCGCGGGAACCATTCTTCGACAAACATCTTCTCCTATCTTCAACGCAATCTCTCTGATCACCTGCAATTTCCCTTTCACAAAGCCTTCAATTAAATACATCAAAGGAAGAAGTTACACATTCGTTATTTTTGGTAAACGACCCGACCATAGAGGGTCAAAAGATAGTGACAACAGTAAATGCCTTCTTTGATTTTTCTACAGTCCAGCATTTCATGGAGAGTGGAAGTTTTTACACACTTATACTGTATACTATCTTCTTCATTGGCATAACAGCTCTATGGAGGGCCAAGGCCGTCTGCCTACATAGATTTCGAGGCAAAAGATATTTTCTTTTTACTGGATAGAGTTATCAGCCTTACTCCCAACACTCTTAGTCATAGTAGACAACTACTTACGGTTTAAATGGGATTAATAACCACTACAAACACTGATAACCTGTGGCGACTCAAACCCGAAACTTGTGGCACCGACGCTAGTCACTTGACTACAGCAGGAGATATTTGAAATATTAGGATAATTATATACCACACATTTCACTTGCTTTAAAATACATGTCATATCGAATATATCATTATCATATTCCACAATATTATATCGAACTGTGTGGAGGACGATAATGACCGCTATCCTAGGAGAACTGAAAATCGATGGAAGAATTTTTTAATATAATTTTTAATTTACATATTTTACTTTTAGACGAATGGTGAATATTATTTCTAAATCCATGTAAAAATATTAAAGTGTCTCATAGAATAAGCAACTTATTGATGTAATGAAAGTTTTTATGTTTCAGACACACAGGCATACACACACATATATGTATTTAAACATTTACTTTTATTCTTACTACATAAACAATATATTCAAAGCACAATAAAACACAAAATAAACGTCGGAAGAAGGAATAACGTGGGATTCTTTTGTTTGTGAGAAAAATATAAATGCCGTACGAATATTTAAAGCATAAATCATTTTCATTGGAAATATGTTGCATGAATTATTTGTACAAAAAAGCACGTGTGCCATAAAACTCCCTAAGTTAATAAAGATAAAATGCTATGTTAATTAACTAAAACACAGTGAATAATGCAATGTACAATTTCAGCAAACACACAATAGTGTATTTGTATTTACTGCATCCAATAACAAACTTTTCAATCCGAAAAAAGAGGCCATTGCAAATGTTTCTCATGGGTTGTAAACATTAAAGAATTTCTTCTTGTTCTATTTTTGCTTTTAACACACAGTTATGTTTATCATAAAAGGAAAACAAAGAGAAATTTTCAAATATTTATATAAATACAAATCACGGTTGTATTTAAAAAGCAATTAATTCGAGAAATGTTTTCCAAATATAGATCACGGGACAATATCGTAATTATCATGAAGCAATTATGCCACGAATTAATTACCTGTCTGAGTAAAACTGAATGAATGCATTCCACCTATCATTTGTTTTATTTATTGCGAATAAAATTTTATTATTTTGGAATTATGTTATGGCGTTTTTATCTTAATTCTGCATGTTTGGTTAGTAACATGTAATTTTCGAATTTGTTAAGATGTTTTTTAAATAAAAATTTTAAACATTTTAAAATCATATAACAAAGTCAGTCAAGTATACATCAATTAAACACCACCTCGACGCCATATAAAAATAATTCAAAAGTTAATAATAATGTCAAATACTGATAAATTATACAATTTCTAGGTTTTATTTTATTTCCATTTAATAATGAATAATAATTTAAGGCTGTTAAAGATAATAAATGTAAAGGTTCGCAACCCGAAGTTTAAATATTCATAGGCTAGAAAAACATAAAAAAAGCTATTGTTAAACTGCACTTAAGTAACTCTAAGTTAGCGTGCAAAGGAATGAGACTATTGTGACTAATCCTCAGTGTTTTGCAGTGCAGGACGGACATCCCATGAATGATCAGTTTTGTTGCGATGGAGCGCCCGTAGGTTAATGTCTGACTTAGCTCCGTGACGCTCTTAGAGTCATATGAGACCGGGACCTACGGTTGAAGTCGATTCCGAACCACTACAATAATCCATAGCACCAAAGGGGCTCGAACCAGATACCTTTAGCAAACCTGTAATTTTCTAATTTAGAACACTTTAGAAGATTCTCTTGCATTTCTAAGAACAAAGACTTCAACCACAAAAACCCTGTGCCATGTTAATACCAAGCCAAGCTATTTCCGACAGCTTCTACTATTTATATGCCCAACATGTCCTTCCCAAACTCAACATTACTGCGACGTCCATCACCTAACCTAACTAACGGCTGACCTAATTGCTTTTGAAAGGAAGTTGTCCGTCGGTCCGTTTGTCCAGTCGAAAGTGCTGCTCCTGATAAATGAGTGCTGGTGGGTCAGCTTTAAAGAGATAATAAATTCATTTGATAAGCGCAGATTCGTTTGACGACTGGACATTGCTGCGTCTTACTGAAGGTCAAATGGCTCTGTCCGCCGACTTTCTCCAACAAGCGTTTCAAATGGAGATTTAATAGATAGGCTTTTCCGCCACATTAACTCACTTTCATGGATGCGATTAAGAAGAATTCGTGTGGGTTACTGTAGCTGTTTTGTTTTTCGTTTCTTACGTTTAAATACACAAAAATTTATAATGATGTTTATTGAACTTCTTCTTTTACCCTTACTATTATTTTCTACTTATTAAAAAGAATGTTTTGTTTCAGAATGTAAAGAAGGTAATGTTTTGTTCAATGTTGGATAAATTTGTAAAGCAATTAAGAATTGTTTATTGTGGATGTTATTTTCAGATGTTTAGTTCAAAGCAGTAAAAATTTATAATTAAAGGTTTTGAATTTTCTTTTTATTTCAAGTTTATTTTGTTTTGCATTGATTTGGAAGGATATTCTAATTTTAGGATATATTTTATTAAATTTATATCTCATTTTAAAAAATTTTTAAAAAGACATTTATATATTGGTTATTTCATTTATTTATAAAATACTATGATAATTTTACACCACTTATTTAACTTGTTTTCAAATACATGTCTACACGACAATCTCGAATCAAGCCATAACAATTATATATCAAAATCTGTGTGGGGGACGATAATAATGGCTGCCTAGGATTATTGAAAACCGAAGGAAGAGCTTTTTAATAAAATTTTTAATTTACATGCTCTACTTCTAGATGAGTGGTGAATATTATTTCTAAATACACGTAAAAATATTAAAATGTCTTATAGAACTTATTGATTTAATGAAAGTTTTTATGTTTCAGATACACGCACACACTCATAAATATATAAATTGACACATAAACATTTACTTTTACTCTCACTACTTAAACAATATATTCACGATGCAGTAAAATATGAAATAAAAGTCGAAAAAGGAATAATGCAGGACTCTTTAGTTTGTGAGTAAAATATAAATGCCATAAGAATATTTCGAGCATAAATCATTTTCAGTGGAAATATGTTGCGAGAACTATTTGCACAAAAAAGCATGTGTGCCATAAAACTCCCTAAGTTAATCAAGATAAAATGCTATGTTAAATAACTAAGACACAGTGAATAATGCAATGTACAACGTCAGCAAACACACAATAGTGAATTTGTGTTCACTACATTCAATAATAAACTTTTCAGTCCGAAAAAAGAAGCCATTACAAATGATTCTCTTTATCTTTTCTTGGGCTGTAAACATTAAAGAAATTTTGTTGTTCTATTTTTTCTTTTAACACACAGTTATAGTTATCATAAAAGGAAAACAGAGAAATTTACAAATATTTATGTAAATACAAATCATGGTTGTATTTAAAAAGCAATTAACTCCAGAAATGTTTTCCAAATATAGCTCGCTGGACAATATCGTAATTATCATGAAGCAATTATGGAGAGAATTAATTACCTTCTGAATAAAACATGAATGCAGTCCACTTATTATTTCCTTTATTTATTGCGAATAAAATTTTATTATTTTGGAATTCAGTTGTGACGTTTTTATCTTAGTCTAGTAATGTATTAATATCATGTATCTTTCGAATTTCTTAAGATTTTTTTTTTACGCTTTTTTTATTAGTTTCACTTGCATGTTTGTTTGTAACTGACTCTTTGGGCTCGATTTTGCCCTACTTTAAGCGATCAGATTTAATTTAAACGTTGTAGACTTATCGAGGATCGACGACAATAAAATATTTTGATAAGTTTATTATCTCATCATGATTAGGATCGCCAGGATTAGTGATTGTATTTTAAATTATGAAGAGCAATTTAACCCATGTAGAATGAAAGTACCCAAGACATTCAATCATACGTGGGGCAGTTGCACAACGGATAACGCTCTTGACAACGGAACGGGAGATATTCTGGTTGGCTTCACATATTCGCATTTAGCCTTTGTTTTACTCACAATTATATTATTGTAAGTACTGTAGTTCCAGTCCTCCGTACCGGGACCTCATTTAAATATTATAGTTTAAAAACACTAAAAAACATGCTTTTAGAGCTAATCAAACTAAAAAGTAAAAAATAAATTACAGTTTAAAAAAACTAAAAATCACGCTTTTAGAGTTAATAAAACTAAAAAGTAAAAAATAATTGTTAACATAAAATTACTGACGAGAAAATGAATGTCACTGTTCTAAAAGCGTGGGGTGCTTTGTATGATATTTTTAAACTAACTCTGCATTTCGGAATGAAACTAGTGAAAAATTATAACGATTGATATCGAGCACCCCACGCTTTTAGAACAGTGATTACAACAATTATTTTTTACTTTTTAGTTTAATTAACTCTAAAACCGTTTTTTTTTTTTTTTTTTTTTTTTTTTTTTAACTATAATTTTTAAATTAAAAAGTTAAAGATTTTGAAATCATATAAAAAAGTCATTTGGATAATACTTATTAGTTTCTTTTTTTTACTTTGATTTTTTATCTATATACCAATTAAGCATTGTAGAATTGCATTTCAGTTTTATAAAATTATAAACCATCTCGTAAATACTGGTGGCCAAAATATAAAAATGCTTCAGAATTAATAATAATGTTAATGATTGATAAACTATCGAATTTTGTAAGATTGTATTTTATTTTTATTTAATAATGAATGATAATTATGTAGTTTCTAAATGCTAATAAATGTAAAGGCTTTGTATCTCGAAGTTAAATATCCATACGATAGAAAAACAAAAAAAAACTATTGTTGATGTAAATTACATTGTTTTATGGGGTTTATGTTAATCTCTGAATGCTTCCTCTTATTCGTTATTCGGAAGTAAAGATAAATTAACGCAAGTTAGCGTTACTGTAATTCAAATTTTCTAAAAGCTGTCAACATATATGATCGTTTCGCACAGATAATAAAGCTATTTAGAAAGAAATTTAACGAGTTATCTTCCACATGATCCTCAAGTTCAGGACAATATTCCAGTCAATCTTTTGCCTAGGCAGTAACCTCCTCACCTAGAATACTTTAGAAGGTTCTTGACCATTTCCAAGAACAAAAATTTCGCCACAATAGTCTGTGTTATGTTAATACCAAGCCAAAGCTACTTCCAACAGCTACTGCTATTTATATGCCCGTCATGTCATTCCCAAACCCAACATTACTGCGACGTCCATCCACCTAACCTAACTAACGGCTGACCTAATTGCTTTTGAAAGAAAGTTGTCCGTCGGTCCATTTGTCCAGCCGAAAGTGCTGCTCCTGATAAATGAGTGCTGGTGGGTCAGCTTTAAAGAGATAATAAATTCATTTGATAAGCGCAGATGCGTTTGATGACTGGACATTGCGACGCTCTGAAGGTCAAATGGCTCTGCCCGCCTACTTTTCCAACAAGCGTTTCAAATGGAGATTTAATAGATGGACTTTCCGCCACATTAACTGACTTTCATGGATGCGATTAAGAAGAATCCGTATGTGTTATTGTATTAGTTTCGCGATTACGTACTCTGTTTTGTTTTTCGTTTCTTGCGTTTACTTACAAAAATTTATAATGATGCTTATTGAAGTTCTTCTTTTATCATTCATATTATTTTCTACTTATTAATAAGAATGTTTTATGCTAGGATCATTTTTACAAGTTTCTAAAGCAATTAAAAATGTTTTTAATATCGCTGTTATTTTAAGTTGTTTAGTTTGGTACAGCAAAAATTTATAATTAATGGTTTTGAGTTCCACTTTTATTTTGATTTACATTAACTGGAAAGGTTATTCTAGTTTTAGGATATGTTTTATTCAATCTGTATCTCGTTTTAAATGTTTTAAGAAGGCATTTATATATTGGTTATAGCATGTACATGCTTTAATTAATGTTTTTTATACGAAAGTACTACAATTAATTTTTTGTTTTTTTATATTTTTTTAATGTATATTTATTTAGAAAAAATTAATTTCATGATAAACCATCCCTTTACTCTCTAAAATTTATGCACTGCATTTTTAAGACATTTAGTTGTAATTATCAAAAACTACTATTAAAAGATGATTTCAGTGTTGAACATTTATTATAATTTATATTTACCATATAAGAATTATATAGTATAATGAGTTAAACTGCATATGTTTATATCATGAAATTGTAATTAAACATCGAATTAAATCTATAAAAAACCAAGATATGTTTATGAATGCTATTAAAGTACGAAGTATAAGTCATATTTATATTTGCGAATAAATAAAAAATGTAATGAACATATATAATTCAATGATTCATAATACATATAATTTACTCTATGCATGCTCTGAATTATTTTTGTTATTTTAAGTTTGTTGTTATTTGTATAGGTTTTTATTAAACCCACCGTGTTGTTCGAGCTGTGTTCAAAAAATAACTTTGGATAATAATGTGATAATATCGTTGTAAAAAAATTATAATACATCTCCCTATCTATCTATTATATATATATATATATATATATACCGTATATTCCAAATATAAGTTGATCCATGTATAAAACTTGACTGCGTTTTTTTTTCTTCAAAAAAATTACCCGAAGATCAAAACTCATATATAAGCCGAAATGAAAAAAAGATTCCTGTAACATTCAAATATATAGCCATAAGGGCAAAATCATTGCCAAGCAAGTAGAAAAATTTCCAATTAAATCACTATAAAGTAAAACGCCAGACGCCAACTGCGATAGTGATAACTCTTTCCGAATTCCTATTTGATGCTTGCACGTTGTTGCACTGGCACATTCAGTTGTTGTCTTAAATACGATCTGTGATGTCTGGACTAGTCTTATTTTTTGTGCCATTTTACTTTTATCTGAAAGATGAGAGGGAAGATAAATTCTTATTTCAAACATGAGATAGCGTTTGCTGAAACCGCTTTGATACTTTTCCTTTAGTCCGGAATAAATTTCTCCAACATGAGATTCTTCGTTTTAACGACTGCGCAACAAATCAGCAATTTCAGAAACGAAATAACACATATTTTGTAAACGAATAATTCATTTAATTTTTTTCTTTAATTTGAATTAATTCCTTTTTTCATTAAATTAAATAAATACACTAAAGAAATAAAAAAATGCTTTATATTCAGCTATATTTGGAGACTTATTGCTTGTACTAGGCAAATGGAAAAGTATCTACCTTTTTTGTGAAATAAGCGAATCCTTATATAAGCAAACCCCTTAATTTAGTTTTACAAAAAGATCTAAATATTATTGGCTTATACATGAAAATATGTCGTGTATATACATAGATTATTATTTGCTGGGATATGTGTATGATTATTGTATATCTGTGTGTTTCTAATAATATCTTATTATCTGGTAATTTTGTGCCGACTTTGATTTTAGCGTCTTTGCGTTGTTTCAGTCAATTTCGTTATTCCAATAAACTAAATGAATCTGCATTAACTGTGTACATGCATTTCCGATATTAAATCAATATCTTCCTCTTGGGGATACTGACGGTGAAGAATAAATACCTAGTAGACCAATGCATAATAATCAATTTCAACAAGTGCAAAGAGAAACTAAGGCTATACAAAATATAGGATTGAAATTTGTTTAACAAAATACTTTATAATAAATACTAATTACTAAGTATACATATATAAGATTTTTCATGACTAAAAATGCAGGAACATGAAAACAGTTTCTGAGACATGCTATCAAGAATCAATTGAATCGATGTTATGGTAAAAATTGTCACGATGGTGTATGACATAGCTACTAATCTGATTTGGAATTCAACTTTTAAAGCACTTTAAGAAGAAGTTAACCCCTTCAAACATACTATTCATGTATTGTTTATCTGGTTTGGTTTGTCGCTTTACGGTAATTTTTTTGCACACTTTTAGTTAATTAGACGGGATCTACTGTTTAACGTGGATCTCGAACCACAAAAAACATCCATGCTATCTTGAGCATCTCAGACATCATGAAACTCTTACAAAAGGTCAGAGTGTTAGGGGGTAAAAAAAGTAGTAGGTAATTTAAAATGCAGGGGGGTAGTAAAGTCACAGTGATTTACACCACCGTCACGTCAGTCTATATATTGGTTAAGTCCATCTCCTTCGTAAAAACTTGAATTTTCAAGTCAAATGCATTACTGATCTGAGGCTAATTGGCTAACTACCTTAGCAAATTAAGTTGTTCCAAAGTCCATAATTGACAAGAATTGATTCTGAATATCAGCTTAAGAATTCTGAATAAAAATTTGATTGGATTAAATTTTAAATATCTAATTTAATTTAATGTATTTCTTTATAAATGGCTTGAATATAGAAGTTGGCGTTTGAGATTCTAACAGTTATATTAAAAATTCTAAATATTACTTTTACAGTAGTATTTTTTTCAGAAAACAGACTATAGGTATATATAGAATTTATCGAAAAGATTTTTTATTGCACCAATTTCCTATAATTATTTTAAATATTTCTTATTTGAATATTTTTCAGTTCAAAAAAAGAAATTACAATAAAATATAAAATATAATAAATATTATATTATTGTATTATTATATATTATATTATTTCTTTAAATATAATAAATAACATTTAATGAAATATTTTTATTGAATAATAATAATGCTTATGAATACTTAATAATTTATTTATTTTGCATTCAATCATTATTATCACATAAAGATTTATGTGACATCTTTAAGATTATTATTTATCATATCTTAAATAGAAATTTATTAAAAAATGTGTTTTCATAATGGGTATGTTTGCAGTATATTTACTTAACACACATTTAAATTTTGTATATAGTATGCATTTCATAATTTTTTAATCACGCAAAAAATATATTTTATCATGTACCTGTGATATAGGGATATAAACATCTTTCAATAAAATTTATTTCCAACAGAGGCGTATTAAAAATATAATACTAATGGGATTTTCTTTTTATTACGCTATTATTTTATTATTATTTTTATTATTTTATTTTTTCAATTTCTTAAATATTGTCTTGAAACTCAAATTTTTTTTCAATATCTATAATAGAAATTGGAGAATTGCAGTATTAAAAGTAATAATATTCTTAAATTATAATAATTTATTTAACATCATATGGCATTATATTAATGAGAATAAATTCCAAATGAAATGAAGATTGTCTCACGAACGAAGAAAAATTTTTAGTTACAAATACATTCTTATAAAAAACAATACATCGATAAAACACATGAGAAAACTTGAAAAAATTAAATTAACAGAAAAACAACTTTTTATTGTTATTTATTATTTGTATAACACTCATAACATATTTATTTTTTAAATCTAATCAACAAAACTTCAAGAAAAAATAAAAATTTAAAAACGACTTTCCAGAAAAATATATATATAATAATTCTTTAAAAAGAAAATATCAGAACTGTCCGAACTTTCAATTCTTTTTTATATATTTATTTCTCTGCCATATTTCTCCGGGGCAAAATACACCATTTCACATTTAAATAAAAATAGAATCAAAATCCGCATAGGATGAATAACAGCATAAGAAGAAAAATATCAAATTTCGGTTTCAAAACTTTCACAGTCTGGCATGGAATGTCTGATATCTTCCTAGAAAAATAAATGTGGGTATTGTTTTTGAAATTCAATCCGCGTCAAGTTTAATACCAGTTTCAAATTCAAGAATTCCTGATTTTTTCGTAAGTAATTTTAAAACTGTGATGTTTTTGATTGCATTACACTTTTATATGTAAGATTGAATAATTTTGTGTTTACTCACTTTAAATTCAATGCTTGGTGTCTCTTTTGCGGAAACCGTTCTCAAAATGTCTTCCGAATGCATTTTTTAGCAAAATATTTTCATTTCCAATAAAATGTTTCTTTTGCATATTGCAGTAGTGCATGCATCAAGTAAAATAAATATTTCAAAGTTCTTTCCCTTCATAAAGAATTCACTTCTAACACTTGAGACTGGGATTCAAATATAAAAAGAAAACATATCAAACCAATTTTAAATTAGTTTATTCTGTTTTCTGCCAAATTTCTTTCACTTTTCATGAATAATAATTTAACAAGAAGCATTATTTTATATTACTTTTATAAAATGTAGAAAATAATTTGTCTTTATTCCAATGACAAACTATTATTTACATTTTATAAAAGTAAGATAAACTATCTCCTTTTATCCATTCATTTAAATTCTCCTAAAATTTATTTAAATTAAAACTTTTCCCAATGTTTGCCATATCCCATTTATGAAGTGTGATAGTTAGGCAAATGGATAATAGTCGTAATTTCTGATGATAGGGATTTTTGTGTTAACTGATCTACATTTGCGTGTCATATGAGAGAAAATCCCAAAAACTTCCAAATGTCGATGGAAATTCTAAATGCTTTAAACACAGAGTCATAACCCATCATGGAGTCTTGCCAGATACTGTCTGTCTACCATGATAACTCTAACCTTCTCACATTTTCTTGAGTAAGGCGGTTGCTATAGGAATGGGTTATCATATATTTCGAGTACATAAGTTTTTGATTAAGTTTTTCATACTTAATCAAAGCAGTTATAAGACCTTTGTATAAAATGATTATTATAATAATTATATACAAAACGATCAACTAGTTCATTTGAAATAGTTACGAATTAAGTTTTTCAATCATTTTCAAATTTTAATTTGTTTGTTAATCATTTCTTTGAATTATTTTGTTTAATTAGCTAAATACCACTATTATTCATTTCTTTGAATTATTTTTATTGATAAAAGATTTTTTGCGTATTTAAAATGAAATTAACTACTTTCAAAATTATTAAAAACTTTACTAAGCCGATTCAGTTTACTACAGATCAGCAACAATTTAAATCCAGATACCACATATTGGCTTTTAAATACAACTACTATTTTAAATAAATGTTATGCATAATTCAAAATTTCCTTTTGCAAAAAAAAAAAATTTTACAACGGTAAAATATGTTTGAAGATATTAAATTTAAGTCTGCTCCATTTGTAGCATATTTATTAATACATAATAGCATTCATGAGAACAATGTTTTGATTTCTGTTCATAATGTTTTGATTTCTGTTGCTCAATATATAATTTGAAAGATGAGTAGAATGGATACATAAAGAGTTCAATTCAGCTGGCTTTCTACATTTTCTCGGATTTTCTCATCATAAATATAAACCAATTAAGCTTTAAAGTCATTCAAAAATCTATGTTCATAATAGTCTTCAGATATGACCCGGCGATGCTAAGTTATGGAAAATAAAACAATTTTATTTTTGATAAACTTTATTAAGAAAAAATTATCTGTGCAGAATTAAATGTTTGAGTCGCTTTAAATAAAGTAATACTTCAAATACTATTTTCACCTTTAGTCTGTTAGCATTTATTTTTTAGATTTTTAAATTATTTTTTATATTCTAAAAATTTTTATATTTTTATTCCTAAGAGCAGAATATTGTTAGTCTCGAAAATCAATTAAAAACTAATGTTTTGAATTTCCTGCCTTATTTTTATAAAATTTTAACTGGCGCCATCTGTTATCAATAAAAATAAGACTTTGGCTTAATAAATAAAAAGAGAACGAAGAGGTAGAAATCTAACAGAAGACTTTTATTTGTCGACCATTTTATCCGGCCATTTATTTGTCGCTCTACGGTAATCTTTTCGCATACCGGGACCTGCAGTTTAATGGGGAATTCGAACCACTAACAAACATCCATGTCACCTGCCAGAATAAGAACATGGTAATAAAAGCCACAGTGACCATCAGATCAACAAAAGAATGGGAATGTTCAACATATAAAGTCTTAAGTAGGTATAGACTAAATGTCAAAGTTTAATAACCTAATCCTAACCCCAATCCTAACTTAGTCTAAAATCTATAACCCTACGTTGATAACTGTGTATTTGTATGAAGGATAAACAAACGTATTTTCAAATTTATATATAAAATATCCACGTTTATTTAGTGTCATGTGAATGGTTTCCAGTGGAACACCTTGGGTAACGGTGAATCTGTAACAAATCTAGCTTGTAATTATTAGTAATCTGGTATTAAATGTCTGGTATTAAAAAAATTCGTATTTATTAAATTTTTCCAGTGAGAAGTTGCTTATAGAAAATATAATGAAAGCAATGGTAAATTTGAAACATAGTCGAGAAGCCATTTAATGTAGCAAAATTCAATTGTAATTTTCTCCATATATTTTACTAAGAAAAAACCTTAAAATTTCTGGGTACGGATTAATAAATTAATAAGTAATTAATTAAATAGACAAATTTAAAATAATTAATTATATGGGCAAAGGACAAAGAGCTCCATACATCACTGTGTGATAGTCGATGAAAAAGCCTTGGAATGAAGTAATAGATAGCATTAAAAAGCTTTGCAGAAACTCATATCAGTAATTACTTAACTGTATATACTGATCAAAATTTCCTTTTTTAGAAAATATGAAAATTGCAAGTCCATGTTAAACTGGTGCATCTTTTGCTTTCACCATAACTTTGAAATTCTTTTTTTGTTTTCAATGTCCATTTAGCATAAATGTATAATATTTTTTTAAAAAATAACTAGGGCAACAAAAGTTCTCTTTAAAACTGAGTATAAGGAAACAGAATTGTAGAATGGAAAAAAACAGTCGTGAATCGAAATGGATTATACGAGATTTTATATTTTTACGGAGCCAAAAATTGGATTTGTAGGTTATACAACGCGGATAGCAGGAAAATAAATATCAGCAGATATTACTTCTTATCTTTTTAAAGGTCATTTTAAGGAGAAACGGCCTACATTTAGAAAAATGTGAATAAACCAGACAAGAATCCTACGCAGGGTATTGTGGAGAAGCTATTGACATTGCCTGTCAAACACAATTGTATCAAAAGTTTAATGTAGTGAAACATAACATGACAACCTTCAATTTTTTCCGAAAGATTAAAAATAAAAGTCTAAGAAATAGAACGTTAAATTGTCATTTTCTTACCTATTTCTGTGTTCTCACTAGATCTTAAAATGCCAGATATTGTTGTGTATACACCTGTGTGGAAGAGAGAGACTGAGACATTAATTTTTTTTTCTCAATTCGCAATTTATTTATTCCTCAATTTTTTATTTAAATTAAAATCTTAAAATTTTAATTTTGTATTAAGCTTTTAAAAACCATTAGTTTAAACATTATCTGATTTCATCATCATTTGTTAACACAAAAATATTAAATTAATATAATTTAACAGTTAAATAAATAATTACGTATTGCGACTAATTAAAAACTATAACAATGGCAAGTCCATTTTTTTTTCCTGAGAGTCTTTACCTGATATTTATTAAGAAATACTGAAATAATTAAATCTCATTTCAAACTAGCAATGATAAAACAAATAATGTCATAGTTTTTTAAACATTCTCATTCACGTTCATGGTTAATTATTATAAAATTAATAATTGTTAACAATAGTATATAATAATTCGTATTTTCCGTTTTTCTTGTGCCTTATTATTTATTTTCTAATGTTTAATAAAATGTGTTTGTCTTTTAAAGATAGTTTAATTCTGAGAAGATCAAGAGTTAAAGGGATAAAGCTAATGTTGTATTAATATTAATAAACAAAAGGCTAGAATTAATACGCCAAACCAGGCTTTATTTAATTTATTCATTAACTTTTTGACGTTCACTTCTTCCTCTCCCCCATTTCAATCAATGGTCCATGGAAGGAAAAACCGATTCATGAATTTTCATTAGCAGAAATAGTACGATTTTGCCTTTCATGACCTTGAAAGGCAAAATTAAAAATAAATATTAAGAAAACGCAATGTCCAATTGGCACAAACAAAAGCTGTTGATAAACAATGGAAGTTCAATGGCAAAAATCACTGGCATGTTGTTCAAACAACGTTAAAGCAGGAGGGTCATTTACTTGTTCGTGAAGTTTGGACAATGGCATTCATTTTATTTTCACTTCATAGCAAAATGTTCTTAATGAAGCTTGAAAGTTTCTATTAGTAATGTTTTGCATAAGTATTCCGTTTAGACACAAAACAACACGCAATGCAATTCGTATTCATAAAATTGTTACTTAAATAATTGGTTCCTAGGAGATTTCCTGGTATCGATGAGAAAAGTAAAACGACATATGATTTGAATTTTCTATGATAATTAAGTTTCTCCATTGAATTTGATATTCTCCATTTTTTATAATAAATATGATTCTATAAAACATTTTTATTCATAAATTTTTTCAAAATACTTTATAAAGTCAAAATGCAACATTTTCTGTAATCTCACTGTTAAATAATATTCCATTATTAAAATTATTTCATGTTTACGTATGTGTATATTAAGCATGGTACACAAAGGAAAAAAATCACTGATGAGAATGCTACTATAATATGCAATACTATAATTAGTAATCTCAACGAACTAAATCTTAACATCAAACTGTATATTTTTAGATCCTCTTCTCTGGTGAATGCCGCCATTTCATGGGGGCATAAAGACTTGGATTCATAGTATCACAGTTCTTGACTTACTGTGAGTTACGGGGAAGAGCGCACGACAGCTATTAACGATCATTACGGAAGGGTCTCTTTTTCTTTGGCGATCGGGTGGTCGTGGCTTTTCCCTTGAATATATCTTTAGCAATGCTGGCAAGGAATCCTCTCTAGCTGAATGACCTAGCAGTACCTTTTTATATTCTCTATGAGATTAAACCTTCGAATGAACTGGTTTTTTTTTTCCTTTCTCTCATAGACTCTCAAGAATATATATCTCTCATAGATGATATTCTTGATATTATCCACATTTTTTATCCGATTCAGATCCCCCACCCTTTATATATTATTTTTTCAATGCCGAGCTTAAAATCCGTACAGAGACCTATATACTTTCCCATTGGTGGATATCATATCGTCACCTAATCAGACCAGGCAGCGGGGTTAACCTTTCTAGACCTCAGCAGTTAATTTTCTGCGCACAAGAGACACCTCACGAACTATCTAAATAAACACGGATTAGCCCTCCACCACCACACAAACAGCTTAATTCCTTTGCGACAGTTTACCCCGATTGATAAATATCGCTGAACTTCTAAGCGGTCGACGTTTTTTGATCACTGGTGTCCTTTTTCGACAAACATCCTCTCCTATCTTCAATGCAATCTCTCTGGCCATCTGCAATTTCCCTTTCACAAAGCCATCAATTAAATATATCAAAGTGAGGAGCTACATATTCCTTATTTTTGGTAAACGACAAGACCATAGAGGGTCACAAGATAGTGACAAAAAAACAACTTTCTTTGATTTTTCTATTCTCCAGCATTTCATGGAGAGGGGAAATTTTTTACACATATAATGTATGTTATCTTCTTTATTGGCGCAACTGCTCTATGGTAGGCCAAAGCCATCTGCCTTTTAAGATTTTGTGAAAGAAGATGTTTTTTTACCAGTTAGGGTTATCAGCCCTACGCCAAACGCACTTACAGACATAGTAGACAAATAACTACGGTTTAAAGTGGATTAAGAGACATTACAAATACCCATAACACCGCAGGGACTCAAACCCGAAATCTGTGGCACCGAGCGCTAGATCAGTCCTACACTATATACTATATATATTCAAAATCACTACGAACATGAGATATATGAAATATTATGATAATTGTAGATCACACATTTAACTTCTTTTCAAATACATGTCTACACGACAATCTCTAATCAAACCATAACAATGTTATATAGAACTCTGTGTGGGGCACGATAATGACCACTGTCCTAGAATATCTGAAAACCGAAGGAAGAATTTTTTAAATAAAATTCTTAATTTACATACTTTGCTTCTAAACGAATGGTGAATATTACTTCTAAATCCACTTAAAAATATTAAAATGTCTTATAGAACTTATTAATTTAATGAAAATTTTTATGTTTCAGATACGCGCACACACTCATATATATATAAATTGACACATAAACATTTACTTTTACTCTTCAGTACTTAAACAATATATTCACGATGCAGTAAAACACAAAATTAAAGTCGCAAAAAGGAATAATGCAGGACTCTTTAGTTTGTGAGTAAAATATAAATGCCGTATGAATATTTCAAGCATAAATCATTTTCATTGGAAATATGGTGCATAAACTATTTGCACAAAAAACCATGTGTGCCATAAAATTCCCGAAGTTAATAAAGATAAAATGTTCTGTTAAATAACTAAGACACAGTGAATAATGCAATGCACAACGTGCGCAAACACACAATAGTGAATTTGTATTTACTACGTCCAATAATAAACTTTTTCAGTCCGAAAAAACAGGCCATAACAAACGTTTCTCATGGGTTGTAAACATTAAAGATTTTTTTTTTGTTCAATTTTTGCTTTTAACACACAGTTATGTTTATCATAAAAGGAAAAACAAAGAGAAATTTACAAATATTTATGTTAATACAAATCACGATTGTATTTAAAAAGCAATTAACTGGAGAAATGTTTTCCAAATATAGATCACGGAACAATATCGTAATTATCATAAAGCAATTATGCCGAGAATTAATTACCTGTCTGAGTAAAACTGAATGAATGCATCGCATTTATTATTTTCTTTATTTATTGAGAATAAAATTTTATTATTTTGGAATTCAGTTATGATGTTTTTATCTTAGAATTGTACGTTTAGTTAGTATCATGTAACTTTCGAATTTCTTAAGATGTTTTTTAAATAAAAACTTTAAACATTTTAAAATCATATAACAAAGTCATTTTTACAATACCTATTTTTTATCTATATACCAATTACGCATTGTAGAATAGAATTCAGTTTTATAAAATTATAAACCATCTCGTAAATACGGGTGAACACCATATAAAAATGTTTTAGAAATTACTAATAATGTTTATGATTGATAAATTATCAAAATTTTGTAAGATTGTATTTTATTTTTATTTAATAGTGAATGATAATTATGTAGTTTGTAAACGTTAATATATATATAAAGGCTTTGCATCTCGAAATTAAAATATTCATAGGTTAGAAAAAAAAAAAAAAAGCTAGTTTTCAGTTGTTTGATGTAAACTACACTGTTTTATGTGGTTTATGTTAAACTCTGAATGATTTCTCTTAATCGTTATTCGGAAGTAAAGATAAATTAATGCAAGTTAACGTTACAGTAATTCAAATTTGCTAAAAGCTGTCAACACATACATAAGACAATAAAGCTATTTAGTAGGACTTTCACGAGTTTTCTTTCACATGATCCTCAAATTCAGGACAATATTCCAGAGAATCTTTTGCGTCGGCAGTAACCTCCTCACCTGGAATAGATTATACGAAAACCTGTCATTTTCAAATTTAGAATACTTTAGAAGATTCTCTTGCATTTCCAAGAACAAAGATTTCCACCACAAAAGAAATATGTCATGTTAATACCAAGCCAAAGCTACTTCCGACAGCTACAACTATTTATATGCGCAGCATGTCCTTCCCAAACTCAACATTACTGCGACATCCATCCACCTAACCCAGGGGTCGGCAACCTTTGGATGTGAAACTGCGCTCTTTAGTTCCATACGCAAATATTATTTATTTTATCAAAAAACAAATTTAAAATCGTTCTGAATCGATTAACGAGGAATCTGAAGAACTGTTTCGTGATTTCAAAAACAAACCAGAAATCTTGAAAAAAATCAAAGATTTGCCACTATCCCTAAAACAGTACAAGATAGAATAGCTAAAATAACTTCAAATGTAACATATTTGCAGGTGGAAGATATTCAACTTTCTTCTGCCTTATCACTGTCTACAGATGAGTCTTGCGACATAAAAGACACGGCACAAGTTGCCCTTTTTGTCAGGTGTATGTCTTCCCAAGGTCCAAAAGAAGAACTTCTAGGATTGCTACCGTTCTTGGGACAAACTAGACGGGAAGATATAGCGAATGCCGTGTTTCATTAGCAACTGATGGAGGCAGAAGTATGACAGGAAAAAATAAAGGGGCAACAACGATTCTTCAGAGCAAAATAAACCACGAAATTCTTACGTTTTACTGCATAATATACCAAGAAGCTCTTTGTGCCCAAACATTTCCGGCCGAAATAGTTGAGGGCATGAATTTGGTAATCAAGATTGTTAACAGCATCTTGTCAAAAGCACTCTACCATCGTCAGTTTAAAGAATTCTTAAACGAAATGGAGACTCAGTATTCCGACCTCCTTCTTCACAATAAAGTGCGATGGCTTTCCAAAGGTAAGGTGTGGAAACGTTTTGCTTTGTGCTTGAATGAAATAAATACATTCCTAAATAAAAAAGGCATTAATCACCCTGAGTTAGAACACGGCAAATGGTTGCAAAAATTTTACTTTATGGTGGATATCACAGCGAAACTAAATGAGCTGAATCTAAAACTGCAAGGAAAGGGAAATCCAGACTATGTTTTGGTAGAAGAATTGGTTTGTTTTGAACAAAAATTAATTCTTTTTGAAGAAGATATTCAGAGCGGTATATTACTTCATTTTCAATTTCTAAAGCAATATCGTGATAAAACTAGTGCAACTGTTGACACGAGGTACTTCGGCACAGTTATAAAAAAAATTAAAGATGAATTTGCTGATAGATTTGAGCAATTCAAAACCAACAAAACCCCTCTAGCATTCATAGTAAATCCTCTCAACACAAAGGGTAACGAAATCCACATTGAGCCATTTGGAATTGATACTGGATCTCTAGAAATGCAATTGATCGATTTAAAAAGTAATGCTTTGTGGAGTGGAATATTTACAGAGTTGAAAAGCAAGTTGGAAGAGTTGGAGGTCCAGAAATGTATGTACGTAACGCAACAAAAGTGGACAACTTTAAAAGAAATGCCGCGAGTTGAGACACTTATATTCGACGCATGGAAGTCAGTCTGGGCAGTCTTCCATATTGCTACAATGAGGTGAAGAAGTTGGCATATGGAGTGCTGGCTATCTTCGGATCGACATATTCGTGCGAGCAAGCGTTCTCTTGCCTGAATATAATTAAAAGTAAAGTAAGAAACCAACTAACAAATGAAAATTTAGAGTCGTGTTTGAAACTTAAAGCAACAAGTTATGAGCCCAATTTATCCAAACTTTCTAAAACCATGCAAAGCCAATGCTCCCATTGAATTTGTTTGCTCAAATGTATGTTATTGTTTTTTTTATTTTAAGTACAAATTACATTGTTTAGTAAAGTTTAAATTTTCTACTTGAATAACCATGCAAAGCCATCGCTCCCATTGAATTTGTTTGCTCAATTGTTTGTTATTGAAGTACAAGTTAGTGTTGTAAGTAAATGTTTAATTGTTTTAATTTTTTAGTTAAATAATAAGTAATTATCTAATAATAAATAGAATGATATAATGAATAAATACATATGTTTTCTTATGAATAAATAGATCAGTTTTTTTTTTTACCAAAACACTTTATTTATGCGAGTACTAACAGGTGGGCTAGTATTATGAAATCGGCCCTATTAGTATTAAATCCATATGATTTTTAGTTACCCCTAACCTTCAAAAGACACGTGTATAAATTTGACAGCTGTTGCACTATTAGTATGTGAGTTATAGCATTTTTAGTGAAGCAACTTTAGTTAGTTTGAAAAAATGGATAAAAAGGAATATCATGTGTTAATAAAGCATTGCTTTTTGGCGAAAAAAATACTATTGAAGCCAAGGCTTGGCTTGATAAACATTATTCGGACTTTGCACCAGAAAAATCAACCGTAGAGAAGGGGTTTGCTAAATTTAAACGAGGCGAAATGAGCACCGAGGACGATGCACGCAGTGGACGCCCCAAAGAGGCTGTTACCGACGAAAACATCAAAAAAGTCCACAAAACAATTTCTGATAACCGTAAAGTGAAGTTGATTGAGATAGCTGAGACCCTAAAGATATCAAAGGAAAGTGTTGGACATATCGTGAATTAATATTTGGATATGCAAAAGCTCTGTTCAAAGTGGGTGCCGCGCGAGCTCACAATCGACCAAAAACAACAACCAATTGATGATTCTAAGCAGTGTTTGGAGCTGTTCAATCGTAATAAACCCGAATTTTTGCGTCGATATACGACAATGGATGAAACATGGCTCCATTACTTCACACCGAAGTCCAATCGACAGTCAGCCGAGTAGACTGCACGTGATGAACACTAAAAATGCTATAACTTCATTAAAAATGCTATTACTCACATACTAATAGCGCAACAGCTATCAAGTTTAAACACGTGTCTTTTGTAGGCTATTGGTAACTAAAAATCATATGGATTTAATACTAGTAGCGCCATCTATGTGTCAGCCTATGAACTTTTCAGCCCACCTGTTATTTATTGTTGGCAAGAAAAAATTTTGTGGCTCTTTAAAAACTTTGGAATTTCGTAAATTACCATTTTGGCTCTTCCGACTCAAAAGGTTGCCGACCCCTGACCTAACCTAACTAACGGCTGACCTAATCGCTTTTAAAAGGAAGTTGTCCGTTGGTCCATTTGTCCGGCCGAAACTGCTGCTCGTGATAAATGAGTGCTGGTCGGTCAGCTTTAAAAGAGATAATAAATTCATTTGATAAGCGCAGATGCGTTTGACGACTGGACATTGCGTCTTACTGAAGGTCAAATGGCTCTGTCCACCGACTTTCTCCAACAAACGTTTCAAATGGAGATTTAATGGATAGGCCTTTCCGCCACATTAACTCACTTTCATGGATGCAATTAAGAAGAATCCGTGTGTGTTACAGTATTTGCTTCCGTGAATACTTACGCCGTTTTGTTTTGTTTTTTTTTTTTTTGTTTCTATCGTTTACTATACAAAAATTCATAATGGTATTTATTGTTCTTCGTCGTTTGCCAGTCATATTATTTTCTACTTATTAAAAAGAATGTTTTATGTCAGGATATTCTTGACAAGATCGAAAAGCAATTAAGAATGTTTTAAACATATCTGTTATTTTAAGATGTTTAGTTTGGTCAGCAAAAGTTTATAATTAGGAGTTTGAAGTTTTTAATTATTCCAATTTTAATTTGTTTTGTACTGACTGTAAAGGATATTCAAGTTCTAGGATATGTTTTATTCAATCTGTATATCTTTCTAAAAGTTTTAAGAAGATGTTTATATATCGGTTATTACATTTACATGCTATAATTTATTGTTTTTGTTGTACAAAAAGCATTAAAATAATTTCATTTTTTTATATTTGTATTACTAAATATTTATTTATAATAATAAAGATTAATTTTATGTAAAATTATCACTTTATTCTCAAAATTTTATGCACGGTATTTTTAAGACATTTTATTGTAAACAACAATAACTACTACAAAAATTACATTTCAGTGTTGAGCATTTATTATGAATTAAATTTACCAATGTAAAGTTGTATGGTATAATTAACTAAAATATCGATAAGGTTGGATCAGTGTAACTACAATGACTATAGGGGCATGTATATGTTTATGTGGTGAAATTATGTTAAAATATCGAATTAAACCTTTAATAAACCAAGAAAACTTTTAAGAATGCTAGTAAAAAGAAGAGATTGTAAATTCATTTGATAAGAAAAGATTTGAAAAATTTGAAATACAATTCGTATTTATATTTACCAATAAAAGCAAAATGTAATTCCTTTCTATTCAATAATTCACAATACATATAATTTACTCTATGTATGCTCTGAATTGTGCCTGAATGGCCGGGTGTCTAACGCTCTGTGCCCGGCGGTCTTCCCGGCGGTGCCATGGATGCTTGTAGTGGTTCGGAATCCACTTAAGCCATAATACTAATCCATTTAACTTGTTTTCAAATACATGTCGGCACTACAATTTCGAATAAAACGATAGCAATGTTATATCGAACTCAGTGGAGGAAGATGATGACCACTGTCCGAAACTGAAAACCGAAGAAAGACTTTTTTTAATAAAATTTTTAATTTACATACTTTATTTCTCGTCGAATGATGAATATTATTTCTGAATCCATGTAAAAATATTAAAACGTCTTATAGATTAAGCAACTTATTGATTTAATGAAAGTTTTTATGTTTCAGAAACACACATACACACGCACACACACACGCACACACACACACATATCTATATATATATATATATATATATATATATGTATATGTATATACATACATAAACATTTACTTTTACTCTTCAGTACTTAAACAATATATTCACGATGCAGTAAAACACAAAATAAAAGTCGGAAAACGAAATAATGCAAGACTCTTTTGTTTGTGAGTAAAATATAAATGCCCTAAGAATATTTAAAGCATAAATCATTTTCATTGGAAATATGGTGCATGAACTATTTGCACAAAAAAGCATGTGTGCCATAAAACTCCCTAAGTTAATAAAGATAAAATGTTATGTTAAATAACTAAGACACAGTGAATAATGCAATGTACAACGCAAAGTGTCTTCTAAAATAAGCAACATATTGATTTAATGAAAGTTTTTATGTTTCAGATACATATATATATTGAAACACAAACATTTACTTTTACTGTCACTACTTAAACATTATATTCAAGATGCAGTAAAACACAAAATAAAAGTCGGTAAAAGAAATAGTATAGTTCTCTTTTGTTTGTGAGTAAAATATAAATGCTGTAAAAATATGTCGAGCGTAAATCATTTTCATTGGAAATATGTTGAATGCACAAAAAAGCATGTGCCATAAAACTCCCTAAGTTAATAAAGATAAAATGCTATGTTAACTAACTAAGACACAGTAAATAATGCAATTTATAACGTCAGCAAACACACAGTAGTGAATTTGTATTTACTACATCCAATAATAAACTTTTCAGTCCGAAAAAAGAGACCATTATAAATGATTCTATTGGGTTGTAAACATTAAAGAATTTTTTTTTGTTCTATTTTTGCTTTTAACATACAGTTGTGTTTGTCATAAAAAGAAAACAAAGAGAAATTTACAAATATTTATGTAAATACAAGTCACGATTGTATTTAAAAAGCAATTAACTGGGGAAATGTTTTCCAAATATAGATCACGGGACAATATCGTAATTATGCCGAGAATTAATTACCTGTCTGAGTAAAGCTGAATGAATGCATTTCACTTATTTCGTTTATTTATAGCGAATAAAATTGTATTATTTTGGAATTCTGTTATGACGTTTTTAAGATTTAAGTGACGTTTTTAAGATTTAAGTGACGTTTCTTAAGATTTTTTAAGATAAAAACTTTAAACATTTTAAAATCATAAATCAAAGTCATTTTTACAATACCTATTAGATTTTTTTTTCTTTCATATTTTATCTATATACCAATTACGCATTGTAGAATAGGATTTAATTTTATAAAATTATAAACCATCTCGTAAACACTGGTGTACACCATATAAAAATGTTTCAGAAATTAATACTTTCAAAGACTGATAAACTATACAATTTCTACGTTTTATTTTTTTTTCCATTAAATAGTGAATGATAATTTAAGGCTGTTAGAGATAATAAATGTAAAGTCTTGCATCCCGAAGTTGTAATATCCATAGGTTAGAAAAACAAAATAAAGCTATTATTAAACCTTTTGATGTAAGTTTATGTTAAACAGCACTTTGAAGTAAGTTTATGTTAAACTGCACTTTGAAGTAAGTTTATGTTAAACTGCACTTTCAAGTAAGTTTATGTTAAACTGCACTTTGAAGTAAGTTTATGTTAAACTGCACTTTGAAGTAAGTTTATGTTAAACTGCACTTAAATAAAGCTAAGTTAGCATGAAAAAGGGTATAATCATCAGAGCCTTGCAGTGAAGGACGGGCATCCTCAAAATGGTCTAGTCATGGATGAAGGGAAATTGAGCAGATTTGTTGCAATGGAACACCCATAGGTAAAAGTCTGACTTGGTTCCGTGACGCTCTTACATTCATATGAGACCGGCACCTACGGATTAAAGTCGATTCCGAATAACTACAATAATCAATAGCACCGAAGGAACTCGAACCAGATACCTTTAGCATTGAGCGCCACACATTCGGCCATTCAGGTCCTCACGGTTAATTCAAATCCGCTAAAGGCTATCAACATATATGAGCATTACTCTCTTACAGATAAGGTATTTAGAAGTAGTTTCACTCACTTTCCTCCATGGGATACTCAAATGTCAATATTCATGACAATTTTTTCAGTAAGCAGTAAGCTCCTCACCTGGAATTGATTATAGGAAAAACTGCAATTTTCAAATTTAGAACACTTTAAAAGGTTCTCTTGCATTTCCAAAAACGAAAATTTCCACCATAATAGCATGTGCCATGTTAATACAAAGTCAGAGCTTCTTCCGACAGCTACTACTATTTATATGCACAACGTGTCTTTCCCAAACTCAACATTACTGCGACGTCCGTCAACCTAACCTAACTAACGGCTGACCTGATCGCTTTTAAGAGGAAGTTGTCCGTCGGTCCATTTGTCCTGCCGAAAGTGCTGCTCGTGATAAATGAGTGTTGGTCGGTCAGCTTTAAAGAGATAATAAATTCATTTGATAAGCGCAGATGCGTTTGATGACTGGACATTGCGTCGCACTGAAGGTGAAATTGCCCTGTCCGCCGACTTTCTCCAACAAGCGTTTCAAATGGAGATTTAATAGATAGGCCTTTCCGCCACATTAACTCACTTTCATGGATGCGATTAAGAAGAATCCGCGTGTGTTACTGTATTCGTTTCCTCGAATACTTAAGCTGTTTCGTTTTTCGTTCCTTGCGTTTACTATACAAAAATTTATAATGATGTTTATTGATCTTCGTCATTTATCAGTCGTATTATTTTCTACTTATTAAAAAGAATGTTTTATGCCAGAATCCTCTTTACAAGTTTGTTAAGCAATTAAGAATGTTTTAAACATTCTATTCAAACAAGCTGTTATTTTAAGATGTTTACTTTTGTCAGCAAAAATTTATAATTAGCCGTTTTGAGTTTTTACTTATTTATTTATTGGGTTTTTATTTATTTATTACACCTTTAGTTTATTTTACATTAATTGAAAAGGATATTCTAGCTTTAAGATATGTTTTATTTAATCTATATCTCATTCTAAAAGATTTATGAAGACATATATCGGTTATTACATTTACTTATGAAATATTATGATAATTGTAAACCACACATTTAACTTGTTTTCAAATATATGTCTTCACGGCCATCTCTATAACCAATCATAACCAATCTCCATAACTCTAATCCAACCATAACAATGTTATATAGAACTCTGTGTGGGACACGATATTGACCACTAACCTAGGATAACTGAAAACCGAAAGATGAATTTTTTAATTAAAATTTATAATTTACATACTTTGCTTCTAAACGAATATTGAATATTACTTCTACATCCACGTAAAAGTATTAAAGTATCTTATGGAATAAGTAACTTATTAATTTAATAAAAGTTTTCATGTTTCAGATACACGCACATACTCACTCATATATATATATATATATAAATTGACACATAAACATTCACTTTTACTGTCACTACTTAAACAATATATTCAAGACGCAGTAAAACATAAAATGAAAGTTGGAAAAAGGAATAATGCAGGACTCTTTTGTTTGTGAGTAAAATTTAAATGCCGTAAGAATATTTCAAACATAAATCATTTTCATTGGAAATATGTTACACAAACTATTTGCACAAAAAAGCATGTGTGCCATAAAACTCCCTAAGTTAATAAAGATAAAATGTTCTGTTAAATAACTATGACACAGTGAATAATGCAATGCATAACGTGCGCAAACACACAATAGTGAATTTGTATTTACTACGTCCAATAATAAACTTTTTCAGTCCAAAAAAAAGGCCATTACAAATGTTTCTCATGGGTTGTAAACATTAAAGAATTTTTTTTCGTTCTATTTTTGCTTTTAACACACAGTTATGTTTATCATAAAAGGAAAACAAAGAGAAATTTGCAAATATTTATGTAAAGACAAATCGCGACTGTATTTAAAAAGCAATTAACTCCAGAAATATTTTCCAAATATAGATCACGGAACAATATCATAATTATCATGCAGCAGTTATGCTGAGAATTAATTACCTGTCTGAGTAAAACTGAATGAATGCATTCCACTTATTATTTCCTTTATTTATGGTGAATAAAATGTTATTATTTTGGAATTCAGTTATGGCGTCTTTATCTTAGTCTTGTATGTTTGGTGAATATCATGTAACTTTCGAATTTGTTAAGATTTTTTAAATAAAAACTTTAAAGATTTTAAAATCATATAACAAAGTCTTTTTGAAAATACCTGTCAGTTTTTTTTTTTTTTTTTTTTTTTTCATTTTTTATTATTTATATTATTATTATTTTTTTTTTTTTTTGCTTTTGTCTTTAATCTATATACCAATAAAATATTTTAGAATAGGATTCAGTTTTATAAAATTATAAACCACCTCATAAATATTGGCGGGCGCCGTATGAAAGACGTTATAATAATGCCATATTTATTCAGACGTTAATAAACGTTTATATTTAAAGTTATTAACGTCTCCTATTCAGACGTAATTAAACGTTTATATTCAGATGTTAATAATAATGACTTTGACTGATAAACTATAATATTTTTAAGATTTCTTTTACTTCCATTTAATAGTGAATGATAATTTTATAGTTGTGAAAGATCATAAATGTAAAGGCTTGCATGCCGAAGTTACAATATCCATAGATTGGAAAAACAAAAAAAAAGCTATTCTTAAACTGTTTGATGTAATTTGCTCTGTTCTATTTAGTTTATGTTAAACTCCTCTTAAGTAAAGCTAAGCAGAACTCACTAGGAACAGATTATACGAAAAACTGCAATTTTCAAATTTAGAACACATTAGAACGTTCTCTTGCATTTCCAAAAACAAATATTTCCACCACAAAAACCATGTACCATGTTAATGCCAAACCAATGCTACTTCCGACAGTTACTATTATTTATATGCTCAGCATGTCCTTTCCAAACTTAACATTACTGCGACATGCATGAACCTAACCTAACTAACAGCTGACCTAATTGCTTTTGAAAGGAAGTTGTCCGTCGGTCCATTTGTCCAGCCGAAAGTGCTGCTCGTGATAAATGAGTGTGGGTCGGTCGGCTTTAAAGAGATAATAAATTCATTTGATAAGCGCAGATGCGTTCGATGACTGGACATTGCGTCGCACTGGAGGTCAAATGGCCCTGTCCGCCGACTTTCTCCAACAAGCGTTTCAAATGGAGATTTAATAGACGGACCTTCCGCCACATTAACTCACCTTTATGGATGCGATTAAGAAGAATCAGTGTGTGTTACTGTATTACTTCCCACGATTACTTATGCTATTTTATTTTTTGCTTTTTTGCTTTTACAGTACAAAAGTTTATAATGATGTTTATTAATCTTCTTCTTTTAACATACATATTATTTTCTACTTATTAAAAAGAATATTTTATTTCAGGATCAGTTCTACAAGTTTAAAGGCAATCAAAAATGGTTTTAATATGGCTGTTATTCTCAGACATTTAGTACGGTACAGCAGAAATTTGCAATTAAGAATTTTGAGTTTTCTATATATTCCACGATTATTTTGCTTTAGACTGGTTTGGAAGGATATTCTAATTTCAGGATATGTTTTATTTAATCTATATCTCGTTCCAAAAGTTTTAAGAAGACATTTATATATCGCTTATTACATATACTTATGTAATAAACGATACATAAATTATGATAACTGTACAATACAAATTTAACTTGTCTTCAAATACGACACGGCAATTTCGAATCGAACGATAGCAATGTTATATCGAAGTCTGTGTGAGGCACGATATTGACCACTGTACTGGGATAACTGAAAACCGAAGTATGAATTTTTTTAATAAAATTTTTAATTTAGTTACTTTGCTTCTAAACGAATGGTGAATATTATTTCTAAATTCTCGTAAAAATATTAAAGTATCTTATAGAATAAGCAACTTATTGATTTAATGTACGTTTTAAGCTTCAGATACACACGCACGCACACACATATATGTATATAAACATTTATTTTTATTCTTACTACATAAACAATATATTCAAAGCACAATAAAACACAAAATAAACATCGAAAAAAGGAATAATGTGGGATCCCTTTGTTTGTGAGAAAAATATAAATGCCGTTAAAATATTTCAAGCATAAATCTTTTTCATTGGAAATATGTTGCATGAACTCTTTGCTCAAAAAAGCATGTGTGCCATAAAACTGCCTAAGTTAATAAAGATAAAATGCTATGTTAAATAACTAAGACACAGTGAATAATGCAATGCACAATTTCCGCAAACACACAATAGTGTATTTGTATTTACTGCATCCAATAATACACTTTTCAATCCGAAAAAAGAGCCCATTACAAATGCTTCTCATGGGTTGTAAACATTAAAGAATTTTTGTTTGTGCTGTTTTTACTTTTAACACATAGTTGTGTTTATCATAAAAGGAAACAAAGAGAAATTTACAAATATTTATGCAAATACAAATCATGGTTGTATTTAAAAAGCAATTAACTCCAGAAATGTTTTCCAAATATAGCTCGCTGGACAATATCGTAATTATCATGAAGCAATTATGCCGAGAATTAATTACCTGTCTGAGCAACACTGAATGAATGCATTCCACTTATTATTTCCTTTATTTATTACGAATAAAATTTCATTATTTTGGAATTCTGTTATGACATTTTTATCTTAATTTTACATGTTTGGTTAGTAACATGTAATTTTCGAATTTTTTAATATTTTTTTAAATAAAAACTTTAAGCATTTTAAAAGCATATAACAAAGTTATTTTGACAATACCTATTAGTTTGTTTTTATTTTGATTTTTTATCTATATAACAATTACGCATTGTAGAATACGATTCAGATTTATAAAATTAAAAATCACCTCGTAAATACAGGCGGACGCAATATAAAAATGTTTCAGAAGTTAACAATATTGACAATGACTGATAGGATATAAAATTTTGTAAGATTACTTTTATTTATATTTAATAGTAAATGATAATTCTGTAATTTTTAAACGGTAATAAACCAAAAAAAAACTATTAACAAATTAACGCAAGTTAACGTTACGGTAATTCAAATTTGCTAAAAGCTGTCAACACATACGATCGTTTCGCACAGACAATTAAGCTATTTAGTAGGAGTTTAACGAGTTTTCTTTCACTTGATCCTCAAATTCAGGACAATATTCCAGACAATCTTTTTCGTAGGCAGTAACCTCCTCACCTGGCGAAGATTAAATGAAAAACTGTGATTTTGAAAATTTAGAACACTTCAGAAGGTTTTCCAAGAACAGAGATTTCCACCACAAAAGCTGGTGACATGTTAATACGAAGCCAAGCTATTTCCGACAGCTACTTCTATTTATATGCCCGACATGTCCTTCCCAAACTCGGCATTACTGCGACATCCGTCAACCTAACCTAACTAACGGCTGACCTAATCGCTTTTAAAAGGAAGTTGTCCGTCGGTCCGTTTGTTCAGCCGTAAGTGCTGCTCGTAATAAATGAGTGTTGGTCGGTCGGCTTTAAAGAGATAATAAATTCATTTGATAAGCGCAGATGCGTTCGATGACTGGACATTCCGTCGCACTGGAGGTCAAATGGCCCTGTCCACCGACTTTCTCCAACAAGCGTTTCAAATGGAGATTTAATAGATGGAGTTTCCGCCACATTAACTCACTTTCTTGGATGCGATTAAGAAGAATCAGCTTGTGTTACTGTATTAGTTTTTTCGAATACTTACACTGTTTTGTTTTTTGTTTCTTGCGTTTACTATACAAAAATTTATAATGATATCTATTGATCTTGTTTTACGATTTCTATTATTTTCTACTTATTAAAAAGTTATGTTTTGTTTCAGAATGTAAAGAATATAATGTTTTGTTCAATGTTGGATAAATCTGTAAAGCAATTAAGAATGTTTTAATGTGGATGTTATTTTCAGATGTTTTGTTCAAAGCAATAAAAATGTATAATTAAGGGTTTTGAATTTATTTGAAGTTTATTTTGTTTTGCATTAATTTAGAAGGATATTCTAATTTTAGGATATATTTTATTCAATTTATATCTCATTTTAAAAATTTTTAAAAAGACATTTATATATTGGTAATTTCATTCATTTATGAAATACTATGATAATTTTATCACCACACATTTAACTTGTTTTCAAATACATGTCTACACGGCAGTCTCGAATCAAACCATAACAATTATCTATCGAAATCTGTGTGGGGGACGATAATAATCGCTGGCCTGGGATTATTGAAAACCGAAGAAAGAGTTTTCAATTAATATTTTTAATTTACATACTATAATTCTGTATGAATGGTGAATATTATTTCTAGATACACGCAAAAATATTAAAGTGCATTATTGAACTTATTGCTTTAATGAAAGTTTTTATGTTTCAGATATATGCACACACTCATAAATATATAAATTGACACATATACATTTACTTTTACTCTCACTACTTAAACAATATATTCACGGCACAGTAAAACACAAAATAAAAGTCTGAAAAAGGAATAATGTAAGACTCTTTTGTTTGTGAGAAAAAATATAAATGCGGTAAGGATATTTCAAGCATAAATAATTTTTATTGGAAATATACTGCATGAACTATTTGCTCAAAAAAGCATGTGTTCCATAAAACTCTTTAAATTAATAAAGATAAAATGTTATGTTAAATAACTAAGAACACAGTGAAAAATGCAGTGTACAACGTAAACAAACACACAATAGTGAATTTGTATTTATTGCATCCAATAATAAACTTTTTCAGTCCGAAAAAAATAGCCATTACAAATGTTTCTCATGGGTTGTAAGCATTAAAGAATTTTTTTTCGTTCTATTTTTGCTTTTAACACACAGTTAAGTTTATCATAAAAGGAAAAACAAAGAGAAATTTAGAAATATTTATGTAAATACGAATGACGATTGTATTTAAAAAGCAATTAAATGGAGAAATGTTTTCCAAATATAGATCACGGGACAATATCGTAATTGTCATGAAGCAATTATGCCGAGAATTAATTACCTGTCTGAGTAAAACTGAATGAATGCATTCCACTTATTATTTCCTTCATTTATTGCGAATAAAATTTTATTATTTTGAAATTCAGTTGTGACGTTTTTATCTTAGAATTGTACGTTTAGTTAGTATCATGTAACTTTCGAATTTCTTAAGATGTTTTTCAAATAAAAACTTTAAACATTTTAAAATCATATAACAAAGTCATTTTTACAATACCTATTTTTTATCTATATACCAATTATGCATCGTAGAATAGAATTCAGTTTTATAAAATTATAAACCATCTCGTAAATACGGGTGAAAACCATATAAAAATGTTTTAGAAATTAATAATAATGTTAATGATTGATAAACTATCAAATTTTGTAAGATTGTATTTTATTTTTATTTAACAGTGAATGATAATTATGTAGTTTGTAAGCGTTAATATATATACACTGAAGTGACAAAAGTCATGGGATAGCAATATGCAAATTTTCAGATGGCAATAGTATCGCGTAGAACAGGTATAAATGCGCAGTGCTTTCGCAGAGCTTTCATTTCTGTTCAAGTTATTCATGTGAAGAGGTTTTGACGTGATGATGACCGCACGACGTGAATTAACAGACTTTGAACGCGGAATGTTAGTTGGAGCTAGACGCATGGGTCATGCCATTTCGGAAATAGTTAGGGAATTCAACATTCCCAGATCCACTGTGTCAAGAGTGTGCCGAGAGTATGAAATTTCAGGCATAACATCCCACCATGGACAGCGCAGTGGTCGACCGCCTGCACTTAACGACCGAGACCGGCGACGTCTGCAAAGAGTCGTAAATTCTAACAGACAAGCAACACTGCGTCAAATAACCGCAGAAATCAATCTGGGACGTACAAGGGACTTGTCTGTTAGAACTGTGCGGAGAAATTTGGCTTTCTTGGGCTATTCCAGCAGAAGACCGACTCGAGTGCCTTTACTGACAGAACGACATCGCTTGCAGCGACTCTCGTGGGCACGTGAGCATATCGGTTGGTTCCTAGATGAATGGATAACCGTGGCCTGGTCCGATGAGTCACGATTTTAGTTGGTAAGAGCTGATGGTAGGGTTCAAGTGTGGCGCAGACCCCACGAAGCCATGGACCCAAACTGTCAGCAAGGCACTGTTCAAGCTGGTGGTGGATCCGTAATGGTGTGGGCTGTTTTTTCATGGCATGGACTTGGTCCTCTGGTGCGACTGGACCGAAAATTGACTGGAAATGCTTATGTTCTGCTACTTGGAGATCACTTGCAGTCATTCATGGACTTTATGTACCCAAACAACGATGGGATTTTTATGGATGACAATGCGCCATGTCACCGGGCCACAACTGTTCGCGATTGGTTTGAAGAACATTCTGGACAATTCCAACGAATGATCTGGCCACCTAGATCGCCCGACATGAATCCCATCGAGCATTTATCGGACATCATCGAGAGGTCTGTTCGTGCCCAAAATCCTGCATCATCAACGCTTTCACAATTATGGACGTCTATCGAGACAGCATGGCTCAATATTCCTGCAGAAGACTTCCAACGACTTGTTGAGTGCATGCCATGTCGAGTTGCTGCACTTCGCCGGGCGAAAGGAGGGCCGACACGATATTAAGAGGTATCCCATGACTTTTGTCACTTCAGTGTATAAAGGCTTTGCATCTCGAAATTAAAATATTCATAGGCTAGAAAAACAAAAAAAAAAGCTATTTTTCAGTTGTTTGATGTAAACTACACTGTTTTATGTGGTTTATGTCAAACTCTGAATGATTTCTCTTAATCGTTATTCGGAAGTAAAGATAAACTAACGCAAGTTAACGTTACGGTAATTCAAATTTGCTAAAAGCTGTCAACACATACGATCGTTCCGCACAGACAACAAAGCTATTTAGTAGGACTTTCACGAGTTTTCTTTCACATGATCCTCAAATTCAGGACAATATTCCAGAGAATCTTTTGCGTAGGCAGTAACCTCCTCAGCTGGAATAGATTATACGAAAATCTGTCATTTTCAAATTTAGAATACTTTAGAAGATTCTCTTGCATTTTCAAGAACAAAGATTTCCACCACAAAAGAAATGTGTCATGTTAATACTAAGACAAAGCTACTTCCGACAGCTACTACTATTTATATGCGCAGCATGTCCTTCCCAAACTCAACATTACTGCGACATGCCACCACGTAACCTAACTAACGGCACACCTAATCGCTTTTAAAAGGAAGTTGTTCGTCGGTCCATTTGTCCGGCCGAAAGTGCTGCTAGTGATAGATTGGTGTTGGTCAGTCAGCTGTAAAAGAGATAATAAATTCATTTGATAAGCGCAGATGCGTATGACGATTGAACGTTGCGTCTTACTGAAGGTCAAACGACTCTGTCCACCGACTTTCTCCAACAAGCGTTTCAAATGGAGATTTAATAGATGGAGTTTCCGCCACATTAACTCACTTTCTTGGATGCGATTAAGAAGAATCAGCTTGTGTTACTGTATTAGTTTTTTCGAATACTTACACTGTTTTGTTTTTTGTTTCTTGCGTTTACTATACAAAAATTTATAATGATATCTATTGATCTTGTTTTACGATTTCTATTATTTTCTACTTATTAAAAAGTTATGTTTTGTTTCAGAATGTAAAGAATATAATGTTTTGTTCAATGTTGGATAAATCTGTAAAGCAATTAAGAATGTTTTAATGTGGATGTTATTTTCAGATGTTTTGTTCAAAGCAATAAAAATGTATAATTAAGGGTTTTGAATTTATTTGAAGTTTATTTTGTTTTGCATTAATTTAGAAGGATATTCTAATTTTAGGATATATTTTATTCAATTTATATCTCATTTTAAAAATTTTTAAAAAGACATTTATATATTGGTAATTTCATTCATTTATGAAATACTATGATAATTTTATCACCACACATTTAACTTGTTTTCAAATACATGTCTACACGGCAGTCTCGAATCAAACCATAACAATTATCTATCGAAATCTGTGTGGGGGACGATAATAATCGCTGGCCTGGGATTATTGAAAACCGAAGAAAGAGTTTTCAATTAATATTTTTAATTTACATACTATAATTCTGTATGAATGGTGAATATTATTTCTAGATACACGCAAAAATATTAAAGTGCATTATTGAACTTATTGCTTTAATGAAAGTTTTTATGTTTCAGATATATGCACACACTCATAAATATATAAATTGACACATATACATTTACTTTTACTCTCACTACTTAAACAATATATTCACGGCACAGTAAAACACAAAATAAAAGTCTGAAAAAGGAATAATGTAAGACTCTTTTGTTTGTGAGAAAAAATATAAATGCGGTAAGGATATTTCAAGCATAAATAATTTTTATTGGAAATATACTGCATGAACTATTTGCTCAAAAAAGCATGTGTTCCATAAAACTCTTTAAATTAATAAAGATAAAATGTTATGTTAAATAACTAAGAACACAGTGAAAAATGCAGTGTACAACGTAAACAAACACACAATAGTGAATTTGTATTTATTGCATCCAATAATAAACTTTTTCAGTCCGAAAAAAATAGCCATTACAAATGTTTCTCATGGGTTGTAAGCATTAAAGAATTTTTTTTCGTTCTATTTTTGCTTTTAACACACAGTTAAGTTTATCATAAAAGGAAAAACAAAGAGAAATTTAGAAATATTTATGTAAATACGAATGACGATTGTATTTAAAAAGCAATTAAATGGAGAAATGTTTTCCAAATATAGATCACGGGACAATATCGTAATTGTCATGAAGCAATTATGCCGAGAATTAATTACCTGTCTGAGTAAAACTGAATGAATGCATTCCACTTATTATTTCCTTCATTTATTGCGAATAAAATTTTATTATTTTGAAATTCAGTTGTGACGTTTTTATCTTAGAATTGTACGTTTAGTTAGTATCATGTAACTTTCGAATTTCTTAAGATGTTTTTCAAATAAAAACTTTAAACATTTTAAAATCATATAACAAAGTCATTTTTACAATACCTATTTTTTATCTATATACCAATTATGCATCGTAGAATAGAATTCAGTTTTATAAAATTATAAACCATCTCGTAAATACGGGTGAAAACCATATAAAAATGTTTTAGAAATTAATAATAATGTTAATGATTGATAAACTATCAAATTTTGTAAGATTGTATTTTATTTTTATTTAACAGTGAATGATAATTATGTAGTTTGTAAGCGTTAATATATATACACTGAAGTGACAAAAGTCATGGGATAGCAATATGCAAATTTTCAGATGGCAATAGTATCGCGTAGAACAGGTATAAATGCGCAGTGCTTTCGCAGAGCTTTCATTTCTGTTCAAGTTATTCATGTGAAGAGGTTTTGACGTGATGATGACCGCACGACGTGAATTAACAGACTTTGAACGCGGAATGTTAGTTGGAGCTAGACGCATGGGTCATGCCATTTCGGAAATAGTTAGGGAATTCAACATTCCCAGATCCACTGTGTCAAGAGTGTGCCGAGAGTATGAAATTTCAGGCATAACATCCCACCATGGACAGCGCAGTGGTCGACCGCCTGCACTTAACGACCGAGACCGGCGACGTCTGCAAAGAGTCGTAAATTCTAACAGACAAGCAACACTGCGTCAAATAACCGCAGAAATCAATCTGGGACGTACAAGGGACTTGTCTGTTAGAACTGTGCGGAGAAATTTGGCTTTCTTGGGCTATTCCAGCAGAAGACCGACTCGAGTGCCTTTACTGACAGAACGACATCGCTTGCAGCGACTCTCGTGGGCACGTGAGCATATCGGTTGGTTCCTAGATGAATGGATAACCGTGGCCTGGTCCGATGAGTCACGATTTTAGTTGGTAAGAGCTGATGGTAGGGTTCAAGTGTGGCGCAGACCCCACGAAGCCATGGACCCAAACTGTCAGCAAGGCACTGTTCAAGCTGGTGGTGGATCCGTAATGGTGTGGGCTGTTTTTTCATGGCATGGACTTGGTCCTCTGGTGCGACTGGACCGAAAATTGACTGGAAATGCTTATGTTCTGCTACTTGGAGATCACTTGCAGTCATTCATGGACTTTATGTACCCAAACAACGATGGGATTTTTATGGATGACAATGCGCCATGTCACCGGGCCACAACTGTTCGCGATTGGTTTGAAGAACATTCTGGACAATTCCAACGAATGATCTGGTCACCTAGATCGCCCGACATGAATCCCATCGAGCATTTATCGGACATCATCGAGAGGTCTGTTCGTGCCCAAAATCCTGCATCATCAACGCTTTCACAATTATGGACGTCTATCGAGACAGCATGGCTCAATATTCCTGCAGAAGACTTCCAACGACTTGTTGAGTGCATGCCATGTCGAGTTGCTGCACTTCGCCGGGCGAAAGGAGGGCCGACACGATATTAAGAGGTATCCCATGACTTTTGTCACTTCAGTGTATAAAGGCTTTGCATCTCGAAATTAAAATATTCATAGGCTAGAAAAACAAAAAAAAAAAAGCTATTTTTCAGTTGTTTGATGTAAACTACACTGTTTTATGTGGTTTATGTCAAACTCTGAATGATTTCTCTTAATCGTTATTCGGAAGTAAAGATAAACTAACGCAAGTTAACGTTACGGTAATTCAAATTTGCTAAAAGCTGTCAACACATACGATCGTTCCGCACAGACAACAAAGCTATTTAGTAGGACTTTCACGAGTTTTCTTTCACATGATCCTCAAATTCAGGACAATATTCCAGAGAATCTTTTGCGTAGGCAGTAACCTCCTCAGCTGGAATAGATTATACGAAAATCTGTCATTTTCAAATTTAGAATACTTTAGAAGATTCTCTTGCATTTTCAAGAACAAAGATTTCCACCACAAAAGAAATGTGTCATGTTAATACTAAGACAAAGCTACTTCCGACAGCTACTACTATTTATATGCGCAGCATGTCCTTCCCAAACTCAACATTACTGCGACATGCCACCACGTAACCTAACTAACGGCACACCTAATCGCTTTTAAAAGGAAGTTGTTCGTCGGTCCATTTGTCCGGCCGAAAGTGCTGCTAGTGATAGATTGGTGTTGGTCAGTCAGCTGTAAAAGAGATAATAAATTCATTTGATAAGCGCAGATGCGTATGACGATTGAACGTTGCGTCTTACTGAAGGTCAAACGACTCTGTCCACCGACTTTCTCCAACAAGCGTTTCAAATGGAGATTTAATAGATAGGCCTTTCCGCCACACTAACACTTTCATGGATGCGATTAAGAAGAATCCGTGTGTGTCACTGTATTAGTCTCCTCGAATACTTACGCTGTTTTGCTTTTTGTTTTTGTCGTTTACTATACAAAAATTTATAATGATGTTTATTGTTCTTCGTTTGCCAGTCATATTATTTTCTGCTTATTAAAAAGAATGTTTTATGTCAGAATATTCTTGACAAGTTCGAAACGCAATTAAGAATGTTTTAAGCATATCTGTTATTTTAAGATGTTTAGTTTGGTCAGCAAAAGTTTATAATTAGGAGTTTGAAGTTTTTAATTATTCCACTTTTAATTTGTTGTGTACTGACTGTAAAGGATATCCTAGTTTTAAGATATGTTTTATTCAATCTATATATCTTTCTAAAAGTTTTAAGAAGATGTTTATATATCGGTTATTATATTTGCATGCTATAATTTATTGTTTTTTTGTACAAAAAGCATTAAAATAATTTCATTTTTTTATATTTGTATTACTAAATATTTATTTATAATAATAAAGATTAATTTTATGTAAAATTATCACTTTATTCTCAAAATTTTATGCACGGTATTTTTAAGACATTTTATTGTAAACAACAATAACTACTACAAAAATTACATTTCAGTGTTGAGCATTTATTATGAATTAAATTTACCAATGTAAAGTTGTATGGTATAATTAACTAAAATATCGATAAGGTTGGATGAGTGTAACTACAATGACTATAGGGGCATGTATATTTTTATGTGGTGAAATTATGTTAAAACATCGAATTAAACCTTTAATAAACCAAGAAAACTTTTAAGAATGCTAGTAAAAAGAAGATATTGTAAATTCATTTGATAAGAAAAGATTTGAAAAATTTGAAATACAATTCGTATTTATATTTACCAATAAAAACAAAATATAATTCCTTTTCTATTCAATAATTCACAATACATATAATTTACTCTATGTATGCTCTGAATTGTGCCTGAATGGCCGGGTGTCTAACGCTCTGTGCCCCAAGTATTCCCGGCGGTGCCATGGATGTTTGTAGTGGTTCGGAATCCACTTAAGCCATAACACTAATCCATTTAACTTGTTTTCAAATACATGTCGGCACGACAATTTCGAATCAAACGATAGCAATGTTATATCGAACTCAGTGGAGGACGATGATGACCACTGTTCGAAACTGAAAACCGAAGAAAGACTTTTTTTAGTTTACATACTTTATTTCTCGTCGAATCATGAATATTGTTTCTGAATCCATGTAAAAATATTAAAACGTCTTATAGATTAAGCAACTGATTGATTTAATGAAAGTTTTTATGTTTCAGAAACACACACACACACATATATATATATATTTATAAATAGACACATAAACATTTACTTTTACTCTTCACTACTTAAACAATATATTCACGATGCAGTAAATCACAAAATAAAAGTCGCAAAAAGGAATAATGCAGGACTCTTTAGTTTGTGAGTAAAATATAAATGCCGTAAGAATATTTAAAGCATAAATCATTTTCATTGGAAATATGGTGCATGAACTATTTGCACAAAAAAGCATGTGTGCCATAAAACTCCCTTAGTTAATAAAAATAAAATGTTATGTTAAATAACTAAGACACAGTGAATAATGCAATGTACAACGCAAAGTGTCTTCTAAAATAAGCAACATATTAATTTAATGAAAGTTTTTATGTTTCAGATACATATATATATTTGTATATATTGAAACACAAACATTTACTTTTACTGTCACTACTTAAACATTATATTCAAGATGCAGTAAAACACAAAATAAAAGTCGGTAAAAGAAATAGTATAGTTCTCTTTGGTTTGTGAGTAAAATATAAATGCCGTAAAAATATGTCGAGCGTAAATCATTTTCATTGGAAATATGTTGAATGCACAAAAAAGCATGTGCCATAAAACTCCCTAAGTTAATAAAGATAAAATGCTATGTTAACTAACTAAGACACAGTAAATAATGCAATGTATAACGTCAGCAAACACACAATAGTGAATTTGTATTTACTACATCCAATAATAAACTTTTCAGTTCGAAAAAAAGAGGCCATTACAAATGATTCTATTGGGCTGTAAACATTAAAGAATTTTTTTTTGTTCTATTTTTGCTTTTAACATACAGTTGTGTTTGTCATAAAAAGAAAACAAAGAGAAATTTACAAATATTTATGTAAATACAAGTCACGATTGTATTTAAAAAGCAATTAACTGGAGAAATGTTTTCCAAATATAGATCACGGGACAATATCGTAATTATGCCGAGAATTAATTACCTGTCTGAGTAAAGCTGAATGAATGCATTTCACTTATTATTTCGTTTATTTATAGCGAATAAAATTGTATTATTTTGGAATTCTGTTATGACGTTTTTAAGATTTAAGTGACGTTTCTTAAGATTTTTTTAAATAAAAACTTCAACATTTTAAAATCATAAACCAAAGTCATTTTTACAATACCTATTAGATTTTTTTTTCTTTCATATTTTATCTATATACCAATTACGCATTTTAGAATAGGATTTAATTTTAAAAAATTATAAACTATCTCGTAAACACTGGTGTACACCATATAAAAAATTTCAGAAATTAATAATTTCAAAGACTGATAAACTATACAATTTCTATGTTTTATTTTATTTCCATTTAATAGTGAATGATAATTTAAGGCTGTTAAAGATAATAAATGTAAATTCTTTGCATCCCGAAGTTCAAATATCAATAGGCTAGAAAAACAAAATAAATCTATTATTAAAGCGTTCGATGTAAGTTGCTCTGCTTTACGTAGTTTATGTTAAGCTGCACTTAAGTAAAGCTAAGTTAGCTTGCAAAAGGGTGTGACTGTTGTGACTAATCCTCAGTGTTTTGCAGTGAAGGACGGACGTCCTGTGAACGGTCTACTCATGGATGGAGAGAAATTGAGCAGATTTGTTCAATGGAACACTCATAGGTAAAAGTAAGACTTGGTTCCGTGACGCTCTTACATTCATATGAGACCGGGACCTAGGCGCTTAAAGTCGACTCCGAACCACTGCAATAATCAATAGCACGGAAGGAACTCGAATCAGATACCTTTAGCAACGAGCGCCAAACATTCGGCCATTCAGGCCCTCAATGTTAATTCAAATCCGCCAAAGGCGGTCAACATATATGAGTATTACTCACTTACAAATATGGTATTTAGAAGTAGTTTCACTCACTTTCCTCCATGGGATACTCAAATGTCAATATTCGTGACAATATTTTCCGTAAGCAGTAAGCTCCTCACCTGGAATAGATTATACGAAAAACTGCAATTTTCAAATTTAGAACACTTTAAAAGGTTCTCTTGCATTTCCAAGAAAGAAAAATCTACCACAAAAGCATGTGTCATGTTAATACCAAGCCAAAAGCTACTTCCGACAGCTACAACTATTTATATGCCCAACATGTCCTTCCCAAACTCAACATTACTGCGACGTCCGTCAACCTAACCTAACTAAGGGATGACCTAATCGCCTTTAAAAGAAGTCGTCCGTCGGTCCATTTGTCCAGCCGAAAGTGCTGCTCTTGATAAATGAGTGCTGCTCGTGATAAATGAGTGCTGGTCGGTCATCTTTAAAGAGATAATAAATTCATTTGATAAGCGCAAATGCGTTTGATGACTGGACATTGCGTCGCACTGAAGGTCAAATGGCCCTGTCCGCCGCCTTTCTCCAACAAGCGTTTCAAATGGAGATTTAAAAGATAGCCTTTCCGCCACATTAACTCACTTTCATGGATGCAATTAAGAAGAATCCGTGTGTGTTACAGTATTAGTTTCCGCGAATACTTACGCCGTTTTTTGTTTTGTTTTGTTTTGTTTCTGGCGTTTACTATACAAAAATTTATAATGATGCTTATTGATCTTCTTCTTTTACCATTCATATTATTTTTTACTTATTAAAAAGAATGTTTAATTTCAGGATCATTTTTCCTAGTTTGTAAAGCAATTAAGAAGGCTTTAAATACGGCAGTTATTTTAAGATGTTTAGTTCGGTGCAGCAAAAATTTATAATTAGGGGTTTTGAGTTTTTACTTATTCCACGTTTATTTTATTTTACATTAACTGAAAAGAATATTCTAGTTTTAAGATATGTTTTATTTAATCTATATCTCATTCTAAAGAACTCTGTGTGGGGCACGATATTGACCACTGTCCTAGGATAACTGAAAACCGAAGTAAGAATTTTTTAATTCAAATTTTTACTTTACATACTTTGCTTCTAAACGAATAGTGAACATTATTTCTAATTCCATGTAAAAATATTAAAGTGTCGTATAGAATAAGTAACTTATTAATTTAATAAAAGTTTTTATGTTTCAGATACACGCACATAAACACATATATATATATATATAAATTGAAACATAAACATTCACTTTTACTGTCACTACTTAAACAATATATTCAAGACGCAGTAAAACATAAAATGAAAGTTGGAAAAAGGAATAATGCAGGACTCTTTTGTTTGTGAGTAAAATATAAATGTCGTAAGAATATTTCAAACATAAATCATTTTCATTGGAAATATGTTACACAAACTATTTGCACAAAAAAACCATGTGTGCCATAAAATTCCAGAAGTTAATAAAGATTAAATGTTATGTTAAATAACTAAGACATTGTGAATAATGCATTGCACAACGTGCGCAAACACGCATTAGTGAATTTGTATTTACTACATCCAATAATAAACTTTTTCAGGACGAAAAAACAGGCCATAACAAACAGTTCTCATAGGTTGTAAACATTAAAGATTTTTTTTTGTTCTACTTCTTGGAAGAGACCTGGAAGAGATTATACAAAACACTGTCATTTTTAAATCTAAAATACTTTGGAAGATTCTCTAGCATTTCGAAAAACAAAGATTTCCGCCACAAAAGCATGTGCCATGCTAATGCAAAGTCAAAGCTAGTTCCGACAGCTACTACTATTTATATGCACAACATGTCCTTCGCAAACTCAACATTACTGCGACATCCGTCAACCTAACCTAACTAACGGCTGACCTAATCGCTTTTAAAAGGAAGTTGTCCGTCGGTCCATTTGTCCAGCCGAAAGTGCTGCTCGTGATAAATGAGTGCTGCTCGTGATAAATGAGTGCTGGTCGGTCATCTTTAAAGAGATAATAAATTCATTTGATAAGCGCAAATGCGTTTGATGACTGGACATTGCGTCGCACTGAAGGTCAAATGGCCCTGTCCGCCGCCTTTCTCCAACAAGCGTTTCAAATGGAGATTTAAAAGATAGCCTTTCCGCCACATTAACTCACTTTCATGGATGCAATTAAGAAGAATCCGTGTGTGTTACAGTATTAGTTTCCGCGAATACTTACGCCGTTTTTTGTTTTGTTTTGTTTTGTTTCTGGCGTTTACTATACAAAAATTTATAATGATGCTTATTGATCTTCTTCTTTTACCATTCATATTATTTTTTACTTATTAAAAAGAATTTTTAATTTCAGGATCATTTTTCCTAGTTTGTAAAGCAATTAAGAAGGCTTTAAATACGGCAGTTATTTTAAGATGTTTAGTTCGGTGCAGCAAAAATTTATAATTAGGGGTTTTGAGTTTTTACTTATTCCACGTTTATTTTATTTTACATTAACTGAAAAGAATATTCTAGTTTTAAGATATGTTTTATTTAATCTATATCTCATTCTAAAGAACTCTGTGTGGGGCACGATATTGACCACTGTCCTAGGATAACTGAAAACCGAAGTAAGAATTTTTTAATTCAAATTTTTACTTTACATACTTTGCTTCTAAACGAATAGTGAACATTATTTCTAATTCCATGTAAAAATATTAAAGTGTCGTATAGAATAAGTAACTTATTAATTTAATAAAAGTTTTTATGTTTCAGATACACGCACATAAACACATATATATATATATATAAATTGAAACATAAACATTCACTTTTACTGTCACTACTTAAACAATATATTCAAGACGCAGTAAAACATAAAATGAAAGTTGGAAAAAGGAATAATGCAGGACTCTTTTGTTTGTGAGTAAAATATAAATGTCGTAAGAATATTTCAAACATAAATCATTTTCATTGGAAATATGTTACACAAACTATTTGCACAAAAAAACCATGTGTGCCATAAAATTCCAGAAGTTAATAAAGATTAAATGTTATGTTAAATAACTAAGACATTGTGAATAATGCATTGCACAACGTGCGCAAACACGCATTAGTGAATTTGTATTTACTACATCCAATAATAAACTTTTTCAGGACGAAAAAAAAAGGCCATAACAAACAGTTCTCATAGGTTGTAAACATTAAAGATTTTTTTTTGTTCTACTTCTTGGAAGAGACCTGGAAGAGATTATACAAAACACTGTCATTTTTAAATCTAAAATACTTTGGAAGATTCTCTAGCATTTCGAAAAACAAAGATTTCCGCCACAAAAGCATGTGCCATGCTAATGCAAAGTCAAAGCTAGTTCCGACAGCTACTACTATTTATATGCACAACATGTCCTTCGCAAACTCAACATTACTGCGACATCCGTCAACCTAACCTAACTAACGGCTGACCTAATCGCTTTTAAAAGGAAGTTGTCCGTCGGTCCATTTGTCCAGCCGAAAGTGCTGCTCGTGATAAATGAGTGCTGGTGGGTCAACTTTAAAGAGATAATAAATTCATTTGATAAGCGCAGATGCGTTTGACGACTGGACATTGCGTCGCACTGAAGGTCAAATGGCTCTGTCCGCCGCCTTTCTCCAACAAGCGTTTCAAATGGAGATTTAATAGATGGACTTTCCGCCACATTAACTCACTTTCATGGATGCGATTAAGAAGGATCCGTGTGTGTTACTGTATTAGTTTCCTCGAATACTTACGAAATTTTTTTTTTTTTTTTTTTTTTTTTTTTTTGTTCTTGCGTTTACTATACAAAAATTTATAATGATGTTTATTGATCTTCTTTTATCGTTTATATTATTTTCTACTTATTAAAAAGAATGTTTTGTTTCAGAATGTAAAGAATATAATGTTTTGTTAAATGTTGGACAAGTTTCTAAAACAATTTAGAATGCTTTAATGTGGCTGTTATTTTCAGATGTTTGGTTTAGTGAAGCAAAAATTTATAATTAGGGATTTTCAATTTTCTATTTATTCCACGATTATTTCGTTTTACATTAATTCGAAAGAATATTCTGATTTTTAGGATATGTTTTATTCAATCTATATCTCGTTTTACAAGTTTTAAGAAGACATTATATATTGATTATTGCATTTACATACTATAGTTTATGGTTTTGTTTAGTTTATGGTTTTTGTTATACAAAAGCAATGTATTAAATTTGGTTTTTTATATTTGTTTTGCAAAATATTTATTTAGGAAAAGAAATTAATTTTATGAGAAATTATCACTTCTCTCTCTCTAAATTTTATTCACTGCATTTTTAAGGAATTTTATTGTAAACAACAGCAATTACTACTAAAAAACATTTCAGTGTTCAACATTTATTATAAATTATATTTGCTATAGCAGAATTATATAGTATAATGAGTTAACATTTCGACATGACTGAATTACTGTAATTGCAATGACTATAGTGCTATCCGTATTTTTATCTGATGAAAAGGTTAACGGTTTATGGAATGAAATCTTTAGCCAACCAAGATATTTGTTATAAATGTTAGTAAAGAACGAATTCATATTTATATTTGCCAATAAACAACAAAATGCACATATAATTCAATGATTCACAATAGATATAATTTATTCTATGCATGCTCTGAATTATTTTTTGTTATTTTAAGTTCCTTGTCATTTTAATAAATTTTATTAAACTCACTCTGTTGTTCGTCGAGCTGTATTCAAAAATTTGAACTTTGGATGACAGTACTATATTTCTTTTTTATTTCTAATGGCAAGGGAATACAAAAATGGGAAAAATACAAAATAAAGAAGAAAATGCACACAAAAGAGTTCAACAAAGTTGACCGAAGTCATTGCCTCAAGAATTCTCTAGTTTGCCATGGATCTCGTCTTCTTGGATTCGCCATGAAGTGCCAATCAACGATGGAAATTAGCTCGATACATTAGTTCTGCCAAATCACAAAGGATGCAGTTTGGGGCGTCAAAAATCCCAATTCGATGTAGGTGTTCATTAAGTCAGTTCTTTTTGATTGAGACAAGCCACCAGCATTCCATTACAATACATGCAGCCAACTGGACTGCAGTTAGGATAGCAGCGGGAACTCATGCCGAAAACTGTAGACCACTTAGCCGTATAGCCTAAGATGCACCATTAGGAAGTAGGTCTACATTGCACACCACAATGCTATACTATCCTTGTAAAAATTATTATACATCTGACTGTCTAACTATAATTATATATATAGACATAGATAGATAGATAAAGATATAGATACACACACACTCATATAATTATATATATATATGTATATATAATGCTCATACACATAACCATAAGTGCGAAAACATTACCAATTAATGTAAAACAAGAATATTTTCCAATCAAATCACTATAAAGTAAAATGCAAGACGCCAATGGCTATAGTGATAACTCTGGTAATCCTAATTTGAAGCTTGCACGTTGCTTCCATTCAGTTGTTGCCTTGAATACGAATTGTGGTATCTGGGCTATTCTTATTTTTTGCGCCCTTTTACTTTCGTCTGAAAGATGAGAGGGAAAATAAATTCTTTGTAAGCAAAATTCAAACATGAGATAGCGTTTGCTGAAACAGTTTTGTTACTTTTCCTGTAACAAAACGGTTTCAGCTTTTTGTTTAACTTTTCCAACATGATATTTTCTGTTTTAGCGACTACACAACAAACCATCTATGTAAACAATTTCAGATATGATGCAACGCATTTTTTTAAAACGAATAATCCTTTTTTCAATTCCTTCTATTAGATCACACTCTCCCTATATATATCTTGTTCAAATTTTCAATAGTTCATAAAATACTTTTTATTCATCCACTCAAGTTCAAATACATTTTCTTTGAACTTGTAGTGGATGACACTTGATGTTAATACAGTTTTTTCAAATATTAATTCATTAATTAAATTTAATTAATTAATTTTAGTTTTTTTTAGATTTTTGCATATATCTACCAATAGATGGTGCCAGATAAACTTAAAACAATGAATGAAAATTATTTATAAAGGACTTTCTGCAATATAGTGAAAAAAAGTAGGAATTGACTTTAATTTGATTGATTGATTCTGATTTTTCCGGAATTGATTTTTTTCTTTTATATTACTTGTTTATTATTTTTTCATATAGTTCATTTATTTTTTTTCCTTTAAACATATGTATACTAAAGAAATGAAAAATATGCTATATACAATTATATTTGGTGTCTTGATACCGGGAAAGTGGAAAAATACCTACGTTTTTTGTGAGATTAGTGAATCCTTATATAAGCGGAACCAGTAATTTAATTTTAGAAAAAGATCTAAAGATTGTTGGCTTTTACTCGTAAATATATGGTACATATGTAGATGATTATTGTGTGTGTTTGTATGTGTCTAATAATATCTGATATTCTGCTAATTTTGAGCCAACATTGATTTCAGCATCTCTATTTTGCTAAGATTAGATTTTTGATTAAGATTCTTCATGTCTAAAAATCCAGGAACAGGAAACAGTTTCTGATAGATGTTTTCAAGAATCAATTGAATCGATGTAATGGTAAAATTGCCACCATGTTATATGCTTTAAGTGGAATAGCTACTAAACTGATTTTGAATTCAACTTTTTATAGCATTTTAAAGTTACCACTTCAAACATATGCATGTATTGTATATTTGGTTTGGTTTGTCGCTCTATGTTCATTTTTGGCATAATTTAGCCTAATTACATCGGTATTTATTACTTAATGGGGATTCTGAACCACCAATAAACATCGTCATCCTGAACATATGAACATATGTAACATCTGAAATTAAAAAAAAACCAAATGTTCCTTCAGCTTCATCATTTTGCACCAGAAACACATTTTTACCTATAGTTTCCTGTAGGGAATTAACTGAAATTATGTCACTAAAGAAAGGCCAAATTTAATTGACAATCTGAATGCTTTACAATTCCGAGAATTAATTAATTAATGAGGAGAGTAAATAATGAATTCATAGAATTCTATAGAAAAATCTTTGAGAATTTATCCAATAAATTATAAATTTTTTGACACAATCAAGGAGTACAGGATGTAAGAAATCTTTTATCTAGGAAAAAGCATTCAGAAGGTCAAGGCATACGTTGAACTTAATAAAATAAAATAAAAAGACCGTGTAGCAGAAATCTGACAGGGAGAGTCCATGACAGAACCATTCATTAGAGAAAATGGAGAGAATGCGAGCTCACTATACAAGGTAATCCTATGATCAAGTACATAAATAGCTTTATTGCAGATAAAGCAATAAAAATTTTACTGTATCATAAATCATATCATGTACAAAAACATAATAATGTTAATTGAGCAATTACATAATTACCTATTATGTTGTAAATAAATAAAAAATTGCTGAAAGTGAAAGAGTAATTATTTATGGTTGAAAAATTATTTTTTTAATTCGATAACTTTATTTATGGAGGGTAATTATAATTAAATCGCAGAAAAAAGCCTTTTAAAATAAACTTTTATTTAAAATGCATGCACAATTAGTGAACTAAAAATAATCCTACAGTTTTATGGAAGCAAGAGATTAAATAATTCTTTTCGTTAAATTTATGTATTTATTATTGATCAATTTTATATCATGAACAGTAAAAGCAGGGGGTACATACATAATAAAATCTATTAATAGAACTGTTTTGTCAAATTATCTGCCGTTATCTTTAAATTTCTAAATATAATTTTTTAATAAACGAAATTTTCTAAATATCATTCTAAATATAATGTCTATTAATATATGTTTTTCTAAATATAATTTTTTATTCGAGAGTTAAAATCTATGCGTGATTAACTTTAATATATTTACGATAGTTCAAATAAAAGCTTTAACATATATGTTGGCATTTACTCAATAACTCCTTTTTGACATAAATTCTTTATATTTCATTGCTGAGATTCATAATAAGTAGATTCCATCAAACCGTTTTGATATAATTTTTATTAAATCTTGTAGAAATAACTTTGGAACACGTTCAGTATAAAAAATCAATAAAATCAATTATTAGATAAAGTATAAAATATAGTAATTTTTTATATATTATCACAAAGAGCCTCCATATTATTTTATTATTCGTGTCATTAAATTGTAAATAAATTTTGTAAAGAGAATTATTTAATTCATTACACAAGGATAAATTAGTTTTCTTTCTTATTTCATTAATTTATGCAGTTTTGATTAAAACACTTTATAGATTTTCTAAAATTTCATTTATTTTACCTTCATGGTAAAAAAAATGAATACAATATTATAAATCTGATAAGTATTTGAGTCTTTTATCAAATCTTATCTTTATCAAGTCTTATCTTTATCAAGTCTTCCAAGTATTTTATCATTGGTATTCTTATATCATTGGTATAATTAACATGTCATTTTTAATTTTATGAGAAATAGGATAATTGTAATGTGTATTTACTTGCATAAATTTGTTTATATATATATATATATACATATATGCTTCATATAAGACAGATAAAATAAATAAGGCCCACCTACTTGTTTGCTAGGGACCAGATTCTTAACTTACAACAGAATGGTGATTTGTGTACTCTGTACTAGAAGAGCAGGGAAAACATGTCCTAATCGCACGGATTTTTATTAGGGTGCTTTTAGCTTTTAAAATTTTTATCCTTAGAAATCCTTTAATAATCCTTTTAAAATTTTTATCCGACTTTTAACTTGGTTTAACTGTTTTTAAGGCCTTTTGGTCAGTTTTGTTAAGAATGTCTGTTTTTTTTTCCCCTTTTTAATGTTGAATTGTATGTATGTTTTGTTTCTATGGTAAGTGACCAAATTTGTATGGATTGAGTTCTAATAAAGCTATAGGTAACAACAATAACAACAATTTTTTTATCTAAAAGCTGTTCAAAGAATGTTTACAAAATAATATGCAAATGTCTAGATGGTTATAAAAATAAAAAATGTTAATTCATGGCCCCTTGCGTATGGATACCTTGATCATTCTTTCATGTAGTCACCAATTAACTTTGGATATAAGCGTGCAATCGTTTACTGAAAGTGGAATTACACTGATTAAAATTTTGCCAGTATAGAATTAATGATTTTGCCATTTTACTGTTTGTTAAAAATTTGGAGAATCCAGTAACATCTTCAAATAAAATGAAACAATAATTCTTGATGCCAGATTGAGTCTGTAATAGAGAGAATCAAACAGTTAAAATCGGAAATTTCAGATATTAAAAACAATATGGGCAACTATCATTTGCTCATTATTGCAACATCATAAAAATTACACAATTATTCTTGAATTTCCTTAACATAGTATCTTTTTGAGTGGAAAAAGTGAAAGCCCTTCTGATTTTACGGTAAATGTAATAATAGTGATTACAATGTATCCCGTGTAGCAGAAGATATGTAATATGTAAATGCGGTTTTGCTACTGTTTCCATTCAAAACTTACAAAAAAAATTATCCCTTTTTAAAGTCAGCCATTTAAAAAGTTAATAATTCAAACAAATCAACAAACAATCGCAATAATAAACAACAGCAAACAATACAAATAAAATAATAGAAATTTTTTTAAGAATAATTTTTTGTTTTCAATTATTAATAATAAAACTAGTATAAAGTTAATTACTAATTAATGATTCAGAACCAACTATACTCAATACTGCTAATCATATAAAAGATAAATCTGAAAAATAAAAAAAGTTTTTTTTTTTTTTTTTTTTTTTTTTTTTTTTTTTTATTTTTTTATTTATTTATTTATTTATTTATTTATTTATTTATTTATTAAAGTCAACAATTTTAAAAAATAATAATTCAAACAAATAAACAACAATCGCAATAATAAACAACAGCAAATAATAGCAAATCAACTTTTTAGCATAATTTTTAATTTTTAATTATTAATAATAAAACTATATAAATTAAAATAATTTATATAGTTCTTTTATTAATAATTAAAAACTAAAAAATAATTACTAATTAGCATAAATTTAATTAATGATTAAAAATTCAGAACCAACTAAGCTCAATATTGCTAATCATATAAAAGATAAATCTGAAAAATAAAAATAAAAATTTTGTTTTTTAATTAATTTATTTGTTTATTTTTAATTGTTATTATGGTCCAATGATTATTCAAACAGATTAGCGTGGGATAAGACAGTTTGATTCCCATTTGTAGAATACATTATAGTCACTGCTTTCAGACTCAAAGAAACTGTATAAAGGAGAATTATGTATAAAAGTATTGTACAGACAATCAAAATGTATGGTTTAAGTTTCGAGGTTTTCCTTCGTATAAACAGCAAATTATAATGCATACAGTTATTCATGAAACTGGTGGATAAAAGCAGTCATCCACTTCTCAAACCCATCAGTTATTATCAAGTTAATATGAATTATCTTATTTTATTATAAATAAATTAAAATCTTATTATTCAATCAATAATATCATAGTAATTTATTTGTTATAGATTAATTATTTCTGAAATATGATAACGATTTGTTAATAAATTCACAGAACCATGTGCATTCCATATTTATTTACAACTACAAACCCTGCCACTAAATCAATTTCAAATTAGTATTAAACAACCAATCATTATTGCGCGAAATATCTGGCGAAACGGAAACTTCTCGAATTACTGTACTATACTTAATCCAACCCTTTTCCTCGGTTAAATTGCTCTTGACTATTTCACGCCAATAATAAATACATAGCTTGGTAGTACTGAGGAATTTACAGGAAAGGCCATTATTAGAATGACCATTCCAGAAGTTACAAGTCACGTTTTACCTCTTCAGATAGGATTGTCTACAGCCTTGAGTGCCAAATCTGTTTTCAGCTGAGAATAATGAATTATTGGAAGCATTTTCAGAATAAAAATGATTTTCCTTGTTTCAGCGAACCTGCGTAACGTAAAAAAAAGATAATAAGTTATTATTATTATTTTAAGGAGTGTTTTAATTAAATAAATTCGCTTTAAAAAAAAAACGTCTAATAATGTTCCAAATATTATTTAAATATTAGTGTGATAAATTGTTTTCTGGTTGCCAACCTTGTGACAAAAAAAATCACTGTAATTTCTGTCAGTCATAAACTGTAAAATGATAATAAGATTAAAGTGAATTATTTTTTATTCTAGTTTTCAGCTTCTGTTACTAAACCAATATCTGATTAATATACCGAAGTTCTATTAGCATGCAAACATAAAAAAGTTCCCTGGCTCACGGCTAAGTGACAACGTGCGCCGCTGGTGAGCATTAAGGAGGAGGTTAAATTCACAAGCGATTTTGTTGTAAACATTGTTTCAAGAAACGAGGAGGCTCGATGGCGTTTGTGATGTTCAGCATCTTTCTCTTTACTCGGACTACCTGGTGGGATTTTTCTGGGTTATCTGTCCTACGATATGCAAATGCGGGGTAGTCAACCCTAAAAGTCCGCCCGGAAGGGACTTCCCTTCTTCTTCAGCGACACGGAGCAGAAATCAGACTACTACCTACGAGTGCTCCATCACAACAGAAGCTATAACCCTCTTCCCGACAACAACATTAAAAAGTTAGGTTGTTCTTTCTTTTTTTCACTTTAGCATTGGTGGGCCTCATGTGTCACTTATGTTTACTAAGAACATCCCACTGATGGGTAATGAAGACAAGAATTTTAGGAATTATTATCCCACATTTGAGTGCCGTATGGGAAGAAAACCCAAAGAAATCCCACCAGGTAGGATGAATATCGAAGCAAGATGTTTTACACACATTATCAGAAACGTCAACGAGTTTATTCGTTTCTGAAAGCAGTAACTAGAACAATATCGCAAGCGAATTTGAACTTTGGCTCTTCGCGTTAGGTGAATACATTGTCATTGGGACACGAATCGAGCTGAAAAGTCAGTTATCAGTCAAATTATGGCACTAAACCCTTTTCTGTCTTTTATCCATCATTTTCATTTGCTTCCACATATTAACCCGGCTTTGTTGAGTGAATATTTGTAACTTGGAAGTAATGAACAATGTGTAAGAAAAAAATAATATGATCCATTCCAAATTCAAGAAACTAACCCTTTACAGTTTCGAAAAGGGTTAATATGGTTTTGTAAAATAATATTTGTATTTAACTAAAAACACTAACAACGGAAAAACACTAACAACACTAGAATAAAATTATTCTTGAATCAGGGATTTTATAGTCATCTTTCTATGATCTAAAGAAGCAACAAAATATTAATTAATGACATATTTATCAAAATCTTTTTTAGTTTTTAAATCTTTTAGTCCTAAAAAAATTTAACAAATATTTATTTTCAACAAGGAATTTTATGTTTTAATAGTTTTTAACTTTAATTATTCTTCTGATGTTCCAAAATTCACTTTAACACAAATGTGGAAATTTCTTTCTCGGATACTTGTCTTCAATTATTAAAAATATATCTTTGATAATTTTTGTCAGATTCACAACATTCTCAGAAAAAAAATAAGAATCAGTATCATATAGTTTTGTAACCATCTGTAGTTTAAAACGTCGTACTACTATACCAAATTTTGATTAATATGTAATTTTTTAAAGAGATAAGGTGGTAACATTTTCACAATTCTTTTTATTTATTTATTTATTTAAATTCATGGGAAGAAATGAATCACAATAATTTTTATGATCAAGCCCCCCCTTAGTCAATATTTATTTTATATCATCATGCGTCTGGTTATAGATTTGTATATTACAGAATTTAGTAAAATTTTAAATTATGTTTTTCATATTGTTAAATACAGTGTCCTAAAATAAACTGTATAAATTAAAAACTTTATTAATAAAACAATAAATAAATATATATGAATTTTTTATTCAAAAAAAGAGTATAATTTATTTAAAGATGTTCAATTCATGATTTATCACACATTAAAAGGTATTATAAATGAAATTTTATGCTTTATTTACGTCTCCTTCGTAAGTTTAGGTATTTTAGATTTTTATGTGAATATGTCAAAATAAATAGATGAACTGAAGAGAAGAATAACAGCAACCGTTGTTCACCAATATTGCAGAACAAATTGTACCTGTAAGAGGATTTCTACTTTGATATGCATTGCAAATTTTTACAAAAAACGTTGGCAATGTTGAGACAGTTACTGCCTTATTCCGTGATGATTCTAAATTGGATTCAACAGGCAAGAAAACATCATAATTATCGTTACAAATTTTAATTAGTTTTGAGATATTAATACGAACAATAATAATGCACAATATGATTAATATTCGTTTGAAATTAGGCTAAAGCCCGTCGGAGTAACATAATACTGCCATTCAAAACTGAAATGAAAGAATGGTACAATTGACTAAACAGAAACGGCATAACTTGAAGAAATAGATCTTTAGAATTTTTCTCGCATCATCTGATCCGTCATAATCGACAATCAGAATTGCAATCAAAACAGCAATGACCACAAGGACCATTGATAAATGACTTCTGAATCCAAAAAATCTGAAATCATGGTATATATTGCATACACTATCCTTTATATTCACACACCTATAATGTCATTTTCAGTAGCGTTGGATTCGTTCTACATGAAATCTGAATAATTGAAGTTGAATTATTTTCAGTGATGACTCTCGCTTCGAATTCCTCACAGCTAAAACTTGCATCGCCCAAAATAGCGGTGAAATATCTTAACAGTCACCCGTTTCACAATCCAATAACAGGGAGTTACGAAATGCCATTTCACTTGATTGGTTGTTATCCCTGACATCCTTCCACGATATTCGTCGGTACATGTATGTCGACAATATTCCACGTTCCATTTTATACTTCAGACTTAAATTTCCACAGTATAATATCTAGCTAGTCGCATACGGAAATCCTATCACATGAATCTCTTCTTGCTTGTCAAACCTTTCCCTGGCGAATTTGATCGTCAGATCTCACAGATAGAAATAAACCAACAACGATCGCTGCATAGCCTGACCGAACAAAACTTAATTCTTCTAAACTCTTACCGTTTCTTAATTATAGATAGGATATCCGCTGATTTTCGTCTTATACAAAAAATTTCTTCTTGATGCGTCGTTATTTTAATAAAAAACTGTTGTACTAATATTTTATTATAAAATACTAAATAATATTTTTACAACAGAAATAGGAATGAAATCTAACATGCATCAGTAAATGTTCTTTATCTAATAGTTTATATAACAGAAATCCTTGATTTTTTTTTAAATATTTGCTTATTAACGCGCATTACAAGCTATCACACCTGACACCATAATTTGGCCTGAAGCGACTGTTTTATAAGCATCGTTTACATTACTGAAAGGGTCATTATTAGAATAACTGATATTACTGAACTGGGTGTAAGTAACTGAAGATAACTGAATATAATGATATTTTTTTAACGTTGAATGACATAGAAGATTACATTATTATAAACGAAAAAAGTTAGATTTCTTTATGCTTGTTCAAATATTCTTTATATGGAAATATATATTTAGTGGCAAAAATCGCAAAGAGGTTGTTATCAATTTTAGAATAAGAATTGGACATGACTGCCTTGGAGAACATCTAGCCAAAATAGGGATTGTGAACCTTGATACATGTGTTTCATGTTAGACAGGGAAAATGAATAAGGCCCATCTACTTGTTTGCTCGGAACTGGACTATTAACTGACAGCAAAATGATGATTTGTGTATTCTTTAATGAAGGACAAAAAAAAACATGTCCTGAACACACGAACTTTTATGATGGTGATTCTAGCTTTTTAATGTTTTATCCTTAGAACATTTGACATTTGAACATTCTAATTTCAATAAATATTATCATAATTTTCTATTTTCAATAAATATCAGCCTAATTCCTAATTTCAATAAATATTATCTTAATTTTCTATTTTCAATAAAAATAAGCCTAATTTTCTAATTTTCAATAAATAGTAGTCTAATATCCATTAACATATTTTTTCTATCGATCCCTTGTAATATTATATTGACTCCTAATCGAAGAATAATTTACTCTTAATCGCTTTAACGTTGGGTAAACCAAAGTAACTTAAATAAATATTAACTTAATTTTCTATTTTTAATAAAAATAAGCCTAATTTTCTAACTTTCAATAAATAGTAGTCTAATATCCATTAACATATTTTTTCTATCGATCCCTCGTAATATTATATTGACTCCTAATCGAAGAATAATTTACTCTTAATCGCTTTAACGTTGGGTAAACCAAAGTAACTTAAATAAATATTAACTTAATTTTCTATTTTTAATAAAAATAAGCCTAATTTTCTATTTTCAATAAATAGTAGTCTAATATCCATTAACATATTTTTTCTATCGATCCCTCGTAATATTATATTGACTCCTAATCGAAAAATAATTTACTCTTAATCGCTTTAACGTTGGGCAAAACCAAAGTAACTTAAATAAATATTAACTTAATTTTCTATTTTTAATAAAAATAAGCCTAATTTTCTAACTTTCAATAAATAGTGGTCTAATATCCATTAACATATTTTTTCTATCGATCCCTCGTAATATTATATTGACTCCTAATCGAAGAATAATTTACTCTTAATCGCTTTAACGTTGGGTAAACCAAAGTAACTTAAATAAATATTAACTTAATTTTCTATTTTTAATAAAAATAAGCCTAATTTTCTAATTTTCAATAAATAGTAGTCTAATATCCATTAACATATTTTTCTATCGATCCCTCGTAATATTATATTGACTCCTAATCGAAGAATAATTTACTCTTAATCGCTTTAACGTTGGGTAAACCAAAGTAAACTTAAATAAATATTAACTTAAATTTTTAATAAAAATAAGCCTAATTTTCTAATTTCAATAAATAGTAGTCTAATATCCATTAACATATTTTTTCTATCGATCCCTCGTAATATTATATTGACTCCTAATCGAAGAATAATTTAATCTTAATAGCTTTAACATTGGGTAAACCAAAGTAACTTAAATAAATATTAACTTAATTTTCTATTTTTAATAAAAATAAGCCTAATTTTCTAATTTTCAATAAATAGTAGTCTAATATCCATTAACATATTTTTTTCTATCGATCCCTCGTAATATTATATTGACTCCTAATCGAAGAATAATTTACTCTTAATCGCTTTAACGTTGGGTAAACCAAAGTAACTTAAATAAATATTAACTTAATTTTCTATTTTTAATAAAAATAAGCCTAATTTTCTAATTTTCAATAAATAGTAGTCTAATATCCATTAACATATTTTTTCTATCGATCCCTCGTAATATTATATTGACTCCTAATCGAAGAATAATTTACTCTTAATCGCTTTAACGTTGGGTAAACCAAAGTAACTTAAATAAATATTAACTTAATTTTCTATTTTTAATAAAAATAAGCCTAATTTTCTAATTTTCAATAAATAGTAGTCTAATATCCATTAACATATTTTTTCTATCGATCCCTCGTAATATTATATTGACTCCTAATCGAAGAATAATTTACTCTTAATCGCTTTAACGTTGGGTAAACCAAAGTAACTTAAATAAATATTAACTTAATTTTCTATTTTTAATAAAAATAAGCCTAATTTTCTAATTTTCAATAAATAGTAGTCTAATATCCATTAACATATTTTTTCTATCGATCCCTCGTAATATTATATTGACTCCTAATCGAAGAATAATTTACTCTTAATCGCTTTAACGTTGGGTAAACCAAAGTAACTTAAATAAATATTAACTTAATTTTCTATTTTTAATAAAAATAAGCCTAATTTTCTAATTTTCAATAAATAGTAGTCTAATATCCATTAACATATTTTTTCTATCGATCCCTCGTAATATTATATTGACTCCTAATCGAAGAATAATTTACTCTTAATCGCTTTAACGTTGGGTAAACCAAAGTAACTTAAATAAATATTAACTTAATTTTCTATTTTTAATAAAAATAAGCCTAATTTTCTAATTTTCAATAAATAGTAGTCTAATATCCATTAACATATTTTTCTATCGATCCCTCGTAATATTATATTGACTCCTAATCGAAGAATAATTTACTCTTAATCGCTTTAACGTTGGGTAAACCAAAGTAACTTAAATAAATATTAACTTAATTTTCTATTTTTAATAAAAATAAGCCTAATTTTCTAATTTTCAATAAATAGTAGTCTAATATCCATTAACATATTTTTTCTATCGATCCCTCGTAATATTATATTGACTCCTAATCGAAGAATAATTTACTCTTAATCGCTTTAACGTTGGGTAAACCAAAGTAACTTAAATAAATATTAACTTAATTTTCTATTTTTAATAAAAATAAGCCTAATTTTCTAATTTTCAATAAATAGTAGTCTAATATCCATTAACATATTTTTTCTATCGATCCCTCGTAATATTATATTGACTCCTAATCGAAGAATAATTTACTCTTAATCGCTTTAACGTTGGGCAAAACCAAAGTAACTTAAATAAATATTAACTTAATTTTCTATTTTTAATAAAAATAAGCCTAATTTTCTAATTTTCAATAAATAGTAGTCTAATATCCATTAACATATTTTTTCTATCGATCCCTCGTAATATTATATTGACTCCTAATCGAAGAATAATTTACTCTTAATCGCTTTAACGTTGGGTAAACCAAAGTAACTTAAATAAATATTAACTTAATTTTCTATTTTTAATAAAAATAAGCCTAATTTTCTAATTTTCAATAAATAGTAGTCTAATATCCATTAACATATTTTTTCTATCGATCCCTCGTAATATTATATTGACTCCTAATCGAAGAATAATTTACTCTTAATCGCTTTAACGTTGGGTAAACCAAAGTAACTTAAATAAATATTAACTTAATTTTCTATTTTTAATAAAAATAAGCCTAATTTTCTAATTTTCAATAAATATAGTATCCATTAATTTTCTAATTTTTCAATAAATAGTAAGTCTAATATCTAATTTTCTAATTTTCAATAAATAGTAACATATTTTTTCTATCGATCCCTCGTAATATTATATTGACTCCTAATCGAAGAATAATTTACTCTTAATCGCTTTAACGTTGGGTAAACCAAAGTAACTTAAATAAATATTAACTTAATTTTCTATTTTTAATAAAAATAAGCCTAATTTTCTAATTTTCAATAAATAGTAGTCTAATATCCATTAACATATTTTTTTTCTATCGATCCCTCGTAATATTATATTGACTCCTAATCGAAGAATAATTTACTCTTAATCGCTTTAACGTTGGGTAAACCAAAGTAACTTAAATAAATATTAACTTAATTTTCTATTTTTAATAAAAATAAGCCTAATTTTCTAATTTTCAATAAATAGTAGTCTAATATCCATTAACATATTTTTTCTATCGATCCCTCGTAATATTATATTGACTCCTAATCGAAGAATAATTTACTCTTTAATCGCTTTAACGTTGGGTAAACCAAAGTAACTTAAATAAATATTAACTTAATTTTCTATTTTTAATAAAAATAAGCCTAATTTTCTAATTTTCAATAAATAGTAGTCTAATATCCATTAACATATTTTTTCTATCGATCCCTCGTAATATTATATTGACTCCTAATCGAAGAATAATTTACTCTTAATCGCTTTAACGTTGGGTAAACCAAAGTAACTTAAATAAATATTAACTTAATTTTCTATTTTTAATAAAAATAAGCCTAATTTTCTAATTTTCAATAAATAGTAGTCTAATATCCATTAACATATTTTTCTATCGATCCCTCGTAATATTATATTGACTCCTAATCGAAGAATAATTTACTCTTAATCGCTTTAACGTTGGGCAAAACCAAAGTAACTTAAATAAATATTAACTTAATTTTCTATTTTTAATAAAAATAAGCCTAATTTTCTAATTTTCAATAAATAGTAGTCTAATATCCATTAACATATTTTTTTTCTATCGATCCCTCGTAATATTATATTGACTCCTAATCGAAGAATAATTTACTCTTAATCGCTTTAACGTTGGGTAAACCAAAGTAACTTAAATAAATATTAACTTAATTTTCTATTTTTAATAAAAATAAGCCTAATTTTCTAATTTTCAATAAATAGTAGTCTAATATCCATTAACATATTTTTCTATCGATCCCTCGTAATATTATATTGACTCCTAATCGAAGAATAATTTACTCTTAATCGCTTTAACGTTGGGTAAACCAAAGTAACTTAAATAAATATTAACTTAATTTTCTATTTTTAATAAAAATAAGCCTAATTTTCTAATTTTCAATAAATAGTAGTCTAATATCCATTAACATATTTTTTCTATCGATCCCTCGTAATATTATATTGACTCCTAATCGAAGAATAATTTACTCTTAATCGCTTTAACGTTGGGTAAACCAAAGTAACTTAAATAAATATTAACTTAATTTTCTATTTTTAATAAAAATAAGCCTAATTTTCTAATTTTCAATAAATAGTAGTCTAATATCCATTACGAAGAATAATTTACTCTTAATCGCTTTAACGTTGGGTAAACCAAAGTAACTTAAATAAATATTAACTTAATTTTCTATTTTTAATAAAAATAAGCCTAATTTTCTAATTTTCAATAAATAGTAGTCTAATATCCATTAACATATTTTTCTATCGATCCCTCGTAATATTATATTGACTCCTAATCGAAGAATAATTTACTCTTAATCGCTTTTTAACGTTAACTTAAATAAATATTAACTTAAACCAAAGTAACTTAAATAAATATTAACTTAATTTTCTATTTTTAATAAAAATAAGCCTAATTTTCTAATTTTCAATAAATAGTAGTCTAATATCCATTAACATATTTTTTCTATCGATCCCTCGTAATATTATATTGACTCCTAATCGAAGAATAATTTACTCTTAATCGCTTTAAAGTTGGGTAAACCAAAGTAACTTAAATAAATATTAACTTAATTTTCTTATTTCAATAAATATTAGTCTAATTTTCAAATTTCAATAAATAGTAGTCTAATATCCATTAACATATTTTTCTATCGATCCCTCGTAATATTATATTGACTCCTAATCGAAGAATAATTTACTCTTAATCGCTTTAACGTTGGGTAAACCAAAGTAACTTCCAAAATAAATATCAGCCTAATTTTCTAATTTCAATAAATAGTAACCTAATTTTCTAATTTCAATAAATAGTAGCCTAATTTCCATTAGCATATATTTTCTATCGATCCCTCGTAATGTTATAATGACCCCCTAATTGACCGACACTTAATCGAAGAATAATTTACTCTTAATCGCTTTAACGTTGGGTAAACCAAAGTAACTTAAATAAATATTAACTTAATTTTCTATTTTTAATAAAAATAAGCCTAATTTTCTAATTTCAATAAATAGTAGTCTAATATCCATTAGCATATTTTTTCTATCGATCCCTCGTAATATTATATTGACCCCTAATCGAAGAATAATTTAATCTTAATAGCTTTAACATTGGGTAAACTATAGTAATTGAAATAAATATTAGCCTAATTTTCTAATTTCAAGAAAATTAGCCTGATAGTAAATTTTTCTATCGATCCCTCGCAATGTAATATTGGCCGCTATATCGACTCCTAATAGAAGAATAATGTGCTCTTAATCGCTTTAACATTGAGTAATCCAAAGTAAGTAAAATAAATATCAGCCTAATTTTCTAATTTCAATAAATAGTAACCTAATTTTCTAATTTCAATAAATAGTAGCCTAATTTCCATTAGCATATATTTTCTATCGATCCCTCGTAATGTTATAATGACCCCTAATCAAAGAAAGCTATACCGACACTTAATCGAAGAATAATTTACTCTTAGACGCTTTAACATTGGGTAAACCAAAGTAATTGAAATAAATATTAGCCTAATTTTCTAATTTCAATAAATATTAACCTATTAGCAAATTTTTCTATCAATCCCTCGCAATGTTATATTGGCTATCATTCGCTAATATTATATCGATTCTTAATCCATCACTTAAAACGATCCGTTATTGAATGTTATATCGATCCCTAACAATGTTATAAAAGCCTATCATTTCGGCGAGCATTGCATTTTCTTCTTGAAAATTGAATGTCTACACATTATTCAAGCACGTAAAATAAAAAAACAAAATCTGGAAAAGATCCAAATAGAATATTGAATAATTCATGGCATGTGTATGTTCTAGAAGATTGTTTAGATATATATTCATGGCGACTTTAATTGGTTGTTTATGAAATCAGATTCTGCTTTCCTCTCTTCGAGACAGAAACAATGTGAACATCAATATGTCTCATATTTCTGTCATTTAATTTTTCTTCTGCTACTGTATTTAGAGAAATTTATCATTGGGTCTCTCCTCGTATTTGGGTCTTTAAATACAAAGAATTCTGAAAGTGCATGTGATATTTTGCCATAAATTTGTTATGTCTAAATATATCACTTAATAGCTTAGAATTTTATAACTATATGAATATATTATGGCACATTTTGATTTAAATTTATTATTTGTTTTTTTGTTAGTAATATTGTTAGGCTATAAATTAGTTAACAGGATAAATTTATACAACAAAGTGAATTAAGTTGCATAAATTAATGAGTTTAGATTGAATGTAACTGAGAAAGGGTATAGGTGCCAGAATTTTTATGAAACAATATTATGATTAGCATTATAGTTTGAGATATGACTGATTTTTTAAATTTCAATATTTTCAACTTGGAGTTGTTGCTCACACTTAAAAGACAGGTTTATACAGGTTTGGGCAATTATCACCTATAATCAAAAATATTTTATCGATTATACATATTAAAGGTTCTATATGTTAAATGTTGTATGTTACGAGATATATATATTCTATTATTTGATTATGAAATAATTTTCAGTACTTTGTTTTTATGTGTGCGTTTTCAACTTTTCAAGAAATAACATCCCATTATATTACTATTTTTAAAGACTGTTACAGAATACTTGATGGGAACAAAAACTGATCAGCATCTTCTCGTAATTCTAAACTAATTACCAAAAGTACCTAATTGCCCATAAGTACGAGGATTTACTTATGAATAGGCACTTGTATTATATTTTCCCATAATGTTAGCACTAAACTTTAATTTCTAAATTCACTTTAGTTAAAACTTAGTTTCTAGTACATAGAATACGTTTTCCTGTTATGCAGATTAGAATTTTGATATCAAATTTATTGTTAAAATATTACTTTTGTAGCTCTATTTTAACGAATAGTTATTTAAATTGCTTTCTTTTTTTAAGTACTATTGTTTGTGTAATTTTTAACAAAAAAACACGTTTGAAAAACACTCTTTTGTACTAAAAATAAATGAAAATAATTTAAATTACTTTAAAATTAAAATTCAATTTATTTAAATTAATTAATTAATTAATCTAATTTAATTTATTTACTTTAATTTAATTTAATTAAAATTTAAAATTTACATTTACTTTAAATCTGTCTTTAATTGATTGAGATCCTATGTTTTTATTTATTTATTTTCTATACAGTTTCAAGAAGTGGTTCTTTTAATGTGCATTTATTCTATTTATCTCTAATGAATTATGCCATGCATGCCATACATCCCATGCATTATTGGCATGACAGGGAATTCATGGCATTATTGACATGGCATGGTATATATGGCATTATTCTAAATTGCACTATTACTAGTTAACTGAATAAATCGGACATAACTTTACATAACACGATAAAGAAAATAAAGAATGCTGCAAATAATATAATATTAATGCAACATATATATATATATATATATATATATATATAAAATCGAAATTTAATTATTTTTACTTTATGAATAAAACATGTAGATTTCAAATATTTTGCTATCACACGTTTCTTACAAAATAATGAAAATTCACGTGTTTTTGTCATTTATAGTTGCGTCTCCGAAGACAAAAGACAGAAGAAACGTTTTAAGAGAATGTTTTCATTACAGACAAAACATTGCGACTTTCCTTTTATTATTTCTGCAATTTACTTACTTAAGTATGCGCAAATTTCCATAGCAATAACTATAATGAACGCACTTGTTTTAAGCAATCCATCCTTATCAATCAAGCGGACGCATTCTCAAAGACCATTAAGAGAACCTATAAGGAAAACAACAGTTCAATTAAACTGTTTATCAAGTTTCTTTCTAGCTTTCAATTTCACTATCAGCGCATTACAAAAACACTGTGGCGGTAACTATCAGCAGCAATTATTTAAAAGAAACCTAAAACTAAACAAAATACATTGATTGCATTTCATTTTAGACAATTCACAAAAACACGTGAATTTTTATTGTTTCGTAAGAAACGTGTGGCAATAAAATATTTGGAAACTAAATGTCTTATTCAAACAATGTAAATAATTAATTTCTTATCTTGTTATATAAATCTTGTTATCTTGTTATATGTACGATTCTTTAGCTAACTAGTAATAGCGCCATTGCATTCTTTTAACATTATTGAACTTGTTATTGAAATTCTGATTTCACGAAATTATTACAAATCATATGCATGAAATCATTACCAAACTTATTCATGAAATCATTAGAGATTTGCTTATAAATTCCTTTAAAAAGTTGTTTATTCAGGAAATCATTACAAAAAAATTTTTTTAGTAGTCCTTTCATAACAGAAAACTATTGATATAAACGCCGTGTAGCACGCTACGTGTCTTTTAGATTGCAAAAACTTATTTTATTTGTCAATTCTTAAAGTGTTTTAACACCATTCAATTATAGTACATTAAAAATTTACCTTAAAAATGGTAACTTAAGAGACATTCGCATTGCAGGTGGCTATTAACAAACAAATATATACGAATATATATATATATATATATATATATATATATATATACTTATTCATCTTCCTCATTGGTGGAACAGCCCCATAGTGCCAGCCTCTGCCTACCGGAAGATTTCGAGACAGGAGATGCTTTCACAGGGTGTGGTTGTTAACAGTAAGCCCAACGATCTACAATCATATTAAAACAGGTCCTACGATTTAAAGTGGATCCCGAACCATTATAAACATCCATGGCCCCACCGGCATTCGAACCGAAAACCTGTAGCACCAAGTGCTAGAGCTCTATATGTATATATATATTTGTGTATGTGTATGTGAGTGTGTATTCTTAATATCTCAAAACGTGTGTTCGTTTTTATATTTATGTTTGAATTATGAGAAAAGATTATCCATAATGCTACTTTACGTGTTTTAACAACATCCTTGTATCCTTTCCTTTTAACATTTAAGAAAAATACATTCAATTTACCTAATATTGATGCCTTATGTATAAAATAAAATGAATAAAACAATATAATAAAAGATTATTGATTATACCTTTCACGTAAAAGATATGGTATAATGTTTTTAATTATTACAAAACAAATGATCGCTTAAAATTTCACTTAGACACTTTCAAATGAATTTAAAACGAATAATAAAAATATCAAAGGATTAGTACACTAATGTAAATTAAACTTAAAAGAAACGCCCTTTTATTTTTTTAGAGACGATTAAAATTCTAAAAAAAAAAAAAAAAAAAAAACTCTTTCATAAAAAAAAAAAAAAAATTATTAAGTTTTTTTTTAGTTGTTACTGTAAAATTTTGTCTTTAACTAAAAAAAAAACAAAATCTGTAAAATAATCAGCATTTTTTTTTTATTTACAGACGATCAATATTTTTATTAAAAAAGTCACCGTAGAGAAAACACCTTAAAAAATCTCTATTCTTTATTTCTACCATATTTGATTTTTAAAGTACTGATTAAAATTTAAAAAAAAAAGCTTTTTTATTTATATTAACTTGATCCAAATAAAATAAAAATATTCTAATTTTAATTCTATTTTACATGATCATTAAGTAATCCCTTTTCAATATATAAAAAAAAAATTTCAATTTTATAAGGAATCTGCTAATCTCCTTTTTAAATTTATTTATTAATGGAATTTTTTTTTTCATTTCTAGATTAATAGGAAACTAAATATGTTAAATAAATACCTTTTTTTTTTCGGTATAGCTAAATATTTAAAGAGGATTATAAATATCAATGAATATCAAAGCCCAAATTAATGAAAATGTTTGAAAAAATTTGAAACGATAATTATTATGATTTTAATTCTAAAAGAACGTGTGATATATTTTATTGCAATTTATCATTTCGTTATTTTTTCTATTCCTACTATTTTTTCATACTCTCCCTATATATATCTTGTTCAAATTTTTAATCGTTAATAAAATACTTTTTATTCATCCACTCAAGTTCAAATACATTTTTTAACTTGTAGTGGATGACACTGGATGTTAATACAGTTTTTTTCAAATATTAATTCATTAATTAAATTTAATTAATTAATTTTAGTTTTTTTAGAGTTAAGTTGCATGTATCTAATAATAGATGGTGCCAGATGTAAGAGGAAAATTTCATCTTTGTTTGTAAAGGACTTTCCTGCAATATAATAAAAAAAAAGTAGGAATTGAATTTTAAAAAATTGTTTTTATATTACTTGTTTATTATCAATATGAAAATTACCCGGCTTATGGCCTAGTGCAGGAGGACTTAGGATCGAATCCTGTCGCGTCGATATAGGTGTCAATATGTATTTATAAATATTTTTGTATTAAAGCAAAGTTGTTTGTAATCATTATATAATTAATACTTTGTGATAGTATATTTTATGTGTATCTGTTGGAATTGGGTATATGACATCACTAACCCTTACCGGATGCGAATCGGATCTGTTCAAACAATGTCCAATTTCAGGAAGAAGCATATCTTTTTCCGTAACTGCGAATGAAAATGATATCTTTATGCGGTCTTTCAATTGGCAGGGACTGCGAAACTTCAAAGCGTCAGATGGTCAAAAGCGAAAGTGTATTAAGACAGCAAAGACTTATGAAGTTATCTGTACTCGCGTATTTATTGATGGGATATCTGTTCCGATGGATATCTGTTCTGTTGCTTTGATGGCGGATAGACTACTAAGTACACGTTTTGGGAAATATGTACAGAAAGCCGCCTCTTCAAACTGATTAAATCCGGCATTCACTTCCACCAATGAAAAGAGTTCTAGGCCCAGGGGCAGATTTTAAGATTAAAATCCAGCAAATTAGATATGAAGGGGAGTGGTGACGGAAAATAGATTTAAGAAAGTGTTAAAGGTATCGAGACATAGCATCGATGGAGAGACAGAAGACAATAAAGGAGTAACATAGAGAGAAAAAGAGTGAACTGTTCCAGCAATGGAGAAGTTAGTCCAGTGTGTCCCAGTAATTCGGAAGTCGAAAGATACTCTGTGGCGGATCCAGCACGAAGAACTTCAAGACCAAGACAAAAGGTTTATTGCCAGCATTGGCAATGCGAACACCCAAGGACAGCCCATTTGTTGTTGGGCCTTGCTGCCAAATCTTTAAACAATGGTGCTAAACTCCATTCGTCATGATGCCCAGGTTCCTCATGCTGCCCCTTGATATCATCATCAGTGCATTTTGAGTGACTTTGTTTTGTTTGAAATGAACATTATTTTGAAAAAAGCCTCACTTTGCCAGCAGTTGTAGTATATGCACAGGGAAAGGGTTTGCGCTACAGAACCATGGAGCAACATTATTCTGAGAAGTTATAATTCATTTTTTTATTATTACTATTGCAGTATATTGTTTATATATTGAGATATCTGATTAATGCTTTATAGATGACACTTGTACTAACATAATGTTGATTGAATGATCTGTTTAACTATTTAAATTGTAAATACTAATAAATACATTTTTATTTTTATTAAAAATCATAAAATTTGCTTTTATGTATTTATTTTATGTGTATGGATTTCCTTCCATAATAAGTCTTCCTTCCATGCATAAGTCTCTGAAGGCAGCCGAACCTGTAGGTTTTAATGTGGTATGGGTTATTGCGGAATTCTTAGTATTTCATGTGTTAATTGGGAAGACGGTTATCGTGTTCTTTCACGGTACGAGTTATTGTTGTAATTGTTTAATGCTTAAAAGCCATAAAGCTACACCACAATCCACTAGAGCTTCGAAGTCACTACTTTTTTTAAAAAAAACAAGAATTGCAAAGATTTGTTAATGCGACAATATTTATAAAATGTCTTGCATCAATAATCAGGGTATCTAATGAGAGTTTATCCTAAACGAATACAGAACAATTACCCTTAAAAGTCCTCCTCCATTGTCCCTCAATGGGCTGATTGCGACATATATCAGAAACACACGAGGCCCACGGATGTACAACAAAAAAATATATAAATTTTCATTTTATTTCCTTTTTTATTTAATATTTTTTTAAATATACCCATACCATTTAACCAATTGTTACTTTTCTGAAAAAGAAATATCCCCAAAATACATTTCATAAATAAATTAATAAAGCTCATTCTTTACAAACATTTCTTTATGTGATAGAGTAAATACTATTTTGTTTCCAAACTGATAACACATTTCTATAACCACAATTACAGAAGTCGGCATTTCTTCTTCAATGCTCGAGAACTTATTCCTCCAGAGGTATCAGTCGGAATCATTTTCTTTAATCCCATCAGCTGCTGTTTCTTTTTCAGCAATATTATCAGCAACTCCCTGAGGGGTCTGATATTGATTGGTGCAGACACGGGAACAAGACGAAAATTCAATTATTCTGGATTTACCAAAGGGTTGAATGTAATGGTATTATGAAAAGAACTGAAATACGAGGAAAAGTTTGGTTAAAGTCATGAAACAGTACTTGGAAATAAAATGAACGGAAATTGCTTCGATAAAATTGAGTAATTCCTTTATAATAGAAAGTGGTATTGACTAATTATTTTCGAAATATGTATTGGTGATTAGTAAAATCAATCATAATAATTTATTCAAATATTTGTTATCCAATATCGGAGCAAATATATTATCGAATACATTGAACATTATCTAAGCTATTTAGCAAATACATTGAACATTATCTAAGCTATTTAGCAAATACATTGAACATTATCTAAGCTATTTAGCAAATACATTGAACATTATCTAAGATATTTTGCAAATACATTGAAGAACTCACTAAAATGTGGAATGTTATACAAAAGTGAACATTGTCTCGGTGTATCATCATAACTCTTTGAAACAATGTTGAGAAACATTATACCTTATAAAAGGCATATAACACGGCCTTGTTTCGTTATCTTTCTTCTTAAATTGGCTTTGGTACTCGAACAATAAATGTTATGATATGCATAACCTTAGGTGAACTGAACCATTGAATTAAATTTCAATTTGAGTCATAGAATGCTTCATAAATTAAGTTACGGATAATAAAAGTTGATCGAGCGCAAGGTGATGATTTTATTATTTGAGTGGGTGGAGGTTTACGAAAAACGCCTATCTAATAAGGCCTTATAAGGATAATTATGAGAAAGACGGAAAAATTCAACTACTGTTTGGTTGACGGTGTAAGATTCTCTGTTACAGTCATCATTAAATTTACTTGAAAACATTAATTACAACTAAATAAAAGTTTGTGTAGCAGGTTTTCACACTTAGTTTTATAACAACTGAGTTTAGTATGTATGTTATTTGACTACTTTGGTCATACTTGACTACTTGGGTGACTACTTTTTACCTGCTACATGTTTAATGAAAAATCATATTATCAATCATCTATTTATATCATTATCTTCATCATCCTCATTGATGCTACAGCCCTTGAAGGGCTCTAACCTCCATCAAGATTTTTTGCTATTCACACTACTTGCCCTTTGTTTCCAGCTAGTGATACTGAGTGTCTTCAAGACCTCCTCGACTTCATCTCCCCATCTAATTCTTGGTCTTCCACTGGGTCTAGACCCGCTGGGGTATTCCTTAACGAGTCTTCTTGTTGTTCAAACTTCTTCTTCTTCTTGTTCCTTGCCACAAGTCCTTTTTCCGATTTACGATTAATAAAAATCAATGGACGTTTCTTTTATATAATATGCTTAAAATAATCTAAAGACATAAATTTAATTATTTCTATTCGGCTAAATACAGTTGTAAAATGACATAGACTTGAAGACCATTTTATACACGAGAACAAACAATGTTTTAACATTACTTCTATCATAAAAGGAAACATGTTAATATTTCTTCTGGTTTCACTTTCAGAAAACATTTAATGCATGTGATAGATCTTTTAAACTGTTCACCTCTAAACTTACAAAATCGCTGCTCTTGACAAAGTAGATATTCACAAATAAGTTTAGAGAGCGCTGTGGTTTTGGCTATTTTTTATGTATCCATGACAGACTTTAAAAAAACAAGACATAAATAAAGGCATCATTTATGTAGGGAACGACAAATTGTTCTTTGAAGAAATTTTAAAATTCTGAAAGTTTTCCAGACATGCACATTCTATCAGACATTCAAAGTTTGAACTACGGTACCAAAGCCATGTTTTAGCTGTCAGAGAAGAAATCTTTTCATTGTGTCACTTTTTATATGTCACTTTTGTGAGAAATTCTCTTTGAATAAAAAAACAAGATTGTTTCATGTTTAGAAAAAGAATCGCTTCAGTTATGAAAAGAATTTTAAAAAGGCTTTGGGCCAGATATCTGAGTTACGGGGTTTCTTCGAGATATCTTTGTCATAGCATGCTGCTGTATATTTTCATCAAACTATTTTACAATATTTTTCAAAATATTTCAATGTTTACAAGAGCTTAATCATCACTTCTCCATCACACGATTTACAAGTTTAAAATGTATTGCTGTGTTTTTCTTCTTTTTTTTTTTTTTTTTTATTAAACCGCAAATGGATAATTTGAGATAAAGGAACCATTTGAAGTATAAAGTTACTCAGAAACTGTATCAAGTGTCGCGTTAATATTGATGTCAATATACATTTTTAAACATTTTATTTTTCTTCTATTAAACTAAAAATCGTATAAAATTTATATATATTTTTTGATGCTGTAAATTTTGCAGGTGATGGCCCTAGCCCTTACCAGATGCGAATCCGATCTGTTCAAAGGGATGACCCGTTTCCGGTGGGTGAAGGTCTTTTGCCACAACTGCGGCTGAAAGTGATATCTCTGGGCGATGTTTTAATTGGTGGGGGCCATGTGTAACTTCATGTCGGATGGTCAAGAGCGACAGCTTACCAAGACATTTAAGACGCTAGTTATCTGTGCTCAAATATTTACGGATGGGGTGCCTTTGCTGAATGGAAACAGATCCCTTTGGTGGAGGATATATTTTTCTGAAAACTGTACCGAAAAGTTAACTGCTGCCTCTTCGTTATGATTTGGTGTCAGCAATAGCCCGCCCCCACCTCTGAAAAGACCTATAAAATGGATGTGAGAAGTGAGAGTGAGTGATTACATCTGCTAAATGGTTCATGCGCAATTATGATATCTATATAAAGCTATCAACATTCCTTCCTTAAAAGATTTTCTTAAATACATCGTTAAATTTTTTTGACACGCTTGTTAATCATGAAAATACTGCAATCCAGGAGATGGACTCTTACGTTCCCAATTATGATTTGAATTTTAGCTTAATTTCTAATTTAATTTTTTTTTCTTTTCTTTAACTTGTTTATGGTTGTAAGTTAATTATTATATTTATAAATATATTCTGTGCAATTTCATTGTTCCAACTATGTTTACCCTGTCATATCGAAGATGAAGCCCCCAGGGACTAAATAGTTCCAAAAGAATACGTCAACCAAGACAAGTCGAGAGTGAGGGTAGAACAAGTAATATAAAAAAAAAAAAAAAAAATTTAAGTCAATTCCTACTTTTTTTTTCACTATATTTCGGAAAAGTGCTTTACAAATAAAGTTGAAATTTCCCCTTACATCTGGCGCCATCTATTGATAGATGCATGCAACTTAAATCTAAGAAAAAAACTAAAATTAACTAATTAAATTTAATGAATGAATTAATATTTGAAAAAACTGTATTAACTTCCAGTGTCATCCACTACAAGTTCAAAAGAAATGTATTTGAACTTGAGTGGATGAATAAAAAGTATTTTATGAACGATTGAAAATATGAACAAGATATATATATGGGGAGAGTGTGAACTAATAGTAGGAATTGAAAAAGCGAGACTATGAGAGAGGTGTTCTCGGGAGCTGAGAATGAAGGACGCTGCAAACCAAAACGGGGAAGAAGATCGAGGCCCGGACTGTTGTTCTTTGTCCAGTATGAAAAGAGGGATCATATTTCACTGCGGTGAGGGAACGGTGAATTCGACATGGTGGCCGGATTCCCTTACGCGGGACTCTCGGTTTCAACGAGTTAGCTGATAATCCCCTGGCTACAGCGTCTCTAAAGAAAAAAAAGTTGCACATCCTGAGTCATGCTGCCCGATTGAAATCATCAATTATTGTAACTGTCTTGAACTTGATTAATACTGAATTTTAATTTTGAAAAAAAGTGTCCCCCTTTCACAGCAGTTGTGGAAAGTAGTAAATTGTAGAGACTATCATATTTTTATTTTATTAGTAATTATTGTTTTTTTTTATTGTGGTATGTGTATAAATTATATTTTGATTAATGCATTATAGAAATTTTACTTTTACTAAGTTAACATTAAATTGTATGATTTATTTCAAACTTAAATTTGTAAATACTAATAAATACATGTTTGTCTATATTTATAATCATGAAATTTGTTTGTGAATTATTTCATGTGAGTGTGTTTCCTTCTCCAACTTATTATATAAGCCTCTGAAATCATTAAAACTTATAGGTTTATTTGGGGCATGGGTTATTGCGGAATTCATAATTCTTAATGTATGTGTTGGGTAGACGGTGCAGCTAATTATTTCTAGGATCGGGTTAAATTAAGATTTAAAGTTGAGTAATAGCACCACACAAGTCAAGTCCATGGCATTGTATTTTGTGATACTACCATAATAAATTGCGTAAAACTATGTAAATACTAGCATATGAATTTGGTTGTTTAATTATAGCAATTTAAATAAAATAAAACTTACAATTGTCGATTTAAGGTTTACTTCGATCTGATATTATTCTCTAATAAAATACCACTAGAGACAGATTCAATGTTAGTCTGCTACAAGACATCCATAATTTTTTATGAATTTGTTGCTCAGGATTTCAAACCAGATTTATCCAGATCAGAAACTCAACACACTAATCATCAGGGCACTTGGGTTCATTTTTTTTTAATAAAATAACGATGAAATATTTCTTCTACAATGATTTTTTTTTATGTAAATAACGTACATACGTGAATTATGTTGCACAAGAAATTTTTCGTTTAAAATACTAAAATGTAGTTGAATGTTTGATTTTATTTTTTTTAAATAGTTTGAGCTTATTTATTTCATGCTAATCATCCATTCTAATTAAAATTTATATATTTAAACGTTAATATTTAATATTCTAATTAGCATTATTTTAATATTTCATTGTCATCAAAATATTGGAAAGTTAACACCGTCTTTTAGATAAGGAGAAACTTTGAAGGTACTGAATGTATGAGCTTGAAATAAAAAAATTAATAAAACTGTTTTGATAGCAAATTTGTGAGCGATACGATCAGAAGTACCATTGTCAGACTTTTGTCTTAGATCGATATTGCAACTACAAAAATATCCTATAACTTTCAATGAATATCTTGTACATATGGAGAGAACAAATGACTAACTTAACTTCAACTTTAACTAGAGTTTCTAACTAGATAGCCATTACAACTCACTGTCATATGAAGGTCGACGGCACTGGCATTTGATGTTCGAAAAAAAAGGTTGTTTTCGCACAAACACAATAGAATTAGTGTTTCATTAAGAATTTATTATAGTCTGTCCTTTTTAAATGTACTTCTAATTAATTACGAATGACAAATAGATTTAAATGCTATTTTTTTTATGCATTCTGTTTGTTGTTTATGGTAATTGTTCCCTGAGAATTCCAGAAAAGAATAAATGACTCATTTAGCTATTCATTCCAAACCATGCATCAATTTTTATAATAAAGAATTTTTTATTTCACAGCTTTTAAATAAAATAAAAAGATCACTTTTCGCCAGTAAAAAAAAACAATTTAACGATTCTCTTGTTAAAAGGATGATGAATAAAGAGATTAATTCTTTTATTTTCTTTGCTAAATTAATTAACTTTAACGAAAACTTGTAAAATGAAAATGTACTCAATGTACTGATTTTTCTTCTTTTTTTTTTTTATGTCTCAGGAAAAGCTGATTGTCATAAAGAGGATTAAAACAAACTCTGAAGTTGATTAACTTAATACCCGAGAGATTCATTACTTAGACAATCATACTTCAATATTGTTCTAATTTTGGGACGAAGAAATGAAATTTTTCTTTAAAAGCTGAAAAAAATTATTAAATGAATAATTTTGAATTTATGAATTTAATTGTAGATACTCCCATTTACGTTTCTATTCAATTTTTATGTTTCCTTTTTTTAGTTACTGCTATTTCTGAAAACATTTCTTTAAAGAAATTTTTATATCAAATAATATAATCTGTCCAAATCTCTTTTAATCTTCTAAAAAATCGTGCTTCCTCCTATGCACTGGGTAGAACGCCCCCTGTGGCGTTCAGGAAAAATAGTCAGTAGGCTTCGAGACTCTAACCTGAGAGGAAGTACAGCGCAACCAGCACTGCCGCTGAGAAACGTTTGGTACAGCATCGTCAGGCACTCCTACTGAGAAACTTTAAATTTGTAATCTCTCATGCCGAGACGAAATATGTTTAACACAAGCCTGGGTAACAATTGGTCTACAGACCCTCAACCGGAGAGGTATTACATTCTGCACATCCTGTGCAAACTTATGTATCAGGTTTTCGGTATAGAAGTGTAATCCTTCCACGAATCTAGAATTATATATCTTTAAATGTGTTAAATATTGTATGTTTCTAATTGTACGCATCAATAAAGCTGTGAGTTTTCCAACCTGTGCCTCAAGTATTTCAACCCAACCACACCCATTTGCCCAACAGTAGTAGATAATGCACACTACACAAGCTACCATTGTACCACGAATCATGTCAAAGTCTATGCTAGATTTCGGAACTGATAGTACTCAGTTGAAGACTCGACAAGTGAAGCCAAAATGGAAAGTTCCCGAATTTATAAAACAGCATGTTAAATAAGAAAGTCAAAAAATCTTTCCATTGGGGTTTAGCTATAGGAATCAATAATTTTCAAACCTTTTTCTGTGATATTCATTCAAAATTAATATGACAAAATGTATTTGCAGTGTAGCAGACCTTCGTAAACCACTCTGAAAAACGTTAAATCTGCTACATATTGTCCCAATATAATAGCGAACGATCATAGTTCAAAGTGCCAGCCTTTACCAACATAATAACCTTGTTGATAAAATGTTTAAGTATATTTTATAGAGATAATTTAAAAATTTAAAAATGTAGAAGGGAATTTTAATTGCATTATACAATTTTATTTTAACCAATCATTTCAAATATTTGCTTAGGTATTCGTATATGAAAACACTCGAAATATATCCATGTAAACTTTCATCATACAGGATATTATTTTCTGGTTAATTAATAAAAAAAGTAAATATAACTAATTATGAATACTTGATCAACAATAATAAAGAAAAATGTACTCACTGCAAATCGAATTTTTCTAAAATAATTAACTTGAAAATGGGGATTCAAAATATAATAAGTTTTGAATCTTTGAATCCGAAATATGAACTCAAATCGTGCGTTGATGGCAGCGGCAGTTTTCAAAAAATTTAACTAAGTAATGATTTTCAGTGTTACGAAATACTCGAATTTTGAATGTTGAAAGTAACTTCTGTCCAAGCCAAATAATTGGAATCATTAGAGATAATAATGTGATCTTTTTTTTTCTTTTCTTTTTTTCGGGAGTAGAGGGGAAATAATTATTAGTAAAACTCCTTGAGCAATGTAAAATGCTATCTCTTTCTCTCTTTGTGTGTATATATATATATACATTACTGTGGTTGGGTCGAGATACTTGAGGCACAGGTTGGAAAATTTACAGTTTTATTGACAAACGCACAAACACCATAAACATGCAATTAGACACATGTAATATTTAACATATTTGAAGACAGACAATTATGCATTCATGGAAAGGTGTAAGCCTAAAAATCAATACTCAGGTATACGAAGTATACTTCCTCTCTGGTTAGAGTCTGTAGGCCAGCAGAGTTGCTTTAAATATATATCTGCTCGTGATGAGAGATTACAAACTAAACGTTTCTCAGTGGGAGATTAGGTTGCACAGTACTTCTTCTCGTATGAGAGTCTCGAGGCCTACTGAGTGTTGTGTTGTCATAACTTTAAAACCTTATTTAAACAATACCCGATCCTAGAAACTACTCGCTACACCATTTACCCAGCACACTTATTAACCATTGTGAATTTCGTAATAACCCATACCCCAAATTAACCCTACAAATCTGCATGCCTTCAGAGACTCATATAATTGGAAAAGGAAACACACTCAAATCAAATAATTCACAAGCAAATTCATGATTTTAAATATTAACAAAGGTGTATTTATTATTAGTTACAAATTTAAGTTTGCAATACATCTTGCAATTAGCATTATCTAAGTAAAAGTTAAATTCGGGTAAAGCATTAATATAAATATAACTTATACAAGTTTCCGCAATTCCAAATTAATATTTAATAATAAAATAATGTGGGGATAGACCTTACAGCTTATTTCTTGCCACAACTGATGAGAAGTAGGGGTACCCATTTTTTTTCTCAAAAACTAAAGTTTCAGTGTTAATAAAGTTCAATACGCACCACTGTTCAAATCTGTTGCAGCAGGGGCCAACCGCTCATGGAGCTCTTGTGTCCGGCAAGAAGTTTGCGGAAACATGTCCATATCATGTCGCATGGATGAGCATTTACCTTCTTCTAAAGACGCTGTAGCCGAAGGATCTTCTGCTAACTCGTTGTAATCGAGAGTCGGGGGCCAAAGCATCTTGGCGAATGAAGTCTGTCACCACTGTTCAAAGTTTCGTGGCTGTTCATCAGCTCAGGGAGCTCTTGAGTCGGACATCAAGTCTCTTGTCTTGGGCACTGTCGCTCGGAGACCGCGTCAGGCTTTCTTTCTTCATCTGGGCCCACCAGCTCTTCATTAGGGCAGCCCCCTCCCTTCGTCATCCACTGTCTTCATCTGGGGGAGGGAGGGGCACGGTTACCGACACCATATCAGAATCTATATGCGTTCGGCAGACACACCCCGTCCATAAATTCAAATCCCCGTCTTGATGAACTGATCTCTTGACCATCTGGCACGAAGTGTTTTATGACCCCTGCCAATTAAAACACTTCCCAGAGATATCCCCTACACCAGCAGCTGTGGCAAAAGACCTGCACCCATCGGAAACGGGTCATCCCGTTGGACATATCGGATTACCGTCCGTTCAGGTGCAGAGATAAAAAAAACACTCCTTTTCAATGGACGCACTTAGAATATTGCATAAAATTTTATACAACCATTGTGCAATTCCTAAATTATCTTAATAAAAAAATTATTTATAAAAAGATATTGCTCATATGGACACGACATGAGCATTTCTCTTGAACGACACAGGGAGAGCGCTTGACGGTGCGTAGGAGGAAGCACAGTTACAAATTCTTTATTAATTCAGAATGTTTCTTTTTTTTTACTTATAAAATGATATTTTTTAAATTATTTTTATATCATTTACTTAAAATTTTAAAAAAAAGTTTTAAAAAGTAATACATTGTGTAAGAAAACTAATTCATAAAAGGCTTAATAGTAAACTTCCTTCAAAAGCAGTCGGTTAATATTTATTAAAAAGCTTTAAAATCAAGAATGTTTTTTCAATTCCTACTATTAGTTCACACTCTCCCTATATATATTTATATAACTTGTTCAAATTTTCAATCGTAAATAAAATACTTTTTATTCATTCACACAAGTTCAAATACATTTCTTTTCAACTTATAGTGGATGACACTTGATGTTAATACAGTTTTTTTTTTCAAATATTAATTCATTCATTAAAGTTAATTAATTAATTTTAGTTTTATATGGGAGAAAAAAAATTCTCTTATATAAGATATTTAGCTGGATATAAATGTAGGAATAAATATCGTCAGTAGCGAAGCGTGTAGATCGCTGGAAAAAAATTTCTTTTTTCATTCTATGTTCTCGTCTGAGTCAAGAAGGGAACAAAATGGAAAATGAAACGTGAATAAATTAGTGAGAGAGATGGAAAGTGTGTATGTGAAAGAAAGTTTGTTAGAGAAAGAGGGAGAATTTTTTCCAATTTAAAAAAATGAATGAAAATTATTTATAAAGGACTTTCTGCAATATAGTAAAAAAAAAATAGGAATTGACTTTAAAAAAAAAAAAAATTATATTACTTGTTTTTCCTCAAATGTCTCGAAAAAATGTAATTATAACTGTAGAAAAAGTATTTTGAGTAATAAGAATTTTTTCAAATAAATCCAGCTAAGCATTCAATAAATCACTTTACGCAATTTATTTTATTTTAATTATGGAAGAAAGGAATTTAATAAGTAAAGATTGATAAATGTTGAAAATCAATCACCAAATATTAACAAGCTGCCACGTTTTGGAGGAAATGACGTATTTTTAAAAATTAATGTTGCTCAGTACTTTAGTAAACTAATTAAAAACAGAACGTTACAGTAAACACTGTGAGAATATTTAATAAAGAAGATAGAATTTTTCGTTATTTATCATTTCAGCATATTAAATGTCAGTTACCGTTTAGCGGTATTTATTAATATGCTTCCAGTTAGTTTCTATTATTAAACTAAATTTTTAAAAATTAAAGCTGCGTTAAATCGTAAGGATATGGGTCTTTAACTTTAAAGATATTAAAGACATATTTTTCCTTTTTCAAATGATTCATTTCTAAGAAGTATATTTAATTAATGAATAAACAGATAATCAATAATCGTGGGTTTATATATTTATCGTGGGTTTATATAGGCCCGACTCGTGGCATTAGGGGTGAGGTTGGGTTGAATCTGTTGGCGGCTTTGTTGTATACACTGTTTCAAAAAACGAGGAGATTCGATGGCGTTTGTGACGTTCAGCATCTTGCCTCGTTAGTAGGACTACGTGATTTTCTGGGTTTTTTTCCCGTATGATACGCAAATACTGGGTAGTTCCCCTAAAAATCCTTTCAGAAGACAATGTCCTCCTTCTTCAGGGACGCAGAGCAGATTCAGACTTCTACCTACGGCTGCTCCATCACGACAGAAGCTGCCGTCCTCTTTCCCTCCTATCATGAGAACACACGGGTTCATGGACTTGGTCTAGATGTTACTGTCGACCAAGTGGGATAAGAAACAACAAATAATCTTTATATTATAAAATAAAGGAAAAAATTTATTATTTGTCATTTAAAACAATAAATAAGAGTTTAAAGGATAAGTTTATTTAAGAAAACTAATCGTTATCCTATCAAACAATGAATTCGTTCTTCAAAAAATAAAATTATATTTTTAAATAATTTTTTGTGTTGTTTTTATTCTATTTGGGGATTTTTAATCAGAAATTGTTTTATTAAATTAAGTCGATTTTTGATAAAAATATCATATAATTTTTTTCATATATTATGGGCCTTAATGGCCGAGTGGCTAGCGCCCGGCGCGAAAGGTTTGGGGTTCGAGTCCCGGCGGTGCCATGGATGTTTGTAGTGGTTCGGAATCCAATTTAAACCTTAGGTACCGGTCTAACAGGATAGTAGAGCGTTGCGGAGGTATTGTTACCCCGTGTCCGTAGCTTATCTTCAAGCTACACGCATCTCCTGGGTAGTGTTAAGTGAGTAACGTCGGTGCAGTGCTTGCCTTAAGGTATCGAAGACAATTGTCTACGTGTTTGCCAGCTGCATCAGAACAAAAAAATTATAAATATTAACATATTTTTTCTTATATATTAATATCTGAAAATATTTTTCACGTTAATACTGTATTTACACTACCTGTAAACTTACTCCTATAAATTACGGAAATATCTTAACCTCTAAAGAAAAAAAATGATTTTATAAAAAGGTTTGTTTGCACTTCACAACGGAATCATAAAAATATTACGATTACGTGGCAGCTACTGAAGGCAAAAAATAGAGCGCTTATCTTATCAGCAGTAGCCAGCCAAAGTATGCGCTCAAAAAGGTTTAGGGTAAATAAGAAGGTGAAAAAATAGAATAACGATTTTTCTTGACCTTCTATTGATACTTCTTTTCTTGCTTAATGCTCTAGAAATAATATTATGTCATATTCAACATTAAGAATTTCACAAATATATTTACTGAAACAAATTATTTTACATTTAATTAATTTTTCTTTAATAGTTTTAAATTTAATTATTGTATTAGTTTTCTGAGGGTTTTTTTTTTTCCCCTCCTTTAAACTAAAGATGGTCATTTTATTTATTTATTTATTTTTTTATTTTTTTGTATTTTTAGATTGAAATTTTACCAAAAAATAATAACAAAAAAAAATAAGACGTGTTATTATCTAAGAAAATGCACTTCATGAGACAATGTGTTTCCATTTGGATTTTCCGTTCGATTTTAAAATCGCTATTGAATCTGGGATGATTGAAAAAACATTTAGGTCAAGGTTTAAAATAGCCCATGCATGTCGTAAAAGGCGACTAAAATGGGTACCCAATGATTTTTTTTCTAATGTTTAATGTTTAAATATTTGCATTTATTGTTACAATTTAACTTGTAGGCACAGGTTTGCAAATTAAACTCATATAAAAACTTTTACTGAAAAACTAGTATGTTTAACATTAAACTAATTTGCATTGCAAAGCTTAATATCATTCTCATTACAATGTCATGCCATTCCTGATTCAAATTATTTTATTATTTTTTTATATTTTTTAAATTTATATTTATTTTATAATTTTATATTTCATAATAAAATAACGTATTACACTATATTTTTAATATTGTAACATCTCGGCCTATACTAGTCCCATAACGGTTTTAAGAAGGGGGCTACTTTCAGGCTCATGGGAGCACTTTAAGTTTTATTTATAAAAAAATATATACAGATATATATACAGAACTCTATTTATAGAAAATGAAAATTAAAAATAATTTTATTCACAAATGCAGTCCTATCCAAGAACGGAGATTTTCAAAGTTCTCGAGTCTACGACGAATTTAATGTACTGATTTGCGGCAGACCTTAATTATTACTCGGCGTGATAGACGAAATCACAAGTGATTCAATTTGGAAACTATCTTTTCTTCACAAAAAAAACTATTTTTAAGACAATCCATCAATAGTGGGGTAAGCTTCCCTCACTTCCCATATGAGTAGACATTTCTCAGCTCGTGGTCTATCACCAATCACAATGGAACAAATCATGGTATAATTCATATTCCATCTGTGAAAAAAAATGCTACAATATATATCTTGACACAGGGACCTGTTGGACCGAGTGGCTAGCGCTCTGGCTCTCGGTACCACCGGTTTCGGGTTCGAGTTCCAGCGATGCCATGGATGTTTGTAGCGGTTCGGAATCCACTTTAAACCGTAGGTCTATCGTATCCCGGTCAAGCATGATCGTACAGCATTGCGGGGTGTTGTTACTCTTCGTCCGTAGCTTATCTTGACGCTACACGCACCTCCTGGGTAGGGCTAAGTGAGAAACGTCGTTGCAGTGCTTGCTTTAAGGTATCAAAGACAACTGTCTAAGTGTTTTCTAGTTGCATTAGAAAAAAAAATATATTGACACATAATCAAAGTTATCCAGAAATAAAAATTTGTACCCGCAACATTGCAAATAGTATGAAGAATGGAATCGAATATCTATGGTGTTATTATTCAATCATTGTCAAGATACAAATAAATACTGTAAATTATCTTAATATGAGCAACTTCGAAGAAACTTTAAAGATTTGCACTTTTTCTACTCGTATACCCTTAATTCTTGAGTCATTGACATCCAATCTTCTGAAATTCTTTAACTTGACAAACTTACAATGTACCCAAACACGTAGAAGCCAATGAACCCGTTCATCTTTAACCAAACTCATTAAACCATCAACGAAATACTCCTTCGACTTTTATGACTGCCCTGTCTTCCTCTAATGACAGAATGTTAAAGAATAAATGGTTAATTTTTAAACTGGCTCTCTCTCGCTCCTAAAGAAATTAGATAGCAGATATTTACGCGCCGTCCATTTTACCGTTGTTAGGAACCTAACATGAAAGACTCCTTCGTGGCGTACTTCAACGATTAATGACTTTAATCACAATCTCTGCTTGAGAGGGCCGTTTTGCTATTTTATTTGGCACGCAAAAGAATTATTTTCTTTGCTATCGCCCATCGTCGTTGGAAAAAAACATTCATCTATCGAATGAAAAATTTGGTTAAGTTGCTGTCCAGTCAATCGATTCTCTTTTTAAATACTCTTTAATGGTAGTTTTATTATGTACTCCATTGTAAGAAAAGCATCATAAATCTCTTTTTTTTGGAGAAGGAATTAAAACGATAATCAATCAATTGAAATATGCCAAGTTTTTAGGATAAATGTTATTCTACTGTGCTTTGCTATTCTAATATAAAATATTTGCAATCTTAAAAATCATATTTTAAATGAAATTTATATTTTTTGGCATAAATTTACAGCAAAGTGACGAACCTGATGTGATATTTGAACAAATAGTTAGCTGGGCTCATTCCCTAGTGCTACTAGCATGTAGGAGATAAGTTCGAATCCGTTAGAAGTATAGATTGCTTTCAATGCTATCAGAAAAAATGACATGATAACGACTGTAATAGCTTGAATAAGTGTATCGCAAATCCGATAGTAAGGCTGCATCAACTTAGAGTGTTCGGGGTTTTTTAAAGCCTGCAAATGCGGCATAGCTATATCTAAAAGTGCTCCAAAATTTTATATTAAAATCGATGGATCATGGATATATCCATCATAGCAATCATGGATGAAAAATTTCCCAATGTATTTAAAAAATAATTACGCCAACACTAATTCAAGCTAGGTTTTTAAGTTGAAACAATATAAATCATTCTGACGATTCTTAATCATTAGAAGGGTTCGATGATTTTTATACATAAATAAAGGGGTTGTATTTTCATGGTATTTAGAGAAATCGATGCGGTTTCAGTAATTCAGTAGATCAACAGTTCAGTAAGGAATTCAGAACTGTTGATGATCTATATATCTTAAAGTATAAGTAAATCTCTAAGTATGCTAGATATTTAACGTTGAATTTCATACATATATGCTCCTTTAGTGGTGAAGATTATAAAAAATTTATCAATGGCTGATTCCTGGTTCGGTACAATGTGCGCCACTGGTGAGTATTAAAGTCAATGTTCAATCCGCTGACGGGTTTGCTCTAGACATTGTTTCAAAAAACGAGGATATTCGATGGCGTTTGTGATGTTCAGCATCTTGACTCGTTAGTCAGACTACCTGGAGGGGCTTTCCCGAGTTTTCTCCCATACGGGAGATCAAAATATTACCCCATAAAGTCCTCTCGCAAAGCACTGCCCTCCTTCTTCAGTGATACGAAGTCAAGTCAGACTTCTACCTATGGGTGCTCCATCACAACAGAAGGATCCTCCGGGAAAGCACTGCCCTCCTTCTTCAGTGATACGAAGTCAAATCAGACTTCTACCTATGGGTGCTCCATCAAAACAGAAGGATCCTCCCGGATTGCACCCCCGTTCCTCCTTCCATGAAAACACAAGGGTTCATGGACTTGGTCTAGATGTTGCTGTGGATCAAGTGGTATAAGAAACAACAACAGTTATTAATACATTACATGGGCATGTTTAGAAATACATTTCAGAAATAAGAACTTTGCATTCTCCAATAAAAAAAAATTATACTAGGACTGTGAATTAATTTTGAGAGATTTACAACAGATAGCGTAACTTACGCTGTATCACGTCAAATACTTTTATAGTTATATTCCTGTCAAAACTGTTTCATTAAGTTTTACTTTTTATTGGTCATTTTGCTTATGTTCAAACAACATATTTTTTCTCAGCTTCGAAGATATCGAATTACGAGCCAACAAGACACCATCTGAGGAAGCTTAACTTATACTATTCAATTCAATGAAAAGTTCTGCGGGGAGACATCGAGTGCTATTAAAAAGTGAACTCCGTCGTCTATTACAGTGAACTCCGTCGATAAAAATGTGTGAGTATTGGTTTTGACGTTTTAAAAGTGATGATTTCTATAGAGTTGACAAAGAAAGTCCTGATCAGCAAAAAAAGTTGGAAGATGATTAATTAGAAATAAATAATTCTCTACCAAGATTCATGTCAAACGCAGAATGAACTTATTGAATGTTTATCGTACAACAGTTTAAAAACTTTTAAATACACTCGATGTGATTCAAAACAAAAAAAAATTGGGTGTCATACGGATTGAAGCAGAGAAATGCTGAACTATTATTTTTCACGTGTGCACAATTGCATCGATGTCAAAAAAGAAAAGGCTTTTTGCAACATGTCATCACTGGCGATGAAAAATGGATATGCTACGATAAATCGTGAAGTTTGCCTGGTCATGCATCAACATCGACGGCAAGGCCGCATATTCATGGTTCAAAGCTCCTGCTGTGCATCTTTCAGTACCAGCTTGGTATTGTGTACTATGAGCGGCTTCAACTGTATAAAATCATCACTGGTAAATGCTACAAAATGCAATTAATGCGTTTAAGCAGTGTATTGAAAGAAAAATGCGAGCAAAGACACGGTAAAGTAATTTTTTAACATGACAACGCACGATCACACGTTGCTCGTGTAGTCTAAATATATTTAAAAGCGCTAAATGGGATGTGTTACCTCAGTCACCATATTCTCCAGATGTTGCTCCACCGGATTGTTCAATCCAATTGGATTGTTCAAATCCATCGAACACGGTCTAGCTAAGCAGCTCTGTCAATCTTACGAAAACTTGGGAAATTGGATCGATTGGTAGACGCATCAAAGACAACGGATTCGTGTTCTTTGAATCCGTATGCTGCCAGAAATATAAGAAAAAGTAGTGACTAGCGATTTACAATATTTTTTAATATAATAATTTACACAATTTTTCAAAATTTAAGTCTTGAATTTTTTTAAAAATCCTTCAAAATTAATTCTTAGTCCTAGAAGTATTTTTTATCTAAAGTTTTCAACAAAATTTTTTCCGCTAGTTCACAATCGAAAACACTTACTCGTATGTTTCATTAATTTCATCTAATAAAATACATCGTATTTCTACTACTTTTAAAGCCTTATCTTCGTCTTTTTTACCCAAAAGTAAGATATCGTTGCCTTTTTTTTTTTTATATTTCTTGGCCTGCAACATGAGAAATTAATTGCGAAGAAAAATCTTTCTAAACCACAAATGATACATTCTGTACTCACTTCATTTATTGCGTTATCGTTTTTTCTTTACTTTTATTGATGATTTCTAAAAGATTGTTTGGAGTTTTCTAGATTTTTTTAGCCTTTTCCTTCTCTGCAAGGTTACATAAAAAGTCGGGTTTTTTTATTATTATTTTTTTGTTTTAGTTTGTTGAATTGTTTGCTGGCAATTAATGTTACGTTTTTTGTAATTAATTTTCAATAAACGCTTCTTAAAATTAAATCATTTATGTCTAAAAAGATTGTTTCAACAATATAATTCTTTTTATTCAACATCATTTTTTTTACTCACGACTGGAACAGATGTGAGAACTGGGGGATTGAAGCGGTTAGTATAAGCGAAACTGAGATCTCAACGATCTGGTCCGAAACCTAAACGAGAGCTCCTATGCCGAAAAGATTGCAGGCCAAAAGAATTGAAACCAACCTGCACACTATAATAAAAAAATATCAGAACTATGAGATATTTTTAAATTTTCTATTCAAACAAATTTTTTAAGAGCTAATTAAATTTCACTAGAACTTGTATTAAATTTCAATATTATTTCAAAGCAGACTCATTTTTTTAAAATTTTAATTCAAATTTTTTAAATTCACATAAGTTTATTAATTCACATTATTAATTAATTATAAATTCACATAAGTTTATAAATTCACATTATTAATTAACTATTAAATTCACATAGTTTATAAATTCACATAAGTTTATAAATTCACATTATTAATTAACTATTAAATTCACATAGTTTATAAATTCACATAAGTTTATAAATTCACATTATTAATTAACTATTAAATTCGCATAGTTTATAAATTCACATAAGTTTATAAATTCACATTAGTAATTAACTATTAAATTCACATAGTTTATAAATTCACATTATTAATTAATTATAAATTCACATAAGTTTATAAATTCACATTATTAATTAATTATAAATTCACATTATTAATTAATTATAAATTCACATTATTAATTAATTATAAATTCCCATAAGTTTATAAATTCCCTTTATTAATTAATTATAAATTCACATTAATTTGTTAATATTTTATCTGAAATCTGAGTTCCCTACAAAATCTTTATTTCTATTTCTCAACTATTTTTTTCTTATATTGAATTTAATGAAATTGTAACAACATTAAAGTCCAAAACCAAATAGAGACGGCATGTTTTCGTGGGGTAAAAATGACACCGTAACTCTTTGAATAGCACTTTTATTTTCTACGAAACAGATTTTAGCCTTGAAAATCTAGACTACTCTCATCTGAGAAGATCTGAGATTTACCCAAGCGTTACAAATGACCGTCAAATGAATAGTGCTTCTCTGATGATTTGAACAAGGTTTAGCTTTCAAGGAAAAGGTCGCTTTCACTTTATCTAAAATGCAGTACAACACAAAAACCAGACTTTGAAAGAAGTAATTTGGTTAATGTGGAAAAGATTTTGCGGGATAAAATGACATCTTTCTTTCATTAAAATAGCCTCTTGGATCAGAAAAATTGAACGAAGTATAAAATTTGAGCTGAAAAATTTGTTATTAAACAAACGTCAGCATTTATTAATATCACTACCACTTGGCTACATTAGGGTATTTTTACTAAGATTAAAAAGATTTGTGTTAATAATTTCAGTTATTACAGAAAAAAACGTCCGCCTTTATTTTTTTAAATGATAATGATAAGATTTTTTTTTTACCTGAAAGCTGTATTAAACTATGCATCATCTTTTATGGCGAAGCATTACGAAGAAAGCTTTTTTAGGTTGACAGTTTTAAGAGCAGTTTACTATTCAGCTAAGCTAAATTTTTTTGTGTATGTTTTCATTTCTTAAACTATAAAACTTAAGGCTCTGAATTCTTTTTTCACTTAATTCCTTATTATTTTTTATCTAGTGCGAAGTCATGAAAAATTCACTAAGTTTTATTTAAATTAAAGCATTTATTTTTTTTTTTTTTTTTTTTTTTTTTTTTATGTTTAATTACGATGTCATCCAGAGTGGATCTTTATGCCTGACGTCATCGAACACGTGATGATGTATAACGTCATATAGCATAATCGCTAATGGTTTCATATAATTTTAGAAATTTCTTGAAATTAAAATGGTAAATTTTGAAGAATTCATAATTAGAGACTCTTTTTCAATATCGTTTTTTTTATCTTTCAAATCATCTATTATATTTTCTAATTATCTACTCTTCTTCTTCTTCTTTTCAGTGAAGAAGATGTTGCCCCATGGCCGTCTACCTGCTGGAGATGTTTTTCTTCTTACGGGATACGGTTGTCAGACTTACGCCCAACGTTCTACTGTCATATTAAATCGGGACCTACGATTTAAAGTGGATTCCGAACCATTACATCCTTTCATGGTACCGAGGGCCAGAGCGCTAGTCACTCGGCCATCAGGTCCCAAAATCTTTTAATGCACACATAAATTTATTATATTCTAAATGCTTTTTATTAATAAATGAGTTTCAGAATATGTTTGCATTTACATACGATATTATATGTTGAACATTAGCGTTTCAAACACCTTGATGAATCTTTTAATATCTCACTGGACACCTTGCATTTTCATCTCATAATAATTTATTGAAATGTAAGTGTAATGTCATATTTTGAGATTAATAATTATATATAAATAGAGATAAGCAGATATAACTACATTTATATAGATAGATTAAATAAATGTGTAAAGATTTCTTTGTACTTTTCATCGATTTTTTTTCTCAATAAAATTAACAAATAACAAAAACGTTTTAATTTCTGTAACCTAGAAACATGAATCATTCATGTTTTTGTTGTTTCTTATCCAGCTTGGTAGACATCTAGTTGGTCTAGATGTCTACCAAGCTGGATTAAATTAAGCTGGATTAACCAAGCTGGATACTACCAAGCTGGATTAACAAGCTGGATACAGATTCATGGGCTTGGTGCCCATGAATCTGTATGGACTCACGGTTGAAGGGAAAGGGGGCAGCTACTGTTGTGATGGAGCACCCGTAAGTAGAAGTCTGACTTGGCTCTGTGACATTCTACACTCATATGAGACAGGGGCCTACGGTTTAAAGTGGATTCCGAACCACTACAAACATCTACGGGACCGCCGGGACTCTAGCCCGAAACATGTGGCAACGAGCGCCAGAGAGTTAGATACTCTGCAATTCAGGCCGCTGAGTCATTCCTGGAAGTCTTAAAAATAAACGTAACCTCGACGTATAATAGTTCACTTTAAAATATTTCAATAGTTATTTATCTCAAATACATACTTGATGTGAGTAATAATTCAAATTAGGATCCAATTATAAGCATAACTAATACATGTCTCAAAGTAATTCATTCACATTATTCATTATTTAAAATAATAAGGGAATTTTGACGCGCTTCAGTGGTTTATTAAATGCAGTATTCTCTTAAAAGATCTAAAGTGGAAGAATTTAAGATTCACATTATAGAAGAACACCAGGTTAGATGATGGTGCACACCTGTAATCTTGCGTACGATTAATTTGTAAGCACGTATATTCTTAGGACAGTTTGTAAGTAGAGCATTCTAAACTTACTACTACACGTTTATGATCTGAAGCTCCAAACTATTGAAATCAAAATTTTGTGAGAGGTAATGGACTAAAATAACACCCTCATACTAAAAGATACCAGCACTTTCCTTCGGTAAATGTCCACATTAAGTATTGCATTAAACTTTATAAGGGTCTTCAAATTTCACCACATAAAGTTGTACGAAAAGTCCTTAAGAAAGTCATAGAACTTTTCATAGTTTTCTACGAAATAATAGCCCTACTACTAAAGTAAAATCATGTTCAAGAAGTTAATTTTAAAATTGAAAATCTGTGTGGGATGTATTAACAGGTTAACAGAGAAAACTTTGACAAAATGATTTGAATTTTAAAAGAAACAATAAAAGTTTTTATAAATATGTGTGAATACCTTTTCTTTTAGAAAAATTTAAATCACTCCAAAACCTTATTCAATGATTTGTAAAGTTATATTACTGTGATTTTAAACTAGAAAATTAATAATTTTTTTTTATTTAACATATAAGCAAGTATTATTTAGAATGTGGAAATGCCGGGAACGCATTTTGAAACACGAAACGGATAAAAGTCAGTTTAAAATTTTATGAGTAAAATTGGGTAACGTGTAAATTTGTCTATGCCTGATATAAGTACAATAGGTTGGAATGTACTTCCTTTATGTACTACTCCTTCCTTCATGTGCTTTATGAACTTACAGAATGTACTATTCCTTCATGTACTTTATGTACTTCCAAAATGTACTATTCCTTCCTTTATGTACTTCTAGAATGTACTATTACTTCCTTTATATACTTCCAGAATGTATTATTCCTTCCTTTATGTACTTAATGTACTACCAGAATATATCATTCTTCCTTTATTACTATTTAAGGAATACTACGTAAAGGATCTACTTTACTATTAAGATTTACTTTATTACTACTTTGAACTACTATTATTAAGAATTGGCTTATTACATACTTTGACGAATTTACTTTATTACTATTTACTATTCATTCCTTTATGTACTTCCACAATGTTCCTTCCTTTAATTTTATGTATTTCCAAAATCTACAATTCCGTTCCTTTATGTACTTCTATAGTGTACTAGAAGGAGGATGTAAACACCCAGATAGAATTGCGGTGATGTTGCTTCCAAATTGTGATGACGGTATAGCAGGATACTCGAAATGCATCCTGGACAATGCTGCATCTGCTATTCTAGCGTCGAAGAACGTTATCAAAGCGCTCAGTATTTGAAAACAACATAAGGCAGGAATAGAAATAAACAGCATACTATCTTTAATACAGATTTACAGAAAAAAATAAATTTGGAAATCCCTAAATAATCCTTTGTTATCTATCCAATGACACATACAGAAAATATTTACTCGCCCTTATTTGGTACCTCAAATACATTTTCCAGTCCAAATACATATGCTCTTATCGTCTTTTCACCTGTATCGTCCTTATGGTATCATGATTCTTGATAACGTAAACTCGAATAAAATTTCCGTAAACACGAAATCATTTTTGTTTACACTTCTGAAATACTATTAAATGTATTTATGTCATTGCTTCAAGCAAATAAATATTCAACTTTTTTTTCTCAAGCAGAATTCAAAAGATATAAAAATAAATAAATTTTTACTGAATAAAGTAACGAGAAACATTTAATTTTTATGCAAGTTTCTCGTCAAAATCTATTATGTCTCTTTGCCTTTAAATATTTGTATAAATGAATGTATTTGTTGATCGTGACAGAGAGTATAGTTAAATATTGTGTTCCGTTTTATTTACCTATGCTCTGTGAACTACCTCGTTTCAAAATTAATCATAGTGTCCTTTTACTACTGTGCCCAAAAAGTAAGTCAAATTTTGTTTTTTCAAAATTTCTTTATTTATTCTTCCAAATTTATTTCATCGTCTTCAAAGTAATCCCCTCCGGACACAATGCACTTATGCCAACTTTTTTTCCAATCCTCAATGCATGCTAAAAAGTCATCGGCAGGGATGGCCTTCAAAGCGCGCGCCGATCCATGTTGAATCTCCTCAATCGACTCAAAACGCTGTCCCCGGAGTGGCCAGAAGTCACGTGGTGTGAATACGGTGGTTGTGGAACTATATGGGTTTCATTTTTGGCGAAAAAGTCACGAAGAATCAATGCAATGTGAGCTGGCGCATTATCGTGATGCAAAAACCAAGAGTTGTCTTTCCATATATCTTTCCATCCCTCTGCGCAATTAATTCAGACATTTAAAAAAAATCCCTGAAATCACTTTTAGCGTCTCACAAAGCCAAGCGTAACTTACTTGTTTTTTACGTATTATTTTGACGTGAAATTTCACACAGATGTCAAGGACAGTGGCAACAACCTAAACAAGAAAAAAAATTTAAACTCCATATCCCCTGGAAATTAAAATTGAAAATTGGTTTTACTTTTTTGGGCACAGTAGTATAAGACTTTTAAGGAATCTTTAACCGTAACTTTTCACGTACTAATTCCTTCCCATAGCTCCCTCCAAGTAATTTGATTAAAACCAAACATCTTTATTTCTTTTTATAACACTTTTTAATAAATTGAAATGATTAACACTCGCTTTGAAATGATTAATAATCCGAAAATGAAATAAATTTACAAAATTAAATAATATGCAATTGAAGTCTACCTATTATATATATATTTTTTTAATTTATTTAGAAATAAAAATTGAATAAAATAAAGGGAAAAAAAGAAAGATTAGAAATAAAAATTGAATAAAATAAAGGGGGAAATAAAAGAAAGATTAGAAATAAAAATTGAAATAATAACTCTTTCTCTTCTAACTAAAATAATATCCCAGAAGAAAACTAATCTAAAATAAAGTTCTTAATGGTATCTAATGTTTCAATAACACACTTCTCTCATTTTTTTAGAAAAGTATATGGAAACATACGCTTTCAAAAAAAGGATTTTATTAGGATTATTACAAAAGAAATAATACATTGTCATCAATATGATTAAAGGCTTTCATTTTTTTGTTATTATTAATATGTTAAAGAAGGAATAAGTCGTATTTTAAAGATTATAAATTATATTTTATCTTAATTTCATGTTTTTAAACCATGTTGTTCGAAGAAAAATTGATAAAACAACATCGCTTCAGCTTTCAAGGAAAATGGTTCATTTAGCATTTCTATTGTTAAAGATGAATAATACGATAAAAATCTTCATGGTTAAAATGCACATTAATTCTTATTTCTAACCGGATAATGAATTTCTTTTTATTATTGTTGAAAGCAATTACTTGAAAAAATTAAATTAAAGTTTAATTAGTAATTAATTAAAACAATAAAACGATTAATTGCGAGTAAAATACTTTTGTAATCACGTTTAAGATTTTTAGTTATTTTATTGAATTATTTTAAAGCAGAAAAACTAATTATCAGAGCAATTTATTCCAAAAGATTTGCTTTTACTTTTCTTTCTGATATCGAAAATTGAGTGTATTCTATTATCGAAATGAATTAAATCCATACTTATTTTTAAATAATCTAGATCAAACAAATAAAAATTAATTATAGAAATAAAATGAATTTTACTGCCTACTTTAAACACAAACAATTTTTTTTTCTTGTTCGTAATTATTAAACATTATTCTCTCGTATCTTGGTTTAAATAACTTTCTTTCATGAAGTACAAGAAAAAGTTTCGTCAATTTTTATAATAATTAGGAAAATTTTTTTTCTGATTTTTATAATTTAAATTTTTCCAAAGAAGAACACTTATATCGTGAGACTACGTCTTTAACCTTTCTTTAAATTTTTCATAACTCAGTATCAATTAATATTTGTAGTTTTTAAAGGTTTACAATATCCAGGACTTGTGAAATTCTTTAAAATTATTTCTTCGATCACGTTTAATTCAAAATATATATCATTTATTGTTTTTTATTTTAAATGTCCATTTTTCAATACAAGTATATATATATATATATATATATATATATATATACCCCTATACACTGCTAAAATATATGTAGACTTAGGCCGCTTGCAAAAGATGCATCCCGGCCGAAACCCCAACTTCTGTAGATTTACACCGGTTTCAACTGTTGCATCCCGGCCGAACCTACAGTTTTGTTAAGACTTCTCTACCAGTCTAACAGTGGCTGTACTTTTGCAGTGGGTGTCTAGGGGTGTATTTCCAAACACATCAACGGAACGTTGGTTTTCTCTCAACTACACATATTTAATGAATATATTTACATCAATATTTACATTAACAATTAATCATTCACAACCATTTTCTACCGCTGCTTGACGCAGCGTCTCCCATGTCAGTTAGCTTTCTCCTCTCGCGCCCAATTACGGGGTTTCTTCCCTTCTTTCAAGGCCAGAGTTCAAGGTCCAATACTGCCACTACATGGCAAAAGGTTGGTGTGAAAGACACATAGTCCGTGATGTGTTTCCATCTGGTGCTTAGCAGGCAAACAAATCCTACATATATATACACTATATAGTTTATATATACACTATATATAAACTATATATACACTGCTGAAAAAAATTAGGGCATATTATAATTTTGGGTATAAACTGCAGATGAGGAAATGTTTTGGTGACTGATAAAACTAATGACTGATATATGATGTATAGGTGGTATAAGATACGAGAAAAGAAGAATAGGCAATGAACAAGAAATAATTAAATTTTATTTACTATATTTGTCCGTAAACAAGAAATGCATAATTTGTACATATTATACAAACAAACAAAAAATGTGATTTTTCGGATACAAATGAGTTTCAAAAAGGGGTATGGTTTCCCCTGACTGAAACCAACGTCGCACACCTAGTACGTTACCTGTAATCAAAGAGGCTAGCAATGACGGACTAGGGTATTCTCTCTCACTCCTGTAATAATACTTAGCAATAATTATTTGATGTATTCCTAGGAAGCTGTAATATAACTCTTCTTTGATTTGCCACACCTCAATATTGTCTTCTTCTTTGAAAGTAGGTTTTGTCTGCGTGAGTGTTAATTGTTTTCATATACATCCAGTCCCTTATCTGAGCTTTTACGATTGTCATACTACTGTGTCCAAAAAGTAAGACCAATTTTAAATTTAAAATTCCCGGGGCTTATGGAATTTCAATTTTTTTTTTCTTTTTTAGGTTGCTGGCACTGTCCTTGACATCTGTGGGAAATTTGACGTCAAAATATTCATCAGTGTTTGAGTTACGCTTGGCTTTGTGAGACGCTAAAACTGATTCTGGCGATTTTTGAAACGTCTGAATTGATTGAGCAAAAAACTTGCATTAAATTTTGTTTGCGGAAACGTATAGAATGATGCAGAAGGCATTCGGTGAGCATTCCTATATCGGAAAGAAATGTTTAGAAGTTGTATAAACAGCTCAAAGAAGGCAGAGAACGCGTTGAAGACGAAGAGCCCTCTGGTCGACCATCAACCTCAACCGACGAAGTTCATGTCCAAAAAATTAAAGATTTGGTGCAAAATTTAAAGACTTGCAAACCGTCGATTTACAATTAGAGACCTTGTTGCTGATGTTGGAATTTCAAAAGGATCGGTCAATTCCAATTTGGGCCTCAAACGTGACAAATCTCGATTGGTACCGAAAACACTGAGTGCGCCAGTTCCCACTGCATTGATTCTTCGTGACTTTTTCGCCAACCTTTTTCCACAACCACTGTATTCCCACCGAGCGACTTCTGGATATTCCCTAAACTCAAAAGACCACTCCGGGGACAGCATTTTGAGTCGACTGAAGAGATTCAACGTGAATCGGCGCGCGCTTTGAATGCCATCCCTGCCGATGACTTTTTAGCATGCATTGAGGATTGGAAAAAAAGTTGGCATAAATGCATTGTGTCCGGAGGAGATTACTTTGAAGGTGATGAAATAAATTTGGAAGAATAAATAAAGAGTTTTTGAAAAAAAAATTGGTCTTACTTTTTGGGCACAATAGTATAGCACCCACTTTTCATCACAAGTAATGATAAGATCCAAAAAAGAAGTATTTCTTTTCCGAATACTTAATGATGTGCAAAATCTGCAAACGTTTCAATTTCTACCTTTCTGTCAACTCATATGAAACACATTTGTCAATTTAATTTATCTTTCCAAGTGTTTCGAAACTGTTGCTATGCGTATTCAAAGATCAATACCAAACTTTCTAACAGTCATTGTAGGGTTAGCTCTAACTTTGCCTTCAGAACATCATTAAAAATAATGCTTTCAGCTCTTACACGGAATTCATTTTCTATAAGCTCATATCTCATGATTCAAATTTCTCAAACCATCGGATCACTGAGGAAACATTAGCTACATCATTCATTCGCGAATGCATCATTAATGATGCGTGTAGCTTGGGTGTTGCCTTAGACAGAGCATAGAATGTCCAAGTTTATATTCATTCAGAAAACTGATCCATAATTTGAGATGTCGTAATTTTCTAAAATTTCAGATATTTATATGCGAATAAAATATAGACTTAGATAGAGCAATAAAATTGATATAGGACACTCTTTTTAACTTTACAGATAGATAGATATTTTATAGAATGTCATCTAATAATGAAACGTCCACTTCAAGTAGAGCAACCTAATAATAATCATTGAAAAAAACATTTGTTGATGGTTAATATTTGTTGCCATAACTGTGTTTGGGGCTGATGTTTGTTGATAACATATATATATTTTGTTGGCAGATATATATATATATATGCCAACAAAATATAGCCTTAGACAGAGCATAGAATAAGAAACAAAATGACATTCTTTTTTAAGTTAATTTTACTTGAAACATATTTTATAAAATGTCATACTGAACTTCCATTTCATGAATAATAATGAAACGTCCATTTCATGTGGAGCAAACTAATAATAATAATTGAAAAACATCATTTGTTGATGGTTAATATTCTTGAAGATTAATATTTGTTGATAACAATAATTATTTGTTGACAGACAACAGATATTTGCTTATAGATAATATTTGTTGATTAATATTTTGTTGATAGTTGTTAGCTGTTATGGGCTAATATTTTTGATAAGGCTTAAGTTAAAAAGGAAAGAAATAATAATAAAACATAGAAAGGGGTCCTTCATCCATGCTCGCGATTTATTGGCAACTTCATATCTTCTGATCATCAATAAATTTTAAAAGATGGAATAAAATACAATTTTAATATACTATAACCGATTCATATTAATCTTTTAAAAATCCCCAATCATATAACTTTTTAAACTGTGCATATCTGCCTTATATATCAATATTAAATCGGTTAAATATCATCGTTAAATTTCTCCATTAAGTAGAAAAAGAAAACTAATAACAGTAATTCTTGTGTCACCATTCTTTATCCCACACAAAAAAGAAAAGATCCAACGTACTTAGCCGACTACATTTTTTTTCCTTCTTTCAAAGGATTTCTTAACATACAAGCAAAAAAGTAAGCATATCATTTTTGACAATTCTTTTTTTATTAAAAAAACATTCGAATTTAGCAAACAAGCATACTGCTCTTTTCAACCTTTTAAAAATTGATTGTAATTCAAAAGGAGAAGAAAAAAAATTAAGATTTAAATTTTTATTTCTAATCGTATTTTTAAAGTATTAAAAAATTATTCTGATACTTTCTTTCACTATCGCATACATGAATTTCCTAAAAAAATTTGGAATTTTTAAAGAATTGAATTCCTGGAAAACAGGAATTTCCTAAATTTTCTTTCTGATGTGCATATAATTCACATACATATGTCATTAGTTATTTAAATTCTTTATATATTGTTTTTGTCTAGTTGAAGCTGAACAGAAATAAACAATTCAAACTTTTGTTTTAGTTATGCCTTTCCGATGAATAATTTAAAAATATAGTATGCAAGATTAGATTAAAATGAAAAAATTTTAGCTTTTACAGAGACTAAACTAAACAAAATAAAAATTGTTAACTTACTCGTTAATTTTTTATTTTACCAAGTATTAAAAATGCTGTTGATGTGAAATTAAATTCGTAAAATAGCTTCATTTATTGCGAAATACGAAAGGAAATAAGGATAATTTTTAACATTTAGATGCCCATTTGAAAAATTGAATACTGTACTGGCACTTAAAGGTGAAAAAATAATGTGGAATTTTATTTGATTTATTGATAAAGGAAAAACAAATTTATATTAATTATTTCAATGAACAAACAGTTTCGAACGACCTTGAGATTCACTTAGTCATTTAAGATGCTTTGATTTCAATCTAAGTTTTCAACAACTAAAATTTGTACTTTTTTTTTCATCCACACTTTTGATACGAAAGCAATAATTCTATTTCAATTGCGTCAATAAGTTTTATAAATTGTGCTTTACGTTGTCTACAAAAAATAAGTAAAAGGAAATGTTTTTTTTAATAATTTTTTTTCGATAATTATGTTGCTTTAATAATTCTTATTCTGTATTTCTGAACGCGTCATAACGGTATATTGTTTCAAAGATTGTAGTTATAAATCTTCATGAACTAAAATCAAACAAGAAATCTCAACCTGAAATAAGGAAAACATGAGTAGTTTGAAAGATGGAATCGGTTAAACTGGAAACAATGACTTTCAAAGTGTAACACAACCATTTTATTCAGTTGAATTGAAGTTTTTGTATTAAAATGGTGAAAGTTTGTTATGCTATATTTCATGACGATTTTCGTCTTTTTTCTTCTATTTTAAGCAAAATTCATCGAAAATTTTTATTAATTGGATTCTATGTATTAATTAATGTGTTTACTAAGAACTTACGTAATACATGTATTCTTCGGCATTTCCTTTTTTGTTGTTGTTACAGAAATACTAATTGCTATGTCATCTGATACTTTCTGATTGCAGTTATAAGGATTTTGTACGATTCACTAATATCAGCAATTTGCAATCTCATTTCAGAAGTAATTTTTCCCCTGAATTGTTTTTCATTAAAATTTTATAACTACTTTTACCAGACAGTTAATAAAAGGCTTGGTACTTCAATTGGTGTTTTCTATGCAACGCTGTCTCATTGCTTAGAAAAAGTAAAGCATGTTTGTTATCATGCTATATTTCATGATGATTTTCGTTTTTTATCTTCTATTTTACGCAAAAATCCATCGAAATTTTTTATTAATTGGATTCTGTTTATTAATTAGTGTGTTTTCTAAGAACGTGCGTAATACATGCTTTCTTCGCCATTTTCTTTTTGTTGTTTTTACGAAAGTATTAATTACTATGTCATCTGATGCTTTCAAAGTTTTTTTGATTGTTGTTGTAAGGATTTAGCGCGATTCATCAATTTCCAGTCTCACTTCAGAAGAAATATTTTCCTTAAATTGCTTATCGTTAAAGTTTTGTTGCTACTTATACCAGACAGTCAATAAAAGGCTTGGTACTTCAATTGTTTTCTACGTAATGCTCTCTCATTGCTTAGAAAAAGTAAAGCATGAAAAAGTAACGCATGTTTGTTATCATGCTATATTTCATGATGATTTTCATCTTTTATCGTCTATTTTAAGCAAAATTCATCAAAAATATTTATTAATTGGATTATATTTATTATTTAATGTGTTTACTAAGAACGTACGTAATACATGTATTCTTCAGCATTTTCTTTTTTGTTTTTATTACGGAAGTACTAACTACTATGTCATCTGATGCTTTCGAAGTTTTTCTGATTACTGTTGTAAGGATTTTGTAAGATTCACTAATATCATCAATTTCTAATGTCACTTCAGAAGTAATTTTTTCCTTGAATTGTTTATCATTAAAGTTTTGTAACTACTTTTACCAGACAGTTAATAAAAGGCTTGTTACTTCAATTGAAATTTTCTGTGCAATGGTGTCTCATTGCTTAGAAAAAGTAAAGTATATTTCTTATCAAGCTATATTTTATAACGATTTTTGGCTTTTATATTCTGTTTTACGTAAAATTCATCAGAAATTTTTATTAATTGGATTCTATTTATTAAATAATGTTTCTTCTAAGAACGTACATAATACATGTATTCTTCAGCATTTTTTTTTTTTTTTTTGTTGTTGTTGTTGTTGTTGTTAAGAAGTACTAATTGCTATGTCATCTGATACTTTCTGATTGCAGTTGTAAGGATTTTGTACGATTCACTAATATCATCAATTTGCAATCTCACTTCAGAAGTAATTTTTTTCTTTGAACCGTTTATCAATAAAGTTTTGTAACTACTTTTACCAGACAGTCAATAAAAGGCTTGAAACTTCAATTGTTCTTTTCTACGCAATGGTGTCTGATTGCTTAGAAAAGGTAAAGCATGCCAATTGCATTTCGCTTTTATGTGATTTGATAAAGTTTTCAGTGAATGCAATAGCTCTTAAGTGTTATATATTTTCTTCTTTTTTGTAAAATATTACTTGAAGGATGTAGATGTAATTTAATTAAATTTACCTTTAGTATTTAAATGTAAATTTGTAAATTTAAATTTAGAGTGACAAAGGTTTCTTATCAAACAATTATCAATTCTTTGTTTTAACGCTTCTAATATTAATAAAAATTGCGTTCATTTTATTGCAAAATTTTGTAATCTGGTGCTTTTTTCAGTAGATAAAATTTCATGTAAAATGATTGTTTTTAATTATATGGCTTGTAAAACATTTTTCATTTCTTTATCTCCTGTTTTATTCAAGATAATATTATTTTATTTTCATTCCTTTTTCATCCCTAAAATTGTGTCACTGTGTAAAGCATCATTAATTGTGTGTTATATACTTTTAGAGTATATAAACTTTTGTATATTATGTTTTTTATTGTATATATATTTTGTTTTTAAAGCATCTCTTAAATATATTCAAACAGTATTTTCTGCTGTAAACTGTATATTTAGTTTCCCTGCATCTAATTTTATTATTAAAAAAATACATATTTATATAAATTTTCAATTTATTGCATGAAATGTTGTCTTTTGCATTTCCACTTGTTTTAAATTCTTAAGCCATGATAATAATGAAAACACTTAATTTGTTTTTAGGCTTGATTTTTATTTAGGTTTTTTTTAATGTTTTTTACTGTATATAAAATTCATTTTACCAATTGTTGTGTTAGTTTTAACTTCATTTTGTAAATTTGCTAAAATGCATACTTCATTATTACTTGCACTGTGTCTTTATTGCTATAACTAAAATTTATCATATTTTACAAACAATTTCTTTTATATGAGTTATATTTTTATTTTTATGGTTATTACTCAGCCTAGAAAAAAATTTATTATTTGACATTTTTTATCTTTTGTATAGTGTGAGATTTGCAAGCAGGCAGACGACCTTGGCCCACCATGGGGCTATTGCGCCAATTAAGAAGAAGAAATATAACGTGAGAAAAATAATTTTAAACCAATTATTTTGATTTGATTTCCTTTTCTATTCATTGCCAATGATAAAATTTTACGTAGTCCAAAAGAAACTATACTTTGAAATTAAAAAATTACTTTCAAATTAATAAATTATAAATCTAGAATTTCAAACCAAATCTAATGAATGTTGTGATAATTATAGCTGTAAGGAATCTGTGTCAATAAATTAAAAGAAATATGTCGACAATAAAAGAAATCATGATTCTGAAAATCCCATGCGTTCAAATTTAAAAACAACTGGATATATTTGAGATTCTTTTCAGAAGACCATTATTAAATTTATCCTTTACATTTTATTACGATTTTCTAATGTTTCTTATTTTAAATTAAATAATTAAAAAGAGTAACAAAACGAACTCAATATATTGGGAATTTAAGTATGTTTGTTGAATTTAAGTTCTTTTTCATGATAATATAGATTAATTATAATTTTAGGATGATTTGATAATTGATTGATTGATGATTTGATTAGGATGATTTGACATTAGCGTTACAGCAAACATTGTAATTATGATTCTGAACCAAAAAGGGCAATCAATTTCTGATTTACCTATTTAAATCTCACAAAAATTATACCCAATATCTAAATGTTCGAATTGACAAGGGTTTTCTTCACTATTATACGCCTTTAAAGTGCTTCTTTACGGTTTTACAGATCATATAATTAAAATTTCTACCTTATTACCTACCTTGAACCAAAAAACATGAATAGTTGATACTTTTAACAAAAATATTACTACTGAATGTAATTTGAAGTCGAACGAAAGATAATGTCGAAGATAAGTCAATGCCATGGACTCAATGAAACTTATGTTATTCGTTAATTGTATTGTCAACTATAAATTGTTATTGTCAACTTGTAAAAAAGCGCATTGGCTTTTCATTTTCTACATTGTGTTCATGTATGATATATGAGGAGATGAAAATATATTTAATATTGCCATAATAATTCGGAACAAGAATTGAGAAATCACTGAAGAATGAATGCCAAATGTATGGCAATAAACTTAGCGTTTTCAGGAGTCAACAAAGGAGGTTAAAAAATTGATTTTATTTTTTCCAAAGATACATCTAGTTATAGACCACTTTATTCGAACTGTCAACCTTTAAGCGTTGTTAAAATTGTATGATTACATCACCTACAATGCATTGTATACCGGATTACATGATACAACATCAAAACATGCATTAATTTTATATTCATAGGAAAAATATTACTGTCCCATTTAAAATTCCAGTACTTGTAACATCACGGAGTAATTGTAGTATACAAAATAATTAGTTATGAAGGAGGAAATACAATTCGTAAATCAAAATAATAACAATAATAATAATAACACAAGTGTATTGCACCCGCATCTTCCTCATTCCTTTGTTTTCAAGGTGTAACCTTGACATGTACTCTGAGAACCATGACATATTTACTATACCTCGAACTCTTGTTAACGACTTCATATTCTTTTTACATACTGGTTTTGTGCAAAATTCTCTGCAGCAAATTCAAACCACGATTCTCACTGCAAATTTACTAAATGTATTATCCTCAGAATAGTTCCAGAAATTACAGCATATAATTTTATTTCAAATTTTTTGTTATTTTTTTTACCCCTAATGGGATATGGGAATATAATTACTTAACAAAGCTACAAATTCTTATAAAAATTTTATAGTATATTACTTATTATATTATTATTATTATTATTACTTATTATTGTTATATTACCAGAAATTACAGTATATATAATGTTAGAGTTTTATTTCAGTTTTTTGTTTAGATTTTTTACCCCTAATTCGTTATGGGAATATAATTATTTAAGAAAGCTATAAGTTCTTAAAAAAATATTATAAATAAAAAATAATAAATAAAATCAATAAAAAAATATAATAAATAAAATCTCTTTAAATCTTTTTATAATTATGTTATGAAATTTAACAAAGCTATAAGTTCTTATAAAAATATTATAAATAAAAATAATAAATAAAATCAATAAAAAAATATAATAAATAAAATCTCTTTAAATCTTTTTATAATTATGTTATGAAATTTAAGAAAGCTAACTATATTTCAACAAAGATTAAAATTATTTTTACACACTAATGATTATTTTTACATACTAATAATTATATATTAATTAATGCTAATGATTAGCTTTAGTATGCATCTGATCAAAGAATTCAAAGGTTTGCTATTATAATATTAATTATCTTCATTTATACTTATGATATTTATTTTTCCATAGAAGCAAATTAAAAATTGATATAACTAAATTTATAAAATGAATAGTTCTGATTAAATTAAAAAAGATTAATTTAACATGATTTTTTAATATGGTGGTTCCAATACCATATAAATTTTTACTTGATAATATAACATCTGGCTATTATATATTTAATTTTGAAATATTTTCCAAACATTTCTTTTTAAATATCTGAGAAGTTTGGGAAATTATGAACTTTAAAAAAATATTCATACTAGTACCGATAAAGTTCAATTTCAAAAGTAAATATTACATAATTCAGTAAGTTTATCTATCAATGATTATGTGAATGATTTAAAATAATCATTAACATTAATATTAATGTTTAAATATGCATACAACTAAATATTAATCGATTTAAATATTTAATATATTTGTTATTAAAATAATTTGGTGCAAATGAATATTACAAAACATTTCATTTATATTCCACATTTAAGATTAATTGATAAAGTTATTTTTTACTTCATTACTTTTTTTTTACACATTATTTACATACAATACCATATTTTTCATTATTTCTGGCATATCTATTTGTAATTATGTACAAGCGTTTAGAACATCCTTAATTCGAATATCATCAAGGACGTTAATAATTTGCTTCCTTTAAGAATTTTGTATGTTCTCCATATAAAATGACGAATGTATTTCTGAATAATTACTAAATCTTTGAGGAAACTCGGCTCTACCTTAATAATACAAATCATCTGATGTTCTTCTTTTAGATTATCAAGGATATTAAAACGTACTGGGTAATGAATTTTAAATCGTCTACAAGGCAACATAAAAATCTGTCAATATATTATGAAAACAATCTAAAATTATTGTATCAGTTGAGAGAAAGACTGATCCAGGTCGATCAAGAGTCCAATCAGTCAGTGAAGATAGATATTTAAACCTTGCAGCGACGAATGTAGCAGCTCCTGAATTTCATATTGTCACAGGAATCTGAGTTTGCTAATTTCAGAAATCTACTTGAAAATGTTCGCTTGCAAAAAGATCTGCTGTTTGAGACTTTCTTCTTTCTTCTGCACCGCTTAGCATCATGCAGAGATTATAAACAGAGTGGAGAAATCTTCTATTAACAGAGGACTTCTGATTCTGTCTGAGAACTGATTCTCAGTATACGTTCACTTGGGGTGAACCAGGGAGCAGCTAGTCCGAGAAAGAAATCTGTATGGCAGTAAAAGGTTTTTACGTGTGGAAAGGCATCATACTGGATGGGTGCAAAAATGCCCATGTCATTGCTAGAGATTCTATTACTGTTGTGAATAAGAATGAGAATTTAGAACCATATATTCACCTTTTCAAGCGTGCAGTTGGTAGTAATTTCATTTTAATGTACGACAACGCATATTGTAATATCTAAATCTCTGGAAAATTCAGACGGTTAAGCCCTGAAATGAATTTCTGAAAAATGAAGGCATTCGCCGGATGGATTGGCCAGCCAGATCTCCGAACTTAAATCTATAGAGTTTGACTGAGACGCTCTAGAGGAAGAGTAATAGATTTTATCTTTCCCCTCCCAAACTATCCAAGAGCTGGCAATTATTACTAGAAATTTTGGGCCAACTCATAAACTACCTGATTTCTATTTCTATTTTCCATTTCAAGTTGCGAGAGCTTTCTAATTGTAAGAGGACACCATACCTATTTTGCAATCTTTTTTTTTTTTTTTTAGATATTGTTGAAATTTAAGCACTAATGACTTTATGCACGATTATGTGCAGTATCATAACTGTTGTGTGGAGTGTCTTTTTATCAACATAATGTTATATCAACCTTTGTATAGTACAAACCTAATTTTACTACAATCTAGCCAGTAATTGATATTCGACCAAGAGTAAAAATTCTCTTAATTTTGAACATTATTGAAGTAAACAATCTGTGGTGCAAAATATTATCACTAACAAAACAAAAATACGCTGTAAAACCATTTCAAAAATTAAAACTGTAATAATAACAAAACGGTGTTTTTACTATTGATATTTATAAAATCATCATATAAAAGATCGCGAATATTTAATGAAATTACTAAAAAAAAATATATAAGCCTATTTGTTCTCAACGATAAAACTCAGGGAAAGAAAAAATGTTTACTTTTATGGTATTGAGCTATAAAAATATTTTCTTTCAATAATTAGCTTGAAACAGGAAAAAAATATTTTATAAACTTCTAATGCTACATAAACTTAGATTGGTAGTGGTCAGTCCAATCCAAATCAGTCCAATTTCAAAGATTTTAAATTTCAAGTTACATGTATTAAACATAATGAATTTTATAGTGTCTTCCACCAAATTAAAATGTAGTTTTTACTTACATTAAATATATATTTTAATTTGAACCGCACTCATTCTACAACACGTGTCTTACAGTTGTAAAAATCCTTCGACTAAAAATAGCAACAAAGTTTTGATAATGAAAATTCTTAGAGTGAAGTTACACAATCAAAAAGAATTTCAATAAATGGCAGAAGGCAACTATGAAATCAGAAAAATTACCTTTTTTTATCCTCCAGTGAAGACAATTGAATTCTTGGAAGCTAGTCTCGTGGATAATAGTGCCTTCTTAAAGGAAGTATCTTGCATTCATTATGTATGATTTATGCTCGTGTAAACAATCTAGATACTTGTACTCATTATCCGTAGAAAATGATCAGACAGAATTCAACTTTGTTGAAATTGCTGTCTTTTGTCCCTGCATTTTAGATAATGCGTACATATTTATAAAGTTAGAGATTCGGTACCTTATTATAAATGACTTGCCTGCTTTTCTGAATTGTTTTCTATAATAGATTTTCGTTATCCGAAAAATAAAGAACATTTTAACATTCTAGACAGAAGTTGTTGCAATAAATAGTGCTACTTTTTAAGAGTTTCTCTAGTAAGTACTTAAGTCATTTATGAAAAGACTTTCGAAAGTTGGCTTCAATCATTTAGGGAAAGACTTTTAAAATTGGTGAGGAACATTACTACGTGTTCATTTTCTCAAAAGCTTGCGAATCGAAACAATAGACCTAAACTTTAAAAATTATGCAAATGTGAAATTCTTGCATAATTTTCGAATACTTACAAAATTTTAAGAAATAGAATTCTTTTCAAATTGCGAATCGAAACAATAGACCTAAAATTTAAAAATTCTGCTAATGCGAAAATGTGAAATTCTTTCATAATTTTCGAATATTTACAAAATTTTAAGAAATAGAATTATTTTCAAATGTGTAATTTAATACTTATACTAATTTTTGTATATGTATTGAATTTCATTAATACTTATACAAAAATTACATAACATTAATACTTGTTAATAAACAATTAAAACTAATGATATATGTTTAAGAGTTTGAAATTACATACATTTTCTTATATTATAAATATTTGCAATATTAAAAAAGCTTACTTTGCTTTTTAATTTCAATATTTTTTAAACAAATTTTATACTTTATATATTTTGATAATGCATGAACTTTATTGATTTCATTTCAATGAAGATGCAATATATATATATATATATATATAACATATCACATATAATAGTAATATATAACATGATATAAACATATATATATATAATAAACCAAACTATATTAATCTGAAAAATAAATTTCATGAAAAAAAAAGATTTAAACAATTTCATTTGATAAAAATTCTATTCGTTTCCTTTTATTTCAAATTTCTAAATTTCTAGCAACTAAATGTATACTTCTTATAATATAATTTGATTATATTACAAAAATAATTTATATTGATCAATATAATATAATAATTTTAATTTCAATTTAATTTAAATCTTTCAGTAATTGTTATCTATTTCAATTCAATTGTTTATTTAAGGAATTCTTACATCTTACGAGTTTAAAAATTAAAATAAGTTTCTTAAATTCGGTTTTGAAACATATTAAATAAAGATGAAATAGTTTAAAATCAAAAAGAAAAAAAAATCCGAGACTCTTCTTTCACGAAAACGGAAATGGTTTCAAATCAAATGACCTTGACTTCCATAAAGAAAACAAGTAAGTAATATTCTTTTTAGATAAGAACCATAAGTGCCTCTCACATTTTTAAATAAACTATTCACACTTTTAAGAGTTTATATTGGTGCTAAATTTTATTTTAAAAGAAGAAAGAAAATTGAGTCAATATAAGATATAAAACCAAGTTTTGCTTGACAGTTATTTATGGCAAATCAGCGTTTTTGTTGTACACATGAAACAAGTAATATAAAAAAAAAAAAATTTAAAAGTCAATTCCTACTTTTTTTTTTACTATATTGCAGAAAAGTCCTTTATAAATAATTTTCATTCATTTTTTTAAGTTTATCTGGCACCATCTTTTGGTAGATATATGAAACTTAAATGTTAAAAAAACTAAAATTAATTAATTTAATTTAATTAATTAATGAATATTTGAAGAAACTGTATTAACGTCAAGTGTCATCCACTACAAGTTCTAAAAAAATGTATTTGAACTTGAGTGGATGAATAAAAAGTATTCTATTAACGATTGAAAATTTGAACAAGATATATATAGGGAGAGTGTGAGCTAACAGAAGGAATTGAAATAAATTTACCTATACAAATAATTTTAAAAATATTCTCAAAATATTTTTACTTTTATAAGCTCATTATTTAAAAGTTACATGCAAAATAAGTAGTTATACACATTATATGTAAATCAATATTATCAGATAAATTACTCCACAATAAAAAAAAATTTAAAAGAAATTTAAAAGCAAAAATTCCTTTCAGCAATTTCTGAATTTGCTATTTTCAATGTTCGCCCAGTTAATTAGGTATTTATATTCATTTTGTGATTTTAATGATTTTTAACTAATATATTTAAGAGTTCGTAGTTTTTATTATATGGTATTCAATGCTTAAGATATTCTAGCTACAATATAGTCTGTAAATGTCAAGAATTATGTAAATCTATGATTGAAAAGTAATAACTAAATAATTTAAATAATTAAAAAATTGATTATTTAATTATTCATTAATAATTAATAATTAAAATTTAAAATTTATTTTTAATAATAAATAATTTGTAAATCTATAATCAAAGTGAATTTTTTTTTTTTTTTGTGAATAGAAATATTGTTTATTATTTTGAATTTATTATTTTGAATTATTTGTTTATTGTTTATTATTTTGAATTTTTTCTCTATTGTATACACTTTAACTTTCTAATCTTCACATATAATTAATTAATACAACATTACAATAACAATTTTCTTTTTATAATTTAATTTCTAATTCTTTAAAAAAAGAACCGACGAACTACTTCTATGACCATGGGCCAGCATTTGCATACAGAAACAACAAATAATTTTGCAGTGAAATAAATTGAAAAAGACGGGTGAACTATGAACATTGAATAACTAAGTATGACAATGTCAGCAAAATATTCAAAGATAATAACACTCAAAATAAATATTATAACAGATTTAAGTTCACATTTTGAAAAATTAAAAATATCTAAATTTCTTGTTGGAATTTTCAGAAAAGTAAAAAATAAAATATTAGAAGAGCACTAGGTAATTTGTATACTATATATCACTTCTCAATATTGCATGTAAGTATTCCATCAACAGTTCTCTTTCCTGTACAATGCAGAAGCATAAAAAAGAGCCACAAAATTTTATACAGATTGTGCTTTTAATAAAAATTTCTGAATGCATGTAATAACAACTTTTTGCATCCTTTATTAACCATATACATAACAAAAAGTATATAACAAAATGCAATATATATGACAAATGATATATACATTAAAAATCATTTTTAAAAAATTAATTAAAAAATAAATTAAATTATTTTCAAAAAAACTATCTACTATCTTAATAAACAATAAATTAAATAAATATTTGCTCTGAGTTTGAATCATGTGTAAAATTACATCGGACAAATAGCAAAGTAGAGACCGCTTTGATTTGGCGACTTTCTGTTGCGCCAACTAGGAGCAAGTACTGTATTCTTTGACTGTTTTCAATTTTTCACTCACTAACGCAACCCGTTACTTGGCGCACTTTGGCGTCCCCAAATTCCAACTGCCCCTATTCTTCGATTTTACCATTACATCTACATATAACAAGATTAGTGAAAAAAATTTAAAAACTCAAAAATTAAACGCTTGCTATAATACGAAATTATAAGTAGTATATCTTTTACACGTAATTTAAATTATATCTACTATGTACTATAAAATTTATAACAAAAATATTTAAATAACATAATTACAATATAAATATGCTAAAAACCAATTTATGTTAACTTTTCAATTCTAAACTGGCTTTCACCAATTTAAGTCATTTTTAAAACAGTTTAAATTTGCGTGTAATTTCAATTAGCAGCAGTTAAGGATAAGATTCATGAAGAAAATTTTGAAGATAAGATTTAACGATTTTTAATGATACAGCATTAAAAATAATCCTGTCAATTATCATATTTTTGTATTAGGCTTTCAATAAATGACCCATCTCTAAAGCGTTAAAAGCATAAATCAAGAAGTAAATTGTTCAATAAACATATTCCTTAAGCCATATTGTTCTATAAAACATGTTAAAAATCTATACAGAATAAACATTAGAAGAACAAAATTCCCAATACTTTAAGAAACATTCATGATTAGTTTCTCATTATTTTAAAGAATATTTTAAAAGCTTCGATAATTAATATCATAATTTATTTATCGATATCATAAATTTATTCTGAAATTTAGAATAAAGCTTTTTTTATTCTTATGTCTTAAATTTCTTTTGAAATTGAATAAATTTTACATATTGTTTTGAAAATGTTAAAAATTCTTACTTAATTAAATTTTTATACCTAATTCCGACAAAAGAACATTTACAAAAAATATAGAGATAATAATACTTTAAATATATATTTATGTGTGTTTGTGTGTTACGATAAAATATAAATAAAAAAAATTTAATTTTTCATTTATATCATAACGTTGGCAACATCATTACAATTCCTGTAGAAAACGATTTTTTATAAGATCTATAAATAGAGAGTTTTTGAAATTCCATTTTCTGAATATTTGACGCTTGAAATTGATTTCACTTTTATGATTTGTAAGTATATTATTTTAAATTCTTATATTTATTTATTTTTAAGTTATTTTTCAAAATATAGCCTACATTAAGAATCATCAGAATTTATTCTGCATTGTTGTTTTTTCAAAACATTTTAGATACTTTTATTCCCTTTCTCTTTAATTAGATTATTAAAGAATCAACATATATTGAATTTTATTTAAAAAAATATTGATTTTCTAACTTAAATTAAATAGAACTTTAATTTTTAATTTTTTTATACTTTTTATTCTTAATATTAAATTATAATATATAAATATAATGATTGAATTATGAAAGAATTTATAATATTTTTCTTTTTTAAAATGTCGATATATTTAGAATTGCCCTTAAGAAAATATTTCAATTAAAAAATAAAGTATAGTTATTTGAAATTTTTTATTTCATATATTTTTCTATTATTTTTATTCATAATTTTTTCAGCTCGTTATAATAGAAAAAAATTTCCTAGTTTCAACTTTTACGTTATTCAAATATTTAATAATACATTTTAGCTTCGTATGAAAAAGAATAAAATAATCACAGAAGAATTTCACTCTTTAATAAAATTATGTCCATTATATTTTAAGAGCTTAAAATTATCCAGAAGGAAATTTTTAAATCTCTTATTTTGACTTTATCGAATCTGTTGTATTTCTATTATTACATTAACACAAAAATAGTATCTTGAAAATTACAAGTTTAGTAAATGTATTTGCATGTTGTTGACATAAATTAGCAAACATGAGAAAAGGTAAAAGTTTAAGATTTTGAATCGTATTATTAGCAAATAGAATTATAATAAAAAAATTTAAATTAAAAATGGAAAGTTACAAAAAATATAATCATATATATTGTAAATAGTTACAGAAACGTTAAAACTTATTTTAAAAAAAAAAAATTTTATGAAAACAAAAATTAAATATTAATAAAAATACCACAAAGAAGGCAAACACACAAAAAAAATTTCATAATCTATTAATTTGTAATATATGAATAAATCTGCTATTATTATGAGAATAATATGAGATATTTTGCTGTATATTTTATTTTATTTCAGTTATTTGGTCAATCATCATTTTTCCTTTATTTATTTATTATTATTATTACAATGGTAATTTTAAGTGCATTACTTGATGTTGAAGTTTTTATTTGTTAATCAAACTATATTTAAAATTAAATACAATTTGACCAATATTTACTTTAAGTATGAATTAAATTTTATATGAATCATAATTATGGGATTTCATATTAATAAAAAGTAGAATCAAAAGTAATTATTATTTTTCTAATTATTCATTATTTAATTAATATTTATATTTTCTTTAAATTGAATTTTTAAACATTTTTATGGAAATGTTTTTCTTAACTAAATGAACTTTCTTATTATTTTTAATAGAAATTAATTAATTTTTCTTCTAAGAAAATTTTTTATTTCTTTAATAATAGATAAACCTTAATAATTAATAACTGTTTACGGGCTACAAAATCTGACTCACTATAAAACAGAACCCTAATAATTCCCGAGTAGACTTACTGATGTGTCTGTAGAACGAGTTTCTTCCTTATTTATTTACTTTTTTTTTCCGCGCCAACATGCGTCGACTATCAATCGGGCGGGGGGAATCCCACGTGACTTGAGGTGATGGCCTACAGCCAGCGAATGAGAAACTGTTTCTCTTCAAGTTCAGCATAAAACGTGTGGTTCGACGAAATTACCACGCGAAAAAGTCTACGGCTTTGTTTTTCTTTGTGCTTTTCACCGCACGCCGGAGTCGTTTATGTTTACACTTTCTCAATTAATCGAGACAGATATCACTGCGAACTCCGGCACAGTACGGCTATCAATGACAGCTGGCGTGACATGAAAAGTCTTTGGTTGTCTGAAATATCCTACTCCCTCTGAATATATTCGAATTTGCGCTTGTTATGAAATTCTATAATGGAATTCTATAAGTTCTCGGTCAGGGAACTGTGAATTAAGTAATTATTTTTTAATCTATTCCTTGCAAATATTACTCTTCGAGATGGCCTTGTCCTATAATGATGAATCGGGGTTAAATACTTCTAGTCTTCTTTCAACACTTTCTTCAGTCAATGGCCTCAGCGATGAAGAAGAAATCGGAAACAACTCGACATATATCTTCGATTTCGGTCCAAAAAGGGACTCTTTATCTTCCGTCATTCCTATGACAGTGATATATTGTGTTATACTGATAACTGGACTTATTGGTAACATTTGCACCTGTTTTGTCATCATCCGCAATAAACATATGAGAACTGTGACCAACTATTATTTATTCAGTCTTGCCGTGTCGGACTTGCTACTTTTAATCGTTGGTTTGCCACAAGAACTCTTTCTTCTGTGGAACAAGTATCCCTATATGTTTGGTGAAGTATTCTGTATCATTCGTGGTTACACATCAGAAATGTCGACCTATGCGTCGATATTGACAATAACAATGTTTACTCTCGAAAGATACTTTGCAATATGTCATCCACTGAAGACCCATACCATGTCCAAGCTGTCTCGGGCAATTTACATGATCATAGGGGTGTGGATCTTCAGTTTAGTATCGGCTACACACGTAGCTTTACAGTTAGGTGTCGTGTTTCATGAGTACAAGGGCCAGAAAATATACGAAACAGCAGAATGCACTTTAAAGACACAGCTTCGTCATGCATTCCTGGGTTCTACTCTTGCTTTTTTTATCGTTCCCATGATTGTCATATCAGTACTCTACGTTCTGATAGGCATGCAGTTGAGAGAATCGGATTCAGTGAGCCATAATCGTTCAGAAATAAATATAGAACAAACTGAAACTTTAAATGGTGACAATAAGCAGTTTTCTCTTAAAAAGGTACAATTGGCAAAGTTGCTTAAGAGACATTCAACAAGAAGTATCAGAGGATCAGCGACAAGTTCTAGGAAAGCAGTAATCAAGATGCTTTGTGAGTACTTAATTAATTGTTTCTGAGTAAAGTAAATTAGTTCAAAGGATAATTATACTTTTTAAATGATTATTTTTAAGTAATTTTATAGATTTTCGATTTTAAGGTATTATATATATACATTCTATAATTTTATTTTATTAACACTTTATACGTACAATTTTTTTAATAACGGAATTATTTATCATTAAAATTCAGATCAATATATACCATACCAATATTTATATATTTTTTATATATTAATAACTAAGAAAAATAATGTATGTATTTTCTTTACATTTTTTGAATATGATATAAGTCACGTATAAGTCCAATTAGTATTGATTTGAATCTGATATAAGCTACGTTGGTTAATATATCAACTCAATATTGGGGGGAAGTTCTCTCACAACAGTTTAGAAAAGTCATTATTAGAAAAAATAAGATAGCTTGTTTTATGAAGTTAATAACAAAAAGTTTAAAAAAAGTTTTTATGCATTTTAATTTGCAAACAGAGCTCTTAAAAAAAAAGTTTTTCTCACAAAAATTATTTTAAACCAATTTATAGGTTTCAAAAAATATTTAAATGTTTTTGAATTAAAAAATTCACACAGAATTACTTCAAAAAAGATTTATGGACGTATATTAATATTAGCTTAATAATTTTCTACAACAATAACTAATCTAATTGCATAATTTAATAATATTTTATTGGGTGTCAAAATCTTTTATGCATGTTTTAAAAATAAATTTAAGTGTTATCAATTGTGTCTTTATCTTGATATTTTCATAGTTCTTATTCAATTCAGTCTGCCTTTTTTTAGCATGCGAAATTCTTTCCTTGATAACTATAACATACTGCAACTTTGAGTTGTAGAATAAAAATAGGTGTGGTTTTTTTTTCACCTACGATAAAACATTTTTTTTTTCACATACTAGAGCGGTTTTTATTTATTCAAACTCAACAAGTTGTTTTAGTAACAGATATGATTCTAAAGTACTTCTAATGCAAACAAGATAGGCTGTCGTACAAACACGTTACGTTGCTTTGTCTCATATGATCCAATTAATGTAATAGTCGGATGTTAGGAATACTAGATAAATATTTTTGGATAATTTTTAAGAATTTACTCATAGATTTATTATAAAAATGCCTTATATTTTATGTGTTGGAAATAATTTAAATAATAATTAAATTTTATGTAATAAAATAACATTATATATATATTAAGCAAGTAGCAATATAATATATAAAATTATTTATGGGAAAAGTGAAATAATTGATGTTGTCAATATTAAGTCATTTCTTAAAATTAGGAGAATAGGTTATGCAATTTTATAGCAAAATTTTTATATTATTATGTGCTTTAAGTGTTTATATCATAAAATTTTATAGAAAGACTTAATAATATTTTTATATATTGTTTTAAAGTTCTATAGTTTTCCTAAGAAAAAAAAGTTATTTTCTTAAAACAGTAAAATTTACAATTCAATTTGCAATTTCTTAAAAGCATTTCAAGACATCTGCTTTTATTTTTTATTTTTGAATTGAAACAGTTTATCATCATAAGAGTTTATTGTGTTTTTATTTCTTCTGTTTATAAGCGAACCATTTTACATATTGAAACAAAAATCAAATTCTTAACCCCTGTTAAAAATAGCATGCAAAGCTTTTACGTCTTTCAGCTTTCGTTAGTACACACAGCTGTTTCAAAAAATATAAACATACAAGGCATGAAAGCAGTAAAACTAGTTTAGCATATGCAACTTAGTTTAACATTCGAGCTCTAAACAAAGAAAAATAATTTATAAATGTTTTATTATTATTTATTCAGTGTGTTTCATCATGGTTGATTTTGTTTCTCTCAGTATGGTATTTTACTTCATATACATATTTCCACTTAAAGTATTGTACAAAACTGAACGTGTAGATGTGTTTTTATCTTTTTAACAGCCATACATGTGTGTATGCATAAATACTGGAATGTATAGATTCATGAACTTAACAAAAAAAATTTCTAAAAGCGTTGTCTACACAATCATTTTAAAAATATTTTAAATTCATGTACAAAACTGTATATATAAACTGTGATATAATGTTACATCAAATTTTAAAAAAGCCCATTTATCTTGAATTTTAGGCATTAAGTGAAACACTAAATTGAAATTATCTAGAAATATCCATTTACAAAATAAATTTATAAACATTAAACAGGAAAAATGTTTTAGTTTTATTAGAAAAACGGACAATGAAAATACAAGGATGTAAGTAATATTTATTGTATTGAATTTCATACCTGAAAAATGGTAGTTGTCTTGCAGGAAGTTTGCTGACCTCCGTTCTATCAATTTTTATTTTATGAGTGTCTATTGTTGCTTAATACAAACAATAGTTTTGCAATTTTACTTTTATGTAGCATTAACGGAAGCATTATCCGTTAAATGATGAAGTATTTAAGTCAGTATAGTAATGACATAATTATTGGTAGAGTTTTCTTCAAACATTTTATGTTATCATATATCCAACTTACAATACAAAATTCTATAGTGCAATTTTATAATACGACTAGATACATCAATGCATCATAATATTTCAAAAAAGTATAATACTATTCAAAGGATATTTTTAAGATAACAATCATCATCAATATTTGAAAACATTCCACGTTAATCCTCAAGAAGCTCTAATAATCTTAGGTCATTCTTCAAATGACATTGTTATCCTTAATGATAAAAACAAGATTGGATTTTTTTTTTAAATTATAGCTGCATTTAACTCTATAGGGTAACGCTTTTTTTAGAGTGCTGAAAAGTTTATTTCTTTTTCCATGCACGATCGTTTAATCATTTTAACAACAAAAAAAAACAATTTTTTTGTTTAAAAATTCATGTAAAAATTAATTAAATAAATTTTATTGTTTCATGGCAGAAATCGGATAAAATAAATATTGTTCCTACCATCATAAAAAGAAATAGAACATCCGAAATTGAATATTTTTTTTCTAAAATTGATATGACGTAATTAGATTTTAAAATAATCAAATTTTAAATTCTTTAAGATGAATATAAAAGACTATTTATTTATGAATTATTATATATTTATTTATCTGCTTTTGTAATTTCATCAATGATCCTCTACATTTCATGTTTTTGTAGAACATCAATGTTTTAACATTTATATGTTAATTAGTAGCTATGTTCAACAATGTCAAAAATTAACATTTAACAAAATATTTATTTTGCAATTTCATTTTTGTTAATTTGCTTAACTTAAAAATTCATATAACATATAAAATTCATTTGATTAAATTCTAATTCATTTGATTTTTTCTCTAATACTCCTTAAATCCAAAACTTCAGACCGTAACAATCTCACTTAGAGAATCAAAAACCTACTTTTATACACCCCGGTTTCTTTATTTAAAAGAATCACTTTAAATCCAGTAACCTGGAGCCAAATGTGCCACTGATAGGAACTTTCTTCTTCGATCTTTTTACCTGTAAGGAAGTCAAGTCCATTGAAAATCAGGGAACCGATAAGGATCCAGAAACCAAAAGATGCAAAGTGAAGTAGATTCGTACATGGATGTTTTCTGTCAGTGTTTATTTACCGCCTCCATGTCACTCGAGATAAGTGGTTAAGAACAGATATCTATCTTTATCAAGACAAAGCTCTTTATCTTCTTCATAGCGTAGTCTGTCTCTTAAAACGTTAGCTTCGTAACTGATCATAAAATAGCTTCCCACACTTTGTTTGTAAATTGCTCTTATGAAATATATATTCAAATGATTAAAATTAAAAAGGCAAAGTAATATATTATTTTTTTACCACTTAAACATTTACGCAGTCATTTTCCAGCAATTACGATTTTATAAAACAAGAATTTTTTTTAAAGTAAGTTAGATGTAACAAAAATAATTACTCTTTCAGTTATAAATTATTTTTATAACATTTTTAGGCAATTTACTTTCTAATTAATCTTTACCTTGATTTAGACTGCTTTTAAAATAGTGAGAAATAAGAAAATAACGTAACATGCAGGAAAACATTATTTTAAATAACCTTCTATATAATGCTTACTTTTTTTCAATTATTATTCTTTAAAGTTTTTTAAAGAGTTTAAAAAGTTTTGAAGAAACGTTTAATTAATAATCTGAAATTTAAAAAAAATTATTAAATAAACAATAAAGTTATAGAACTGTTACGCTGAATAAGAACATTTTGTTCAATTGAATAATACAGATTATTTTTCATTAAATGTTACAATTGAAGAGCATTTCATTAAACGTTATGATAGATTAAGGAAGTAAAAACGCTGTGCATTGCAGCATTTACTGAATCAAATCTTAGAAACCTTGACGATGAATGTAATACTAAAAAAAAAATAATACATGAGTTCTTTGAACCTCATAGAGAAGCGTCAAGATTTATAGGTAAACAAGAAGTGCAAGAAAGACCTTGAATATATAATGATTCGAAAGTGAAATCCTGCGGTGCGTACGAGCATTTACATAATATTATTTGCTTATAGCTTATATACGCAGATTTAAAAATCAAAGCAGATGGTCGCAAATATATCACTTGATTAATGCAGATTTTATTCTTTTTAATTCAATACAAAGCTAATTTGTTCCATTTCTGCTTTAAGTGGCATATATTGTTTTGTATGAAATTTTTTCAAGGTTACTGTGGTATCGAAAGGAAATTTATAGTTTTTTAATAATTGGCTTGTTTTCAGTTTGTGTAATAAAACTACAGAATTTTCCTTCCTATGGCATATTATACTGATAAAATATCTTAAAGTTGTTTCAAATACTTGGCGATAATTTTTTTATCTATATTTTAAAGGAAATTTTGCTATAATGAGCAAAAAAAGAAAATTTTAGTAAAAAACTCCTTTTATTATGCTAGCAAATCTGAAGCTAATAAGACTATATTGAAATTTTATTGATTTGCAGATTATACGAAATCAAACTAAATATTTTAGGCCAATAATGCTTTAAAATAGTTTGTAATACAACACAAAAGCAGGGTTATATTTATCTTTTAATTAAGAAAAATTATTTGGCATGTATAAAAGATGAAATTAAATATAATGAGAAGATAAATATTTGTGCTTTAATATTAATTTCGTAAACATTAATCATTTTTTTAAATAAGAAAGATCAAATCAAGATTTTTCAATTGAAAATTTACGTGAAGCAAAAAAATTATTGAATTAACAAATTAATGTTTGAACTGCGCCTTTGAATCTTTAAGTGGTTCCAAATAAATAGCAATTATTTGGATAATCTATTTATCATTCACATTAGACTATTTAATTCTTTACATAAGCATAACAGTATTTTAATAAGTTTTACGAAATACATATTAAATCTAGAATTTCGAGATATTTTATTATATATATGATATATTTTTAAAATATTAAAAGATATTTTATTTATAACAAAATTAAATATAAACAGTTAATTACGTTTAATTTATTTCATGTAATTGAACGCCTAATAATGTCTGCTAAATTAACTTATATTTTAACAGGCATGGATATTTTTTGATACATGACATGAGAACATATGCAGAAAATTATTTCTCATCTTATTTTATAGAAACAAAATTTAACTCATGTGTATTAATATTAAGCTGTTATATAATTAATAATACAATGTTACATATTATTATTACAATGTTATATATTTAATGATAGTTCTGTGAAATTTAATGTATGAATTGTAGTTTCTCTGGCACCTTTTCTGTTATTTTACTTTCTTTTTAAATCTCACGAATAAAAATTGATAATGATACAGAACTATTTTTCAGGGTAATTCTTTAAGGCTTTAAATTTAATTTAAATCCACATCTCAAAATTGTGTTTAAACAGTTTCAAATTGTTACTAAGAGTTATTTCATTTATGATACTACATTGTAATAGAAAATATAATAATGCTACGAGATGTTTTACACAATCGCATTTTATCTCTTTGCATTTATTTTTCAAACTATAAAAATATTTACAGATTTTTTTTTTCTTATTGCACGTGATATTAACATGAAATTAATTATTTATTAAGAGATTTTTAATTTCAATACTCAAATTTAAAAAATTTTATTACGTTAAAATTATTTCACATTAAAATGTGTAAATGTTGAAACTCTTTTTGGAAAGACAACTTTAGACATTTCTATTGAAATATAATTATAGGCATCTTAGATAGGCTGTCTTAAGCATCTTCGTAACTTATGTGACAGTTTTAAAAACCAAGTTAATACAAGCACTTCTTTTTTCAACTTGCATAAACCAGCACCAATAGGAATTGCTGTTGACTACGAATGACGTATTTAAATGTGAGGTCGTACTGGTCAAAGTGTAATGTCTTCAAAATAAAATCACTAACCACAAAAAGAAACAGATGGAGTTTATTGCTCTTGTCAGTTTTCATTGTATATTTATTCGGTCACTGAAATAAGACTGCGGACATAGTTTGTCTGCAATGCGTTATCTAATAATTAACATGAATATTAATGAAACATAATAGATGATTATACTTAGAAACAAAAAAAATTTATAATGTCATTTTAAAAAATTAATTTTATTCTAAGTAGTACAGAAAATCTCAAAAAAAAATTAAATATGGACTTGTCTATAATTTATAATGACATTTCTTTCAGAGAAAAATATTGATCCGTAATTTTAATTATATTTAATTTCTCATAGTAAAAACCATTCATTTATTTTTTAATTTACTAAGTTACTGCCAAATAATTTTGTTATGTTGAAAAATAATTGTTCTGCTGTAGATTATTTATAAATTTAATAATTAAAGAAGAATTTGATTATATCCACATAAACAAATACTTAGAATTTTAATTCATCTTTTTGTCAAAAAAAAAATATTATTTTGTTTTAAGTCTTTTATGAATGAAATAATATCATAAACATTTAACTTAATTTTTCTGAAAAAAATTATATATTGTGTTTTTATTGTGTCTTATGGAAAATTAATTCAATTAAAAAAATTTGTAAATAAGGATTAAGAATGAAGGTGATAATAAAGAAAATTGTCGTTTTTCCTGTTTTAAAACTTTTTCGTAACATTTTACGTTAATATTAAGTTTCAAAATATTTTTTTTTTAATATTTTCCGAAAAAAAGAAGTAAAATATAGTTAAGATCATTAAAAATTAACACCAAAAAGATAATGACAACAGTTTTTTTCCTTTTTTTTTTTGCCTGGTTTTGCTTACGCAAACTATCGAAATTATTATTATTATTATTATTATTATTTTGCAGTGTTTTTTATTTTAATGGAATTAATAGATTAATTAATAATTTCGTATTTTAAAGAAAGAATTTTAGCAGCAAGGATTACATCATAAAATATATTTGAAATTAAAATAATCTTGCTTAAAGTTAAAAAAATAATAATACAAAAAACTTTTCCAAACATATACAGATTTAAAAAAATAAATAAATATTCTTTTTTTAATGGGTATAATTCTTCGTCTTGTTTGAATATTTATGTTGAGTTCAATTTTCTATTTGATATCTTTCTTCGAGCTGTAACCTGTGATATTCCTTCATTCTAATCCTTTGGCAGATTCTTTAAAAATTGTTTTGTAAGGAAAAATTAATATATATTTAAATCGAAGAATGAATTTTTGTTTTTCAATTGGAAACTAAACAATGCAAGATTTAAAAAAAAATTTATTATAAGAATAAATTTTTTCAAAGTTTTTACTTGAGCTTTAAACTTATTTCAAATACTCTAAGAGACTCCAAGAACAAAAAGAATATAGTTTTAAAGTTTATATATAGTTTAACAGAAAAATTGGGTTTCAGTTGAAAGAAAAATTGCAGTCCAATTTAAATCTAAACATATGATACCAAACTTTTTTACTATTTTTCATTTTCTTTCAATAGCAAGAAAAGAAAATTGTATGAAATAAAATCCCTGAAAATTTTTTTTTATATAACATCCCTTTCATATATCATATATCATTATTTTTTTATTATTATTATCGTCCATATCTCAATAATATAGAAAAAAATGAAATCTTTAATGTACCAAAATTTATTTTTATAAATAAATTGTCAAATGAACTAAATCCATAATTGATTTCATTCCTTTTTAAAAAAGATTTAATTAACTATTTTGATGTATAATTTGTTTAATTATTTTACACATTCCTCCGGATTTTTTGTAATAATAATAATTCATGCTTGCTTTTTCTAATTTATATTTAAAAAAATAGTTATGGATCATTATATTTTCTAGAAAATTTCTTAATTCATTTATCCATTCACTTCTATTTCCTGATCAAATTAGATAAGGCATCCAATAATTCCATTATATAAGGAACTCTTAAGCCTATTACTGGCAAATAAACAAAATGTTTTATATTTTGTTTATAGTGTGTTTGTTTTGGCAAAGTAACAAAAATAATATTTCGCAATGAAAACTTAAGTTCCGGTCTAAATGGGTTCGAAAAATATCATTTTGGCCATACAACAGAAACAATAAAAGATAATGGGATGTCTAGCTTTCTTAATACTCAGCTCCAAAGAAGGTCGGTCTATCGTGTCAGTAAGGGAGTCAATTATTTTTACTAATGTGAAAAATGCGAAATTAATTAACAATTCAAATAATAGATTTATATTTTTTTTCACAAAAATAGCTTACATATAATATTTGAAAAACACATATGTGAATAACATTTGTAAAATTCAGAGTCGGGAAAAATAATAATAACATTAAATCTATTAATTAAAGTCTTTTTTTAATTGAATTAGATAATTTTTTAAATATATGGCTTTGGTTTATATAGATTTATGTTAGTAAATAAACAGGTTAAAGTATAAATCAACCTTTCTTGCTTTAAAATAGATAGGATTACACTATTTTTAAAACATTCGATATTCTGTATTTCATTTGTAAGTTCCTCAGTTTATACCGTGATTAAAATAATATTTAAAAAACCTTACAAAGAACATAAGAAGTAAGTTTGTATATATTATTACAAAAAATAAATCTGAATTCTGATAAATTTGTAATAATGACATAAATCCTTTTCTTGTTATGATTTTTTTTTTTAAATTTTATCATGAATAAAAATTATATGGTATTTATTTTAAGAAAAATATGTGCAACATTAAAAGAAAATAATATCGTATATCTTAAGAAGATTTTTTCAGACTCTCTTAAAAGCTAAAAAAGGTTTATATAAGGATCCCTCTAATTTCGCAATAAAAGTAACTTTTTTTTGTTAGACGAGCACAAGTGATAAATCGCTAAATATCGCAAGATAAAGCACATTTTTATTTCTTTAGTTAACATTTATTAACTTTGTGGAAAAAATTTTAGTGAAATGAGTTGCTTATTTTATTATAATGAGTTGTTTTACTTTTGAAATGCCCGACTGGTGGCTCAGTGACAACGAGAGCCGCTGGTGACCATTAGGGCTGAGGTTCAATACGCTGGCGACTTTGATGCAAACACTGTTTCAAAAAACGTGGAGATTCGATGGCGTTTGTGATGTTCAGCATCTTATCTCTTGAGTCGAACTAACTGGTGGGAATTTTACAGTTTTTCTCCCATACGATACGCAAATGCGGATAGTCCCACTAAAAGACCTCCTTGGAGAGCACTGCCCGCCTTTCTTCAGCGAGTCAGTCAGACTTCTACCTACGAGTGCTCCATCACAACAGAAGCTGCTCCCCCTTCCTTTCCCTCCTTCCATGAAAACACACGGGTTCATTCACTTGGTCTAGATGTTGCTGTCGACCAAATGAGATAAGAAACAACACATTTTAAACTACAGATTTAATTAAACGTTAAATCTGATTTAATTAAACGTTAAATTTGCTGGCAGGAACACAGAAAAGTATTAAAACATACACCAGAAATAATACAATGCTGTAGATAATGAAAGTTACAAGGAATTATATTCCCAAATATATAATATATACGAAACTTCTTTTAAAAAGAAGTTCCTTGTATAAATATTCTTTTCTTCTTATGCTGTAATCTTCTGTTCTTATAAAAAGAAAAGAATATTTATACAAAGATCTTCTTGTTAAGAAAACAAGTTACAGCATATTATAATAAAATTTACTTTTAAAATTTAATTTTTTTAAATTTACTTTTTAAAATTTACTTTTTTTTAATTTAATTTTTAAATTTAAATTTTTACTTATAATAATTTTTTTATACTTAAAGGTATAATAACAAAGATGTAATAACATTGGAATTTTTAAATGACGATTTATAAAAAGGAAAATTTTTTAAATGATAAACGTAAAGCGATGGCAGATCAAAAATTTGCTTTTTTAATAAAATCTTCTTTCTATTTTTCATCTCATCATTTTCTATGTAAAAACTTGTCTTTGGGGATAAAATACTTTCAACTTTAATGAAATATCTTGATTAAATATTCAATCTGATTTTCTTGAAGGTATGGTCAATCACTTCTTTCACAAACCTGTCCAAAACATTTTGCTATCCTGTTCTTTATGGAAATTTATACGAGATAACCTCTTTTATTAAACCTTAAAAATAGCTATTTGATTAAAAGTAATCGATTTTAAACTCACGAGTAAAAGTTTGACGTTCCATTGAAGTACTTTACATTATTGAGAAAAATCACTTTCTGTGTAACTTGGTAAACAATATTTTGCCAAAAATTGTTGTTGCTTTCCAAAATTTTGGATTTGAAGTTAATAAAGCATATGTATCATCTTCTGTGATCTTGAAAACAATTTAGGAATTGTTTTTTTTATTAAAGTTTTATTTAAATAATGTTCATATATTGTGAGAATTTTATATTAAATAATGTTCATATATAGTGAGAACCATATATAGAGAAAATTTCTTTATGCTCAAAGGTATAATAACAAAGGCTTTAAAAGGTGCAATAACAATTTAATTTTTAAATGACGTTTTAAAATTTTCATTTGTACAATTTTATAAAATAATAATAAACTTTAATTACTTTTTATTTTTGCTCTTTTTCTCATTCAAGTTTCACAATTTTTCTAAATAGTGAATAAATATTTTAATACATTTTGAAGTTGTAATAAGTTGTATTAAAATCATTATTAGATTATTATTAGTTGTTATTATTAATTAAGTTATTAGAAGTATTAATTAAAAGCTTAATACTATTAAATGTTTTTTCCCCCAAAATTACAAAAAAAAAAAAAAAAAAATAGAAATCCATAATATTTTGTAAAATTTAACTGAAATTTTCTGTTTTATAAATATTAACTTAAATACCGAATGTTTTATAGTAGTTACAGTAAAATTTATGAAAGATTAAATAATTGAGTTAACCTTAGCTAAACTACATAAAACTGAATAATACTTTTATGGTTTTATTGCTCTAAGAAGTTTGAAAAATATTTTTCTCATAACTACTTTAACTACTTTATTGTTATACTAATTCTATTAAATATTTGTATGCTGAATACTCAAATCTTTTCTTGGAAAACCATTTGTTTTTAAATCATTTTCAATTAAGTTTAACCATAAAAAAATAATAAGTATTTTAAGAAGAATATTTCGTAGAACTTGCAATTTATCCTTATTTCATTTTTATACTATTCCATTAAATATTTATGTGCTGAATACACAAATTTTTCTTGTACACTATATTTATAAGTTATTTCCATCTAAGTATGCATAACCAGACCGCATTTAATGGACATTACCTTAAAAGGATGTAATAATAAAATGAGTTTGTTTTAAAATGTTTTTTTAAAAATATTTTTCATTAGAAATGTATTTAAAATTCATTGTTACAGGAGAAGTCATTTCCAATTCTTGTAATTTTAAACAAACCTCGAAACCTTTTTCTTATTGTTGGCAATCTATTCTTCGAAAAATGTCCTTTTCTGAGAGGCTAACGATGTGCTTTGATTTCGTCAATACTGAATTATACCCACACCATAACAATTAACTGTCAAATATCATTCACACAGTTCGTTATAAAGTGCAATTTCTTCCACGAAATATGCAAATGAAAAGAGGAAGAATGACATTTTTAACCCTTAAAATGGTTCAATTTTGATGCAGATTTTCTGGAAAGAGCTTCAAAAGCTTAGGTCCATTTAAATATTTGCCACCTACATGAATTTAGCTGTCAAAAATATTTCATATTTGTCTATTGCTTACGTTTAAATATGTGAAATCTTAATAAGTGTTGAAAGATAATAAGAAGTATCCAGTGACTTTTAGAATTGTCTCATTTGTTATATATTATTCTTATTGTTGGCAATTTATTTTTCGAAAATTGTCATTTTCTAGGAGGCTAAAGATGTGCTGGATTTTGTCAATACTGAATTATACCCACACCATAACAATTAACTGTCAAATGCCATTCACAAAGTTCGTTATAAGTGTAATTTCTTCCGCGAAATATGCAAATTATGAGAGGACGAATGTCATTTTTAATTTTTTAAATGATTCAATTTTGCTGCAGATTTTCTGGAAAAAGAACTTCAAAAACTTTCTTTCTTTCAAAAAACTTTTTTTTCTTTTAAATATTCGTCCACCTACTTGAATTTAGCTGTCAAAAATATTACCTACTTGTCTATTGTTTACATTTATATGTGAAATCATATTAAGTGCTGAAAGATAACAAAAAGTATTCAATGACTTTTAGAATTGTCTTATCTTTTTTTTCTTTATTTTTCTGCCAAATGATGCTTAAATTTTCAAAATATTCGATTATAAAATTTTTCAATATTCAATATTATGTGGATAATTTAACCACTATGGATAAATTTACTGAAAGTAAATAATTATAAACAAATAAACATTTTTATTTGCTTGAAATCAAAATTGATTATTCCCAGAAATACATCACAACGAATTTTTCCCTATAAAAATGTTTTTATTAATTACGTTTTAGAAATCAAATGTTGATTTTTAGATAAGATCATTAAGAAAATTAATTTTTAGATAGTTCAAAATAACATTTATTATAATTAAATAAACTCAGTAAATAAAATTTCATATTATTTTACAGAGTTCTCAAAACTCTAAAACATTAATCCAAAATTTGCTTTTTATAGTACATTTCTGTAAATGTTATTGTTTAATAAATTTAGATGTACTGGTCAAGATTCAGCAAGCAAATATACTAAAAGTCTGTTATGAAATTTGTTTTTTCAATAATCTTGTTACTCAGACTTTTAAATTATAAAATCAGTGTGAAATTTTTATTATTCATTTATTTCAATACACTGCTATATTAAAAAGATGATAACTAATTATGCATTAAATTGGTATCCCTTCACGAAAATGGCATGTATAAAATTTGACATGATAATTCGTAACAACTTTTAGAAGAGATTCATCTTTTCACATCCATGCATAAACTTTTATATTAATTGTATTGTCAAAGTCTTTTGCGTTTTAACACGCAATAAACTTATTAATTTTTAATTGCTCAGAAAAGGGTTTGTAGACGTCATTTTCTTTCTTTGCAATCTATTATGTTGCTGTTTAATTGGAAAAGAATTTTAAATGGTAAGGTTATAAAACCAAAAATTCCTCCGTAATTCATCTTGGTGATTTTTTTTTTTTTAAGATGAAAATTTTTAAGTTCTTGCCACATATTTATTCTTCTAAAATTTAGATAATCCGTAACAACTTTTAGAAGTAATTCATCTTTTCATAACCATACATAAACTTTTATATTAATTGTATTGTCAAAGTCTTTTGCTTTTTAATACGCAATCAACTTTCATTCTAGTAACCGCTGTTATAGTATTACTATAAAAAAATTATGTAACAATTCCCAAATTTACTAGAGCTAAGAACTATGAAAAAAGCGACGGGAATATACCAATATTCTATAACTCTAAAACTGCATGTAAGAAAATTGTTCAAATACGACAAGAAACGTTACCAAATCCTACCAGAGATGATTAAATTGATCAAATAGAAAAATAGGGGCCGTTGGGTTTGGGCAATTTTTGGAGGGGCGCCAACTGAGTGATAAGTTGCCAAATGTAGTCACCCGGATTTCTTGTATTGTATTGAAATAATTATTTTTTAATACTGACTTGTACTCTTACTTTGATCAATTTAAAGCTGTACGCAGTACACTTACTGTCATGGACTGTTAAAGACAGTGCCTTTGGTCCACACCCCTTAAATTGTTATGCCCTTTTTTTATTCAATTAAAGATAGGAATATATACGAATTTATGTAAGAGAAAAAAATTTAAATTTAAAATAACTTGCAAATGAAAGAGAGTAAATAAAGAAAAGGAAAGAAAAGTAGAGAATGGATGAGCTGCCAACACGTAGAGCTTGCAATCTTGGTACTTCAAAAAGAGATGATTAGGGAAGGAACATTAATTAAGAATATTAAAAACAGTTCTAGAACGTTTTCTATTATTTGCTAAGTAATATCATTAATAGAAAAGGATTTAAGTACAGAATTGCTAGTAAAAGGAATGGAATCACAAAACCTTTTAGAAATATTAAAAATGAATTGTCTAGAACTTAGGATGGATGTTAAGAGAGTTCTTAATAGTCTCATTATTGAAATACCAAGAAGAATTTTTAATTATTCCAAGATATTTTCAATTCTAATGCATGTAGATTAGTTTTTCACTAGTGATAGTAAATTTAGTTTTTCTTCAAATGAGTTGGTTAAAAAATGCGAATGCAAGTGTTAAAATGTTTTTCGTAAGTTCTTAATATGCGTGCGATAATTAAAGATTTATCAAAAGTAATTTTTAAGTACTTAATCTGTGGGGACCAATTAACAATGTTATCAAAAATAGTCTTGTTAAGATGGGTTTTTTTTTTTTTTTTTTTTTTGACTTAAAAAGTATAGTTTCCTTTTTGTTAGTATTTAATGACATTTTTCACTTATTCAACCAGTTTTCGAGAGAGAAGATATAATTTCGGGGTAAGTGAGTGATGTAATAGGAATTTTTATTTCGGCGAAAGGAGTGCAATGTCATCGGCATAAAGTGTAATTTTAACATCAGCAGATTAAGGAATGTCATTTACAAAAATTGCTGTAAAAGAAATGGTTCTGAAAGTGCTACCTGAGGACTCAAACTTTAATGTTTCTATTCTTAGAGTCAAATTTATTAACCGTAACAACAAACTTTCTATATTAGTAAGATAGAAGTGAATAGTTTTTATAAAAAACGGTGGAAAGTTAAAAGTGATACGTTTATGTATGGGTCCATCAATCCATACTCTGTCAAATACCTTGACTATATCAGGGAAGACCTCTGCGGTGTCAAATTTAATCGTGAAACCATAAGAAATAGTTTCTGTGAGATTTAGAGGTTGATGAATAGCCGAAATTTTTTCGGCGATGTCAAATTGTTGAGGAATCATAAATTTATTTCTTTTCATATGGATTTTAAAATATTTAACGGTAAATTTTCCCACGAATTTTGCTGAAAGAAGAAGAGTAAAGAAATAGGTCGATAGCTATTGGTTTTGGTGGGATCTTTGCCATGCTTAAGAATTGGAATTATTTTTGCTTTTTTGCAAGAGTTAGGATGATAGGAGAAGTAAAAAATAGAATTAATAATGTCACAGATTTTTAACATAATTTTAAAGCGAAGAGTTTTGAGAATTTTGTTTGTAATATTGTCTAATCTAGGACTCTTGCTAATCTTTAAAGAAGAAATTTGGTTAATAATAGTACGAATAACTTTAGAATTAGAATGACTATTATAAAAATTACTGATACTGTTTTCAACGAGAAGATTGGTGGAAGTGCAAGAGGTATTATTTTCAATAAACTAATTTTGAAGGCTCTGAGCAATGCTTTCAGCTTTAAGTTAATCAGCAATGAAGAGAATTTCGGTCAATAATAATAGTCTGGATATTAGAAGTTTTACGTGTTAGAGTTCTAGTGGTCCTTCATATGAAGCCATCAGCATTATCAGGAGTACGAAATTGATTTTCCTAGAGTTTGATGCTTGAAAGATAGATTTCCCTTTGGAGGAGAGTCTGAGCAGAGATATATTGATATTTACTATCAGGATCTCTGAATAATTTCCAGTTTTTCCTTCCTTTGTTACTGTTGGTGATTCATGTTTTAATATATGGTGGAAGATAATTTATTTTTCCTCAGAGAAAGTTTTAGAGGAAGCATTATACGAATTTATAATATGGCTGGTGAGTGAGGTAACTTCAAAATCAAGTTCTTGAGAGGAAGTACATAGAGAAGGAAAAATAGTTAGTATTGTTATCAAGATGTAAGTTAAAAGCAGCCCAATTAGTATGCACATTAACCTGTTAAAAAATTACAATGAAGTAAAAGAGGATATTAAATTTAACAATTACTGGGTTATGGTCAAACGAGAGTTCTGGGATTGAATGTCTCAAAATTACAATGAAAATTATTCACTAATACAAGGTCAATAGTGGTGGAATAATTTTGTCCGCAACGAGGAGTACTAGGAAAAAGAATGTCAAGATCAAATTGATTATCAAAATTTTGTAAAAAAATACCAGTACTATTAATTCCTAGCACAACCTCACAAAGTGTGGTGAGTGTTAAAATCTCGACATAAGATAATAGACAAAAGATGATAGCATCGTCATCATCTGTATCGTTTACATCTTTAGTAGACAAAAGAATGATAAAATCATGATCAAAAGTAGTTTTAATAATGTTATTGGGAACATAAATAGAATCAATTGTAAGTGGGGGGGGGAGATTACGAAAGTTAATATTTATAAGGATACATTGAATGGTATTAAGAGGAGGAGTAACGATAAGATGATACTTAATATTAACAAGAGCTGCAGAACGTCCGAAGTGAAAAGGACCTTGAAAGCCATCATTTCAATGAACAATATAATCGAATATATAAAAGTTAGTAGATAATTTAAAGTGATATTTCTGTAGAAGTGAAATATGCAGTTAGGCATTTTCAAAAAAAAAAAAAAAAAAACGTGAGTTTGGACATGACACTACACGACATTTGTATTTATTAAAATATATACTTTTAAAATTTTGCTTTTTAATGCATGCTACAAAAAAATTCATTTAAATAAACTTTAATAAGATAAGATGATTACAACTAACAACATTTTAAACAATTAAAGATAAAATAATTAATGTAACAGTTATATTGGCTTAATAGAAACTGCAAATTGGTAATAAAAAAAATTCATGAACGTCCATTTTTAACATATCTTTATGTCTTTAAAATACTGAAAATAATAAAAAATGTATGCAAATCTCGATGTATTAAAGCATTTATGTCGACACTTTATTTTTTTTAAATGTTAGAGATGTGTGCTTCATGTTGTAATCGCTATTTGTCCGGCGGCATTCAGAACAGTGTTGGACAGCTCTGGTTTCAATTAAAGATTTGTTGACTTATTTTACTAAACAGTTTGAACTAATTTATAGAAAAATAATCATGTTTAGAACCCCCTTTTCCCTACGTAAGTATACATTTTAACTAGCTACAGATTTTTGTTGTGATATTTGCACACATATTTTTGTTATATTCTCTTTTATTGGTCAGTATAGGAAAGGTACTATAAAAATTGAATATTTACATTATTGGTAATATTTTTAAAATTTTTCTTATTTATGTTTAAGAAATATATAGATTTTTTTATTCGGCAAATTTAGAATGTTTATTTATAGACAAATATCTGTTTAAAAAAACAAATAGCCTACATTAAATAAAAGTAATTAATAAACTGCTTGTTCGAAGGATAAAAGTAATTACAATACTTTTAACAAAAAAAAATTAATGAATTTTCCAACTTTTTTTAAATAATTGCTCTAAAGTGTAGCAAAAATCGTATTCTGCACTTTAATATTGCATCGTCAGTTTTATTTTGGCGCGCATATAGTGCATTTGTTGTTTACTGTATTTTGTTGAATATTTTAAATTACCATATTAGTAAAATTGATCGGTACTGTTAATTTAAGATTCAAGACAAGAATTGAAATTTTTAAAATGAAGTTAACAAGATCACTCTATTCGCTAATGTTGAAAAATAAGACTAAGGTTGTTGAACTCTCTGCTGATACTGTTGAGTCATTTTGTTGCTTAATACGAGATGATTATTATTTTTTATACTGTGACCCAAATGTCATTCTTTCTAGGAATACAAAACGTTCACTCCCAAATGTGCTCAAACATTTATTGCCAGTAAACATTACCAAAAAGGAAACTAACATTGACAAGTTCTTTGGTGATATTAAAGCAGCACATTGTTTTTAAACTATTTCATTTTCAAACTATAAAAATCTCTTCTTTTGAAATATTGGATAAAATTTCCTTTTTAGTGAAATGTTTACTGATTCTTATCTTTAAACCAAAAAATGTTCCTTTTTTTTCTGAAAAGCATAAAATGCGATAACCTGATTCGGATAAAGAAAGCAATTTTCAAATTGGTTGTTTATATATATGCGATTGATTGAAATCAATTAAAAATTGAGCTACTTGGGTACACGTAAAATTATATCCTAAACTCTCTGTTCATTACATTTAACTGAATTACTTACTGCTATGTAAAATATTAATACAATTTATAAAAAAGACACAAACTATATAAAAAAAGTATTAAATATATATCTCATATTCTTCGGAAATTTAATAAAATATTAAATTCGTAATATTTATTTAGAATATTTTTATGTAAAATATGAATTTTGGTTTTAATTTTACATAGTAATAAAAAAGTGCTTTTTGTCGTATATTAATTATACGTATAAACTATTTTATGATTAATAATATACATATTATTTTAATTTCATTAATTTTTCATGTTTAATATAATTTTTATTGTTAAAAATTAAATTCATAGAGGAATTATCATTTTTTAAACAAGATTTTAACATGGTATGCTCAATGTTCAATCATATTCGATACAATTTCAATATACAATTTTTGTTTAACATTGAAAGAATAATATAATTGTCAATTTTAATTTAAGTAATTATTTTAATAATTAATAAGAAGAATTATTAAATAATAATAATAATTTAAATTAAAAATAACATAATAATTCCCTTAAATAATAATTTTTTTTTATTTGACATGAATTTAAAATAAAGAAAAAAATTTTTAAATAATCATTAGTTTTATTAAATAATGAATAATCGATATTTCATTAAATAATCAGGGTAACCATCATTTTATAATAATAACATCTTTATAAACTGATGCAAACATTTTCTTTTTAAAATATTATCAGTTTATAAAAATGTATCTTCGCTTCTAATATGAATATAAATAATTATTAATTAAAAACTATACTTTTCAATTTTTTTAAAAAAGTGTGTATTATTACATAAAACGTTCTACGGATGTATAATTTTAAATTTTTTCATAACGATTGCATTAGTGTTTTAAACTTTTCCAACATTTAATGCAAAATGTAAATATACTTTATTATAAATCAATTTTAAAATTTTACAAGAGGACTACTCAAAAGAAACACTCTTAATGTTTAAAAACATTATTTAATTGAATGCAATCACATTTTTAAAATTTATTATTTTCATTTAACTGTATATCCAAACGTAAACAATTCCTATTTATTCTCCAAACAGCGAAAGTAAAAAAAAAAAAAAAAGATTCATTTTGTATACTTCATTAAATTCCTAAGACAATTTATTTCCTTTTCAGAAGTTCATGGCATTGCCACTTTTACTTTTCTAGTGTAGGAAGTACTACAGCGAGATATCAAAATTCACTCCACGTGGAAAACGACAAAGGCTGTATGTAGCAAAAGAAACTAAAAACCGGTTCCCTCGTAACCTTTAATATCCAACTGATTAGAGGTTAAAAGATAAAAAGAAAACAGAAATCATCTGTGCGCGCTGGGATTAATTAGAGCTTAATAGTGACAGAAAGATAGCAGTATTTAAAAATGCTAAATAGCAGATGTTATTTTATTTGAAAGATTAGAAAATTTGATTCTTTTCTGTTGTAGCTGCCAGTAACTGTTGATTGTTTCTGCCTCATTATTTAAATGTCGAAGCGTTGGGAAGAATAAAGCAGAATGCTTATTTTTCAAATCTAAATGGAGATGCAATTTTTATGTTTTTAAATTTGGGAACCGAAAAATCGATTTTTTTTTTCTTTCTCTTTGATCTGAACATAATTATGGTGTTTAGGCAGTAAAATAATTAAACAAGGATAAGATATCAATCATCTTTATTTTTTAAAATGAATAAGTGATGGCTCGTGTGATTATTAGTTACGAAATCAGTGGTTAGTGCGATTGTCAGTTACGAAATCAGTAGTTAGTGCAATTGTTCGTTACAAAATCAGAGGTTAGTGCGATTATTAGTTACGAAACTAATAGTAATGGCCAGTTTGATTATTAGTTTCGAAATTGGTGGTGGCTGGTGTGATTATTAGTTACGAAATTAATGGTGGCCATTGTGATTATTAGTTGTAAAATTAGTGGTGGCTAGTGAGATTATTAGTTATGAAATTAGTGAAGGCCAGCGCGATTATTAGTTATGAAATTAGTGGTGGCTAGTGTAACTAAACAAAGTTTTAAAATTTATTCATTTACGTTTTTGAAGTTTGAATAACTAAATACCTTTTGATTTGAAAGAGAAACTTTATTTTTTATAACTTTGCAGTTTTGATGGTACTGTTCCTCGTTATCTTGAATTGTTTTACACTCATGTCCATAAATTAAGGATAATGAAGTTCAGGCAAAGAAAGAGACAGAAGCAAAACAAATTTGACTTATTTGTAAAGTCTATTTATTAAACAAAAGGTAAAGAGCAAAAAAGATGCTTTATGTTTGTCATAATTAATAAAAATTGTGATTTTTACTCCCTGGAGCAAATTTCAAAAAGGAACCTATTTACAAAAAACAGTATAACATGGTTAGTATGATGGTTAATATGGAGTATGTCTCCCGGAAGATGCAATACAGGCCTTACAACGCCTAGGCATGCTGAGTATCAAATTATCAATCTGTATTGGGGAATATTACACCACTCATCAAGCAATGCCCTCCGAAGTTCCGGTTGACAGGTGGGAGAAGGGTTAACAGACTGCAATTCGTCGGCCAAGCATATCCCACACATGCTCTATTGGATTCAAGTCCGGTGAGTATGCTGGCCAATCCATACGGGTGATATTCTCCTATTGAAATCATTCGTCTACAATGTTTGCACGGTGAGGACGGGCGTTTTCATCCATAAACAGAAATTCAGCATCCATGGCGCCCCGAAACAAACATACATGTTGTTCCAGAATGACATCCCGATAGATGTGGCCTGTCGTCGTTACATTCTGAACATGCAGGTCAGTTCTGGAAACAAGAATAATTCCTCCCCAAACGAGCCATCCTGCACCACCGTAACGGTGTCGTTCAATGGTGTTCTCTTGGTGGTAACGGGTACCTGGTGCTCTCCATATGAAAGTCCGGCGAGAATCAGACTGCAAACTAAACCTGGACTAGTCGGAAAACATCACACAAGACCACTGTTGCGGTGTTCACAATGCATGCTCTCTACTCCAGGATAATCGCAGGCGATAGTGAGTTGCGGTAAGTGGAACACATCTCACAGGCCTACGAGCATATAGACCAATGTGCCCTAAGCGTCTGTACACGGTCTGCCTTGAAACTGTCGTACCGGTAGCTGAAGAGAGCTGACGAGACAAGTCTGATGCTGTGCTCCGTCTGTTTCTTTTGGTAGTAAGTGCTAAATACCGGTCCTCATTCGGCGTTGTAACACGGGGGCGACCTGTGCTGTAACATCTACTCACATTACCATCATCTTGGAATCGTTGCCAAAGCCTGGAGATGACACTCTGGGCAATTCCAAGTTCCTCGGATACTTCCAGCTGGGTACGTCCACATTCCAGTCGTCCGATAGTTCTACCATGTAAAAAATCATCCAAATGCTTCCTTTGTGCCATAACTATGCGGTTATTGCACTAAAAGGCTTTTGAAGCGCTTGTGAAAAATTTTACTTCTTTGCCACCATTCCTTATATATCCCTCTCTTACACTCTCGTCATTGTGACATACTATCCGCACCATCTGGTGGTTTCCTGTAATTTGCATATTCTTCTTCAAGATGTGTGTGATAATTCTACAGGTGAAATTTTTATTTTAGAGTTCAATTTCTGTGTGATTCGGAATTATCCTTAATTTATGGACATGAGTGTAATTTAATACGATTTTGAATTCTAGAAGTCCGAAATTGATTATTCTTTATTTTTATTTGTATAATTTCTATTCAATTCAAAAATTTGAACTATTGCAAAATATCAGAAAAGCTTTTGAATGCATTCCTTTACATTTTGGTAAAAAAAAATTAATTATAAATCGTCTATAAAAGATTTACATTTGAAATTAAAAGGGATTATTTATTTCTAAAAACATTGCAACTATTTTTAAACGTTTTAGTATTATTTTAAGTTTACTTTTATTTATCTTGATATTATATTCTAGTAACGTAAAAGCCAAACATATATTTTATTATTATTTGCTAGAAAAGAATTCAAATTCTCAAACCAACGTGAACAAACAAAACAATTTAAGTTTATAGTTCAAACTGCTACAAAACGTTTTGGTACAACTATTCAACCGTTAGAACTTTCTAAAGAATCCTATCATGGGCAAAGAATGCAGGCAGAGTGAATTTAATTTCAAGTAAAAGATCATTTTCCACCAATGTTCTTCCTCCCAGATAAGAAGCGGGAAATGTTCCTTACCTAGTAAAAAAAAAAAGAATATCGTTCGTTCTCAATGGCACGGAGATGCTGGGGACCCCATTTACGCTTTCCTGAATGATTGATGAAAGATTTCTCAAAGCTTACCGTCTTACCAATCTTGGCAGTCATCCTGTAGCTGTCGTTCTCGTGTTCCTTTCAACACTTTTTTTTCCTTCACTCTGTATTATTGATATGGCAATTTATAAGGGTTTGCAAAACCTTTGCCAACAAAACAATTCGCTTCAGATTCAGCAAATGACTTTCACTACAATCTAAACCAGGTTTATTTATTTAGTATACGAATTATTTGAACTCATCTGTCTTATAGGATTTGTATCTGCCCACACTAATACTGTTACTACTACTACTACTACTACTACAGAGCTACTACTTTCCAGGGCTTCCGTATCTGCTACTATTACAATTGATTGCTTATATAAATGAAATCGAAATATCTGATTTAGCAACAGATAATGTAGAAATTTCATTTATGAATAAATAGTAAAGATTTTGTGATTAGTAATAAAATAAAATAAAATAAATTAATTGATAATTAGTTTCAACAATGCTGGTAAAACAGCTAATTTCTTCTTTATTAAAACAATTTGTATTAAAAAAAATTTATAAACCATGATTTTTTTTTGCTTTCCAATGCAGTTGGCAAGCACTTAGGCAGCTTGGTCTTGGATGCCTTAAGGCCAGCGCTGCACAGACGTACTCACTTTGCATTACCCAGCGGGCGCGTGTAACTTGAAGATAAGCCACGGGCACGGAATAACAATGCCCCCGCAACGCTCTACGATCATATTAGACCGAGACCTACAGTTTAAAGTGGATTCCGAACCACTACAAACAATCATGGCACCGCCGGGACTCGAACCCGAAACCTATGGTACCGAGCGCCAGGGCGCTAGCCACTCGGCCATTCAGGCCCCATAAACCAAGATATTGAAATATCCATATTAAAACTATATCTGTATGCATATTTGAGTCAATTACTATTTCTATTACGATGATTTCTTATATATTTTCTTATATATACATATAAATGGATATTTGTATGTACGGTTTTTCAAAGTAACTTAAGAACTTATGAAAGAAGATGGCAAGAAACCTTTCAACTTCATTTAACCTTTAAATTTTTTTTTTTTTTTTCGTTTTCTGTTGTTTATTTTTTAGTTTTTCTTTAATTTTTTTTAACTATAGCATTTAACGTTCTAATTTATTCTTTAACTTTATGTCTAGGCAAAAAAATTACGAACAAATTCTAATTAGCTCTTTTTTTTAATGAAACAAAAACCATTTTCTGCCTGGAGCGTTTATCTGGTGGCACCTGGTGCCCTGTGCTACCGTGATATAGAAAATTTTCTTTAAGTTAAAGTTAATTATTTAAAATATCCTTAATTTGGAGGCTTAATTTAACATTTTTAATATGATTTTTTGTTGTTATTGTTTGTTTGAAATATTCTATTATATAGCGTTATTTATATTTTACTTTCTAATTAATTTTTTTTCTATTTATAAATAATTATTCACGACAAATTTTTCTGTACATCATGACAAACCATAAGTCTTAAACGTTATCAGTGTTTAGTATTAACGATTAAATTTCTCCTTGATTTTTTGTCACATCTAACCAATACTTTTTACCTAATAAAATATACTAAAAACGGAAATCGTCAAAATCTCAAAAAATTTCTCATTAATCAATTTTTTTGTCAGTGTGTTTGTAACAATATAAATTAATGCGAGGTATATTATTAAGGAATTATAAATTTAAGATGATGGGCATATTTCTATATTCGAACAACACTGAATCAGCTAATAGACGTCATTTGTTTGAAAATGTCACCCGAAAAATAATGTTGTGTCGAAATAAATGTCGTTAGATACGTCGAGTTGTGTGTCATTTAATTAGAAAAGCAGTTTGAAGGGTCAGCGCTGTGAAATCATTGAGATAAGAGTACCTTCTAGTAAACTAGCTAGCCTCCTTCCCTCAATACATAATTCTAAGATAGAGGAATTGTAACTATGCGGGGTTAGTGAGGTAAGGAGGTCTTTCTTTTAAATAATGGGATTGTAGATCTGCTCAAATCAGTGAATGCGACAGTTTCATTTCGTTTTCCAAGGAAACGTAAGGTGAGTGATCATGTATATATCAAGGCAAAATAAAGAGGAATTAAAAACACAAGCAAAGCTGGGTAAAGAGCAAGTAATTTATAAAATATCAAGTAAAGAGAAAATTGAGATTTTTTTTAATTAAAAAAGTTATGTAAATGGTTCAATGAATTGTCTTTAACGAAAGTAGATAAATAACTTAATTTATAATAAATTAATAATTTTAATTTCTTAAACAATAATTTTAATAATTATTGTTAAAGCTTAGTATTTAAAATACAAACACTCATTTTTATTGTGGGTCAAGAATTTTTATTATTTATGCCAAAATTTTATTAATTTTTTTTTATAAACTACTGTTCATAATCTCATTTATGAAATCGTATTTTAATTAATAGGTTTGATAATAGCCTCAGATTATAAAATGTATTGAAATTTTTACATTATTTATCTTATTATACATTAATGTTTTGAATTGAAAAAATTGCCTCGAAAATAACATTCCGTAAAAATTGTTAGATGGGACCTTGCCATTTCCCATGCTTACACCTCATATAGACATGTTAAAACTGAAGACAATAAAGTTTGGTAAAAATGCTTAGAGAGAAAACTAACGAGTTCAGGATCCAAACATAAAGAAAGCAACACTGCCTACAATACTCAAAAAGAAATGTAATGTAATCAGGTAAAATCTTTAATAAGATTTTAAATATGTAGTAATTTTCTGAACATTTATAGAACATTATTAAAGGTGGGAAAAGTATTGCCAATATTCATAAATTATTTCTAATACTTTATAACATTAGTTTTAAAACATCACGCAAAATCGCTTGCTTTTGTAAACAGCCACACCCTCTGCAAATTGTGTGAGACAGTTCTTTTGAATCTAACGCTTGAGTTTCACAACATTATTATAGCAACAAATTATCGTCCGGGTTAGTTTAATTATTAGAGTTTAGAATTCCTAATGAAGAAATTCCTCTAAAAGTAAGACCCCCAAGTTCTCACCCCTTAAAGCAAGTTTGTTATCCAAAACTAATTTCTGTCATGTGAGAGAGAGCTATTATGGGAAGTTTTGATAATTAATGGGTAAAGTCTTTGTTCTACAATGTCTTCTCCGAGTTCTTACCGTCAAGAAAACAAACGAGGGGAGGGGGGTCCAAAAACATATTTTATTCTTCAAGTTATTCGGTGGAGGAAGCTGTGAGTTTAGAAGCGACTATCATGGGTGACCTCACGACATTTACTTCCCCTAATGGAACTTGTCTATTATAACTCGGAAATTGCGTGATAAAGCGAGCTTGTTGTTTCTTTCCTATTAGAAAGTACACTCAAACAGTCACCTCAATCATTTTTCGCAACTGCCAGAGTGAAAAGTTCGCCAGTTTTCTGTTGCTATATTGATTTTGTGATCCAATACAATTATTAGCTGCTCTATACTAATGCAGTTTTCGATCTATACTAACAGAATTACACAAAATGTATAACTATACATTTAACATAAAAGGAACTTTTCTTTTCTGTTTTATAATATTTAGCAGTTAATATTTGTTTGCTAAACTAGATATATTTTATTATTTCATGTTCAGATACTTTGAATCAAGCAAGTCTTGTATAGTGGAAATTTTATAATATTTAGCACTTAATATTTCTTTACTAACCTAAATATATTTTATTATTTCATGTTCAGATACTTTGAATCAAGCAAGTCATGTATAGTGGGAAATTTATAATATTTAGTAGTTAATATTTGTTTACTAATCTAAATATATTTTATTATTTTATGTTCAGTTATTTTGAATCTAGAAAGTCATGAATTTTATAATATTTAGCAGTTAATATTTGCTTGTTAACCTAAATATATTTTATTATTTCATGTTCATCTACTTATGAATAAAGCAAGACATGTATAGTGAGAATTATTACAAATCAAAATTAATTTGCGTTTCTCATTTTTTTAAAAAAAAAAATTTTCTAAATAATTAGAAATTATTTCAGTATCTATTATTAGTACATGAAATACAAACAAGTATGCAACTTATTCCAGTTGATGCTTGATAAAATTGCAAAACACATGTAATATCGTATATGTGATTATAAAAGTGCAGGTTCATTGTTTCGTCTAAAACTGATATTTAATTATTAAAATCTGACTGAAATATTCATTATAGAAGCTAATTATGTATTCTTTATTTCACTATATTGCCCTTATATTTATTTAGTTTTTCAAAATAGAAAAATGTATTCTTCTGAGAAAAATTATGATTTAAATAATTTTTTAATAATTGAATACTAATAAAAAAAATGAACAAACACAACTTGTTATTTTCCATAAAAAGGACTTTTATTCCTTTATATAATTTTTGAAATAAAAAGAAAATCATAATAAACATAGATAAAAATTTGTGAAATAAAAATCTGTAATAAATTAAAATATAGCCTACTGGATAGAATTTAATAAGTTACAATTTATGTCTAATATGCATATAAAGCAAATTAAAAGGAAAAATCCTCTGAAATTTATACATAATTGTCTTATAAAAAAAAACAAAAGAAATATATTCAAAATTGTAACGCATTTGCTGCTTCATTTAAAATTTTCAAAATTTTTATATCTAGTGGACTGTTTATTGGCTCAAAAACCATGTATTTTTTTTTCCTATTTCCAAGAAAAAATATGTAATTAATTTTAAACAACACTTTATATACAGTTGACTGTTTAATATTTATAAGAGTTTAAAAAAAATTTTCAAGACAATAGAATCATAAAAATTAATCATCCATCTGATACGAACCTAATTTTTGCGTAAGGTAATCGATAATGTTTTTTCAAACAATTTTGTTTTTCAATTTTCTCAACATTTTAACCTTCATTTAGATACAGAGCCATGCACAGGGTAGCCATAAAAACAAAATGATGGCACAAAAACCGCATATTATTTCTAAAATGTCATCTGACTCTTTATCGATTATAGCGTCTATGCACATATTTATGGGATCATTTTCCTCATATAAATACAGAAAGCAGCAATTTGGAGACATCGGAACAATACAAAGGTCATAAAAAATTATTTAAAATATTTCCCCCATATTGTAATGGTTATTAAATGAGAATTTATGAAAAATTACCCAATATTGTAAGAATCGTAATAACACAGCTGGTAATTGATAGAGGCAATGAAGCTTGTCTACAGGATAAAAATAATGTTTCTTAAAGTCCTTGCTATTGTTTTTTTCGTGTTTTGATGAATAATATTTAATATCTTAACTACAAATGAGCCTTATGACTGAACTATTTGGTTAAAGATAAGCTCTTATATGAATTGCTATTTTAAACTCTGCAGTCCACACAAACATCATTTTTTATCACTTAATTTAAAGCATGAAGAAAGATTTTCGAAAAGATTTTTGGTCATTAGCAATCATTTCAAAAATATCATTTGTATTCTTGTTTAAAATGCTGCCACGTGATAAAAACTTTTTTTCTAACGTGGCAGCATTTGGATTATTAGCATTAATTTTTCATAGAGATAGAAGAATCGAAAAATAACTTATTATTAAAATACTTAAATTTTCATAAAATTGTTTATATGAGGTTCATTAATTAAAATCAAAATAAGAAGAAACTTTTACAAATACTAAAACACGAAATCATTTACAGAATAAAAATTAAATGAATGTAGAAGAAATTAAGTGTTTGTCATTTATTTTCTACTGTAATTTTCAAAATAAACTTCTTTAAATAACAACAGTTTGACATTATTCAAAAATTAAATAACAGTTTTGTTACAATAGTTTGACATTATTCAGAAAAATTAATGATATAACTTCTATATTTAATTATAGTTGGATGGTAATTACATGGGCAGATACAAATTACTATTCGTCCAACATATTTTTTAAACTTTTAACTAAGGATTTAAAAGAAACTATATCGCTCTATATCAAATTGTTTTATCGTTAACGAAACTGAAATGCTTACAACACAGGTAGAGATACGTAATATAACTGAATGTGAAAATAATTCTTTTAATTAGGAAAATGCTTAATTAATTTTATGAAACTCAGTAACTTTTTAATTTAATTTATTAAATAATAATTCATTTCGATTGGGACATATGACATCAAGATTTATATTTTTGTATCAGCTTAATTTGAGAATAAGTGCGATTTAAATGTGTATTGGAACTAGAAAAGTCGTCATAACACTTGTTTATATTAGTGATGATAATGTCATATCCATTAAATCAAATTCAAAGAAGGGTTGCTTTGTCTGAAAGAGGTTGTATTTCTTTTTTCGCTGAAATTTTCAACAAAAACCCACAAAGGAGAAAGCTCAAAAAATAACCACCTTTAACTATTTTCTCAAAATTCATTGAGGAACTTCTGACATGCAGATTTATTATGGCTTGTTTGTTTCTAAGAACAAGAGTTTCCTTTTCAGACTGAGTTTTCTAACTATGAGGCTTCCTCTATTCAAAAGTTTAATATTTAACCAGCTTCTTTATATTGAAAATAACATATGTACAAGACAAAAATTTCATAAATATATTATTCAATATCAAAATTATATTTTTCTTAGTTTCTCTAGTAATAATTTCATTTATTGTTAATATAATTTAATCATCAAAACTTTAACATAGTTTTAGTTTCAGACCATTAGTTTTAAGTAATATCTTATAGTCTAGGACAGGAGTGTCCAAATGTTATAGCCTGAGAGCCACACTGACTAATCTACTAAGTTTCAAAGGCCAAGACCTACCTAACTCATCATACAAACATAATGCAGTTTTGCAGTACGTACAAAATTTCGTTTCGGAACTAGCCGGCGAGTAAAGTATCTATGGTGCAGATGGATGGACTCAGCTCCATTCGCAATTTAGATTGGTAGCAGGCAAATGTCGAGGTTGTCTCATAGCGCATAGATGCCATCTTACACTACAGTAATACAGCTCCATCTTCTAGGAAGGGTGAAATTATGCAAAAAGATCAAGTCTAAGTAAATAGTGTCGTGTTGTAGAACTGAAGCATGTTCTAGAAAAGTTCTGTTGCGTGATTGGAGGAAGATTGGAATATTTTCGAGTGTTTTCGAATATATTCCAAGGGCGTATGGTATAAATACCGAAAATAACTGAGAATTGAACAGATTTAAATTTTGATTTAAATAATTTTTCATACGTTATTTTCATTTGGAACTACATGCCTTTTGTGTCGATTAACATAAAAAAGGAAAAGAAACAAGATATACAATGAGTGTCAAGCATTTAAAAAGTAATGGGGATATTAATATTTCATGACTAAATCAATGTGTATATTTTGCAATGAAACAATATCAGTTCCCAAAAAATACAATATAAACCTTCATTATGAGATTAAACATTATTATTCGCACAATTACTCCAAATTTACAGATAGCGTACGGTTAGAAAAAAAAGAATCATTGGCATTGTAAATTTTACAATGTAATAAAAATAAATTGTGACAAGTCAGATTGATATTGCTCATGGACCAGTATTTGTTCAAGGACACTCCTGGTCTAAGAAATAAATTTGGTAGATATACTCAATTTTACTTTTAATGGAAAAAAACATTATATTTCTGATAGAAAATTTATTAAACAATTCAATCTATAACGTTGAGCTAAAAGGAAATTGCGCTAATATAAATACAATATAAGAAAGAGAAAAAAAAGCATATTCAAACATACTAGAAAAAAGAACTGTTTTATTTATTTTAAACTGGTTTAATTAATATATGTATAATGTAATATAATTATTTTAATCAAAAATATATATATTTTTCTTAGTAAGTGATATTCGAAAACAAATAAATGATAATCGAAAGAATATTAATGTTACAATTTCACAATTTATTGGTTGATAACTAGTACAATTTGTGCAATGGTAAAAAAATTGTTGTTTCGGTAATGCATCTTAATGAGGACCTAATTAATTAATTAATTAATTTCCGAAGTTATTTTAGTTATCGATCAAAGTTTTATTAATATTATTGCGATAATCAATTAACCTATTAAGTAAAAACTAACCATGTTTATTACTTAATACACAGGTAAAGGTTAAAATAATGGAATAAGTATGATATTGATAATTTTATTGATCATAAAATGTAAACTATTACATTAAATCATGTGCACAATCATAAAATCATAAGTAAATCATAAATGTGTCGAAACAACTTTGAATATATATATATATATATATATATAAGTAAATTGCATTACAAATAATATAAGCAACTATTAATTTAAGATGTAGTACTGATTCGGATAATTATAAATTTATTAGACTCATTCCCATATTCATGGATGTTCAAAATGGAACTATTTGTTGTACATTGATAAAAAATTATTAAATAATCAATACAACATAAGGAAATCGATCATTTAAATTATAAAGTTACATAAAAAGAAAAAGAACTATAAAAATTTAAAATATTTCTGTCATATGAATATACTGAGTAATTAATGGGATTTTTATCTTCTAAACTTGGTGTCAATGAAAAATAAGTCTATAAATATGCAATGAATTGACATTTTCTTACTTATAAATTTAGCTAAACGTTTTTCAATAACCTTCAAAAAGCAATTTATAAAGTTATTCAATATCAAAATTTTTAACATATATGCAGTTTTCCTGGTCCTTTAATTTAATAATTTATCACAAAAAACTCGAAACTTCCTTCTGATATTTTGCTTATCACAGCCATTGTCTATATCAGATAAAGTAGTACTTAAATATATAAAAACTTTGTTTTCAAAATTCTACAAAGCAATATATTAATTCTATTGATTATCTTATTTATTATTGCGTTGAAAAATTGTGTCAAAAAGATTAGCTTTTTTATTTATGACTTCAAAATCTATTCACTGATTTAAATCATCTGCTAAGAGCCTATAAAGCGCTTAAATTGATATAATTTTCAAAAACAGGAAAAAAATTTGAGACGTACTGTATATGATTATGTTAAAAGAGTTTTATGTTAAAAATTATAATAATAATTCTTGGATTCCTTTATGCAGATATTTTAAATATACTTACAAAAATGGAAAGGAAATAAGTAATAATATGAAAAACTAAATAAAATACTACCATCACACATGCAGATGCTAACGCAGTTGCAAAAGCCGACTCATTCCTCATAACTTTAAGAAGCCACTAATCACCAACTTCAACTGCCCTAGGAAGTTGACATCAGTTATTAGCATGCTCAGAACTAATCATTACAGGGATGTAGATTCTCCCAGACAAGACCAGAGAATACATCCCCTGCAAAAATTGCCCCAACGCTTTCCTAACACCTAAGCGCATTCTAGAGTGCCCAGCACTCACTCCCCATGTTTTGCAATTGGATATGGTGCCAATCGAGGCCAACTTAAGAGAAGTCCTGTATAGTGAAGCGGCACCATTGCTTGCGGCCGCTATCGTGAAGACTTTTGACTTGATCTAACTTTGACATTTATATTTTAAATTCATGGACACGATAACAACAACAACAACTAAATAAAATATTTTTTACATTTTTTAATTAACTGTTTTAAAATTCTTACGCTGCAAGATTTGCAAACATTATAAGTTGCTCCTTTTGAGGTAATAATAAAACTTAAAATCATTTTGTTTATATGTTACGCTTTCACCATATATAAACCAAAAATATAATATTATTATATACTGAAAACTTAAAATCAAAACTCATATAATCATCTAAAGAGTAAAGGTATAATAATAAATCAACGAAGCATTTATTAATGTGCTGTAATAAATTCCTCAGATCAATAAAAAAGTTATTAAGCTCCTGTAATAAATCTCTCGTACATGCGTTTGTAAATTAATATTGTTTATTAATTTAACATGACGTTATCCGTTATAATGATTTATATACAGTACTGTTATACTTTTTAAACTGTAGTGGTTAAAAAATAGATTTCAATCTTTCAATCAGTTATTGAGATATTTTTGAAATTAATTAGTTGGCTGTTAACATTGCAAAATGTTTTTGAACAAGTTGCCTTTAATTTTTATAAGCAATATAAATTATATTATACAACTTTCAAAAATTTTAGTCATCGATTTACAATAAATCCTTTGAATAAACTATCAAACAGGCATCTGTTGTTTTATAATGCTTTATATATAGTACTGTTATATTTTTCAAACTGTAGTGGTTAAAAAAATGGATTCAAATCCCTCAACCAGCTATTGAGGTATTTTTGAAAATAATTAGGTGGTTGTTAACCATTGCAAAATATTTTATAAACAAGTTGGCTTTCATTTTTATAAGCACTATGAATGATTTTATCCAACTTTAAAAAATTTTAGTCATTGACTTACTATGAATCCTTTGAACAAACTATAAAACATTTATCTAATGCTTTATATAGAGTACTATTATATTTCTGAAACTATAGTAGTTAAAAAAATTGATTTAAATCCCTCAACCAGCTATTCATATACATGGAAATTAATTAGGTGATTGTTAACTATTGCAAAATATTTTTAAATAAATTGGTTTTTATTTTTATAAGCAATATAAATGATATTATCCAACTTTCAAAAATATTAATCATTGATTTACTATGAATCATTTTAATAGATTCTCAAATATTCATCTAATTATTTTATAAAAATATATTGACTTTATATTATATTGCAATCAAAACAATTATCGACTTCGTGACCAATTGAATATATAAAGCTACGAAGCTTTACAATAGACTAGTTAATTCGCCATTATAGAATATTTATATTATACCAACATATACATTAATGAATTTATGGCTTTTACAAAATGCAACTATTTATCACCAGTTTTTTTCACATAAAAAGAAATTTTCTTTTTAATAATTTTTCTTTTTATGTGCACAGTAGAACAATAATAATATCACCATCCAAATATAACTTGCTAAGAGGTAAAGGACTACACAGGCAGCACAAAAAAAATGAGCTTGTTAGTCTATAAATTAGTTAGGCGCATCTGGAATTCTTTGTACTGAGTGCAGCCAACAAAATAGGCATTCGTATATGTGGTTGGAATTTAATTCCCTGTTAAAACAAAATAAGAGAGATGCAATGTTGGGTTTCCTAATAGCTTTGTCGGCAAATTACACAAGCCAGAAAAACTCTAATGATGTCTTTTTGCTTTCATCTGAAGCATAGAATAAAAATAAATAGCATTATCAGAAATAAAAACAACATTATCAGTTATGTGTAAACATATAAGATACTTTTTTTATTAAATAAAGATAGTTTATTTATACTCCTACAGCCGATATTTGTGTATTTTTTTGCTTTTCATTAACTTATAGTATATGATTTTTTTTTTTTAAAGTTTTAATGATCCAAAAAGAGTTTTGATCAAACATATTGATAAATATTTATAATCTGATACACAAGCAGAAAATATATTTACATTGGATACATAATTTTTTGATGATATTCGATGATTATTCTACAGTAACAAATAGTTCAAAATGCATTTGGTGAATAAATTGTGAATTTAAATTAATATTATAATAATAGGTAGATAAATAAGATAGATAAACTATTTTTCAAATATGATTCCAGAATATGGAAATATTATTTAAATTGTATGGTTACTCAAAATATTTCTAATGATAGTTAATAAATGGTAAATTGAAGAAACATTTTTTCTTTAAATTTAAATTTAGAATCTCCTAAAACATATCAATATTTTGCATGCATATAAATCAAATATTGTTGTAAATATCAATTAAGTATCATACATATATTTTAATCCTCATATATGTATATGAAGAATTAAAAAAAGAAGTTTGTTTGAAAAAAGTTTGTTTCTATGAAAATACAAAAGTTTTTAATGCTTTTTTGGCTAATTTAAACTTGGTAAACTTAAAATGCTTACCAAAAAATATATCATATTAAATAAAAAAAAATTCTTAAAATTAAAGGAGTGGATAGTAGTTGAGTTGACTGAGATCACTGGCCTCTAAGGGAGAGAATCAGTTCAAAAATTATTATTCACCCGTTTTATTTTAAAAGACTTTTTAAAAAAAATGTAAAAGGACTGGTGAATTTTTATTATATACACACAAATAAATATATTTTCATTGTTTTTATTTAGAGGAAATTTTCCTAGCTTAGCAATTTCTGTAATCAGTTATCCGTTAAAAATTAAACAACTTGTTATTAAATAAAAGCAATTAATTTATACCTAATTTTCTTAATAAGTGCAAGGTGTTTACAAAAAACGTAAGGATTTTTATTAATATAACTAACTAACTAACTCCCGGTACTACAGCCCATGATTGCCCAAGCCGTCTACCTATTGGCAATTCCGAGACATTAGATGTTTTCTTTTTACGGGGTGCGGTTATTAGCCCTGCGCCTGGGGCCTATGGTTTAAAGTGGATTCCGAACCACTACAAACATCACCGAGCGCCAGAGCGCTAGTCACTCGGACATCAGGCCCCTTTTATTACTACAACCTTTCAAAAAAATTTGTAACATAATTTATGTACACATAAATCTTTAATTTAATAAAAAATTAATAACACACACTATTATTTTTCAGTTTTTATATATATTTTACATTTACAATAAGAAAGACTTACTCATTTATAGACAACATTCATGTGATATAAAATTTCGTCTTTGTTTATATTGATTTTATACAAGTTGTGCTATTTTGTGGTTATTTCTAGTGTGTGCAAAATTTTCTGGGTTTCTGATTTCGTCCCTTGACTTTGAACAATAGCATTTGTTATTTTATATTTCATAGACTGAAGACTGTCATAATATTTGTGTACCACACAATACCATTTTTATCACATCATGTTTTTAACATTTGTTTATTCTTTCTATATTGTATACCTTTCGGCTTCACTTATGTTTATGTTAGTTATATAGTACTATATAATTTTTATGTCTTAAGATTCCTCTAATCCCATAATTTAAATTTTTTTCGAATTTAAATTTTTACATTTTTTTACCGTTCTCAACCTTTTTAACAAGTAAAAGGTTCGATAGTTCTGAGTACAGTGTACAGTAATGTTATTTAATGCTTATAAAAGTCAACCAATGACTTTTGCATTGTTTTAAAAAAAATTATCTCTGATTCTATAAATCAAAGTAATTGTCATAAAACCCGATACTCGGCTACTCCCAGGAAGCGCAAAATATACTTTCTCTTAGGTGAGAGTCTGTAGGCCAACTGTCCCTTTTTCCTGCACAGCACAGGCTGCGTGCTCTTGCCAGTGCGTAGGAAGAAGCATGGTTACAATTCATAAAAACTATGCAACTCAAAATATGGAGTACTATAGTTACATTTTAGAAACTAAAAGTCCTCTAAGAATCATTCTTTTAACTTTTTTTTTATTTTTCTCCATTTCTCCTTTTTAATTTCACTTTTGAAATTTAATTTTTGGGCATTCTTCTAACATTTTTAATGCTTACCAATTGTAGCACGTATCGGAGATGTGTTTTAGCCACCTCCAAAAAGCTGATCAATTTTTTTCATATATTCACACTAAGATTTCATTAAGCAGAACAACTTAAAATGGACATGAGTTTTGACAATATTCTGTTCTGTCCGCTGCGATATCTTCTTGATTGTTATTATGTATGTCTATACAGTTCAGACCATTTATCCCTTATTACACATTTTATAAAAATCTCTGTAAGAGAAGTGTATAAATAAGGGAATATCTCCCTGTAATATGACCTTATAGTCCATGGCAGTAGACATGGAGTTTAGATGCGTCCAAAAATAAATGAAGTAGTTTTTATTTATATTTTTTTTATGGAAAAGAGAACACTTAACGGAATTATTTGCTTTGCCATCATATTTTACCTTTTCGAATAATGGGACGCATTCTTATAATCAGGTTTATTTCTTAACTCGGTTGGAAGTAAGTCAGAATCTTACCATCTTAAAAGAAAGTTTACTATGATGGCAGAATGCCAAATAAGAGCTACCATGAAAAATCAACGCAAAACTACACTCAGCAGCAAAATGTTTCTTTTAACACCACTTTAGAGGAGTTGTCATATTTGTTTTGTTTTTTCCCAGTTCCGTTTAAGAAGCTAAAATATTTATTCTGTCAAATTAGATGTGTTCCTGTTTTCTGAGCTTTGACGGTGTTTAGAATTCGTCATTTGTCACTGAATGAACTCTTTTCTTGGCACCTCTGGGAAATTTAATTCTTAAAATGAAATAGAAAATTAAAGGTTAAAATAATTTTTTTTCCGTTTCATATACAATATATTTTCTAATGTCTCTTTTTACTTGCGATGCCTTCAAAATTATATTAGGAAATTTCAAGAAAACGGACAATAAAAACAGAAAAATATATATTGCATAAATATTACACAAATTAAATAAACATATAAAAAGTAATGCTATTCGAAAGATGCGTTATAATGATATTTGTATAATGAATTTAAATTTGATTCTGCAATGTTTGGATTTTCATTTATATTTAATTAGCAGGTTCTTTTTTTCCAATATTTTAATAAAAAAAATAATAATTATAATGCGAGATTTTAGCAATTCTAACAAAACAAATTGATTTTTTCAATTTTAAAAATTTTAGCTGGTAAAAAAAAGTATTACGTCTTATGTCGGATCTGTAAAATACACATATGATAACACTTAAACTATTCATATTAGAAAGTTAAACATAACCATTAACTGTGAAATTATTCCCAAAATACCTAATCGTAGTAGAACAAAACTTCTTAAGCAAGTGTGGAAAGTTCTGTGCACCATTATAACAGAATAATTAAAGAACATAATGCTATTAATTCGAAAAGAATCATGTTTGAAATATGAATAATCAAATCATGATTTTAGTTACTGTTATAAAGTTACTCAGCAATTGTAATAAGAGATGCGGTTTTCCTTTTATATCCTCACAAGTTGTTGTGATCAAGCTAATTTCTGGATGAGGGCAACAAAGAGTTGCTGTAAAATTTTCAAAATACACAGTAAAAATGTTTGTAATCTGAGGCATTAGATTTCAACTGTAGTGATATAACTCATATCGTTGTACAATGATGCAAGTCTTTAAACAGAATATAAGCGTCACAAATCATTACTTACCATTGATTATGTGCTTGGCTCTATTATAATCACGTACGCATGTGCAAATCGCAGGTCCTCTGTCATATACAGATAACTTTCAAATTTCCTATTCACTGTTACCTTAAAAGTTTGCATCAGTAGTTACCGCAAGCTCGAAGATAGCTCTGATGCAGGCATGGTCCTATGATACCTTCATATCAATATTTGATATACTTCATCAAGATGTTTTCTATCTAGACATGCAGACATATTTTTTATCTAGAATGATCTTCGACTTACATCTATGATGCTTTGAAATCTTTTCCAAATTCTGAAGATCTCAATTGTGACACATTTATCAATCTTGTTACCATCCTTAAAACTTGCTTAGTTCCAGTATCCCCATAATTCTTTTTTTTTTTTAAATGTATTTCAAGTTGACGTCTTTGTGCCATATTCTTCCTTTGCGGCCTAATGGCCAATTGGCTAGTTTTCTGGCCTTTGGTACCACAGGCTCCAGGTTCAAATCCTGGCTGAAACATGGATGTTTGTGAGTGGTTCGGAGTCCACGTTATACTGTAGGTTCAAATCTAATTAACAAAAAGTGTGCACAAAATGGCTGTACAGCGACAAACCAAACCTGTTCGTTCTTTGTCATCCACCACTAGAATATATGCCACTAAAATTGTCATTGAATTAATCCTATTTTATACTAGTTTTATTCTTGTTAGACTCCATCTGATAAAGATTAGCATTATGTTCTCGATTAAGACTCCATGCTAATTTTCAAATTACTCGATTTGCATTGTTATTGCCATTTACCTTTCGCTTTGATTATCTTTGAATTATACTTAACTTTTGACTAGATGTGTAGATAATTTTATTCGTTTATAGAATAAACAAAACATTATATCTTGATAAAGTTTTAATTGCTATACATATCGACAAATATATTTTCCAAACTTTATGGATTCAAAATCTAATTTAATCTCAAAAGTATTTCAGATATTATTTTTTTATAAATAAGAATTAAATTACAAGTTTAAGTTTAAAACTGTAAATAAAAATTGAAAGATTATATTTAAATTTTGTGCGATAATACATTTTAGAAACTGGTATTTTTATTCGTAGAAATATATAAATTACCTCTAGGATTTTCAAAAATATTTTTCTTTAGCTAGCAGAAATCCACTTGTACTTTCAATTTCTTGAAGACAAGATAAATAGATTTTTTTTTATTTCTTATTCTTTTTTTATCTACTCTGTCACTGACAGCTAAAAGATCTAGGATCTGAGTGACATAAAAGACTAAAATAACAGTCTCTTTTTCCAAGTGCCACTTGAAACAATTAGTTATTTTGGGATACTGTCTTGTCTTGAAAGACATGTATATATCTACAGGTCAAGAAGCCTCATGTCACTGAATTAAAAAAAAAATTTATTTTATTATTTTCTGCCTTAATTTTAATATTAAATGCTACCATTAATTACTAGTAACTATTTTGTAAATAAAATATAGCTTTTTTGATTTATTTTACATTTTTTTAAGATTAAAAAAACATATTTTTTACCTTTGAAATCCACTTTTTGATTGCAATAAATTGTTTATAACCTGAACAAGCTAATGTGTAAAAAGAGATTGCACCATACACATTGTGGTATACTTTGCAGTTAGAAAAGGCAGTGAAACCTCTCATCAGCACTTGGACTGTAAATAGCACGAAATAATTTTGTGAACTACATCATAAACAATAATAATTAAATGCAAAAATATACAGCAGTATGAAATATACAATTTTTTATTTAGCAAAAAAAGAGTGTTTTATTTAATTACTTTGTTCCTATGTTAAGCGTCTTTCTGCATGATAATTCAGGAGTTACTTTTAAACATGTATATAAACATCACTTGTGACATATTTATTAAAACGCCCTTGCGCGCCTTACTTGTGTTCAATTAGCTGAGGTTTCTATTTTAAATTCTGAAGCCGAAAGAAGAATCACACTTGACCTTGAAGTTGGTTTAAAAGATTAACAAGTTGCACTTTTCTTTAAAGAGAAGAACGTTAAAGTTTCTATTTAAACATTTGTTTCGAATTTACTCAACGAAAACAGGACCATAAATTTCTTTCTTTTTCTCTGGCTTAAAATACCTTTCACCCTTTAGCTCCAGTTAAAATTACGAAAAATGTTATGCAAACAGAGAAACAATAACATCAAATAAAATCAAAGGAAACAGTTGCAGAACCTTTTCTCCTTATTAGCGTAAATATAAACTTTTTATGTATAAATTATACTTAAAAATAGTTCAGTGCCATCAAATTTTTTCCTCTCTTTATCCAAAAGTCGGGTTGGTGACAAGTTCATATCCTTCTCAAGGTTGAATTCCTATCCGTTGCTATCCATCACTATTTTTTTTTTTATTTCTTTAGTCTTAAATCTTTTTTTTTATGTTGAAGAATTCGAATTCTTCTCACGTTCAATTCAGCTTGTCTGATGCGCAATGATCTGAATATCATATATCAGCGCGACCATAAAATTTCCAAAACTAATCTTATCCCTTTTTTTTCTAACGGAAATAAAAACTGTTCTCTCAAGTTTCTTTTTATAGAATTGTTTGCAATTTTTATGTTACAATCGCTAGCATATAAAGATATTTAAATAGATCTCTGAGCGAAAGTGTATTTTTTGTATCTATGTTCCTATTTGAAAACCATATTCTCATACACACTAACTTCGTTTGTATTCAATCCGTATCTACACTTTCTCAACATTGTGTATAGAATTATCTTAATTTATGGTGTTGCCCGAATTAGAAAATCGTTAATTCTTATTTAATCAGCCCTTGAATTATTTTAGTTCATACTGTTGTCATAATCAGAAAACCATTAATTATGATTTAATCTGCCCTTGCATTTGGAATTTTTTATACGCTAAAATAGTACGGATTCTTGTTTACGGATTACTGTTTTACTATAGCATGATTTTATTTTTATATGTATTGCCTGAAATAAATTTTTTTTATTTTGCTTATGTCCTTTTAATATGTTCTTTATTTTTTTATTAATTATATATTCTTATCAAGCATTCGTTTGCTTTCTGAGATAACGTAATTCTCATAAAATATTTTATTACACAGATTGTAACAGTATTTATATACTTATAGTTTTGTTTCAAAATAATCTATTTTATTCCTGTAAAGAATTTAGTTTTAGTTTCAAAATTTATTTCACACTGTTTATTATTTTAATCTTTAAAAATTCTGCGGTATTGTATTAAATTCATTGAAATTTCCGAAATATTGTGAAATATGTCATAAAAACTACTGTGTTTTCTAAAGTTATGTTATGAATTGTTACATTACGAAAGATATTTATCAGTTCCATATATCAAAAACTCAAAAAATATTTAAAAAATTTCAGTGAACATTTAAAGTAATTATTCAAGAAAAAGCAGCAAAACAAATTTATTAAAAAACTAATTAAATATTTTTTTCACAGCTAATACTATTGCAGGCCGCGACATTCGTTAAAAAATCAGATACCGTATATTTCCGAAAATAAGTGGTGAGAATGTTTTTCTTCAAAACATTTACGTAAATTTTTTTAAACCCGTATATAAGCCGAAATGAAAAAATATCAAATGATACGGACTTTGAAAGATATGTATGATTTTTTTACATCAAAGTTCCATTCAAAATACCCGTACATTAAGTTAAAATATTAAAGTAAGTTTCCATTTTTATTGTATTTTATGTGCTAATTATTTATGGTAATCCATTTTTATTTCCAATTTTATTTATTATTGGAACTTTTACGTTAACCCGGCGTAAGTTTCATCGACATCTTATTTTTCGTTTTGGTGAAGACGAAAATAAAAAAACTCTTTTTTATAATTTTTAATAATTTAAATTTTTTTTTTTTTATCATATTAAGAAATGTGAACTAAAGAATTAAAAGCGTGCTATACTTAATGATTTATCTCCGCGCTCGGCTAACGGTTAATCACTTATGTTTTATGCCAGATTAGCAGATCCGTATATAAGCCGACATTCTTAATTTAACTTTTTATAACATGAATACTCTTTTTGTATTTATTTTGTAACATGAATACTTACATATAAAGAATTTTATAAATGCAAACTTTAAAAAAAATTTTTTAATAATTCTAATTGTTAACAATAATTGTTTTCAATTGCTCCTAAGCTAGTATTTAAAAAAAATGAATACATTATTTTAAATCAAGGATATCCAAACTTTTAGTTTTCTAGAGTTTCAATAGAAAAAAAATAAAATTATCTGGGACTGCACATAAAAAATATTAATTTAGCGACATTTGTTACTCAAGATATCAATAAATAAAATACTATAAGCAAAATTTTCTTAGCATTATATTCTTTTTTTTTTTCATTATGAGTTTTTTTTTTTAAATCAATAAAATAATTTAATTTAATTCTGAGAAAAATTGAATTCACTCTGAGAATTTTATTAAATTATTAATTAAATATTGCATAATATATTATTATAACGAACAATAATCTATTCATACTTTCTCCATTTGAAATAAGAATGATATAAATTTATTTATACTTTTCTCATGAAATTATATCTTGTTGCATAATGATTTCTGTTAATGCATTTGCTGCTAGTATTCATTATTTTTTAAACACATTTGCCAAAAGCGAAGTGCTAGATCGAGTTCTAAAAGAACCGCAAATCAAATATTCTGGCCAAGTTAATGAATATTTATACAACATGCATCTTTAGTTTCTAACTTTTATCACACGATGTAAAAGTAAATGCATTTGATTCTCATTCTATTACGCAACATTTGCCTTTATTTATTTATAGTAAGGATCTTATCGCATTTTTTACACGTTTGTATTAAAGGCAAACAAAGAAATCGTTATTATATATTTCTCTGTTTTCTTCACCAATCGAATTTTGATATAGCTTATTTACTATTGTATACTTAGCTAACCAATCATTAAAACTATTCTGAATCATCATTTTAATCTTGTGCAATATTTTTGCAGTAGAAAAAAGATAAAATTAAATTTCATCATATATAATTTTTCCATTTGTATTTATATTTTTATTATTGTTGAGTTTCTGAAATAATAAGTATCTCTAAGAATAAAATTAACAGGGTGTCCCAGCCAGGTTTACAAGCTTCTAGGAGGGGGTCTAGTATACCTAAACCATTAGGAATAAAGGACGGAATTACATAAAATGGCAGATTCAAAAAGGCCTCTCTGTCGCATAATATACACAAAAAAACACCAGTAATGAAAGAACACATGTAACATGGTCAACATTAGCAAAGGTGAGCTATGGATGTATGTTGTTTTCACTCAAAATCCTCCACATTCTGCAGTAGTACATCCGGATGTGGTGCACTATAGCTTTTGTACTCGAACTAGGTATGTCTTGTACCAGCTCTAGCACTGTCTCCTCTATATTCAGAATCCGTATAGTTTGATCACGACTCTTGAAGGCTATCTGGAAAATAACCTCTCGAAAGTGACCATGGCTGTAAATACGCCACGTCTAATATCGATAAGCATAAAAGAACTGTTTAACTTACTTATCCGCTTGTTCCGCATTAGTAGGATCATTCAACCTATTGTCAATGCATCAGTATGAGAAATTAAGAGTTTTCGCGAGATGGCTGGGAACTCCTGCGCCTGTGTAACGCCATCGACCACATCGGGAAAGAATTTTCGACCCTAGTATTTTACTATGTAATTGTAAGTCGTCTACCCCTTATCTTCCTAGAAATTTTGTAAACCTGATGCCGACACAAGCTGTACAAATATGAAATTTAACTGAATACAAATAACAATCATTATTTACCTTTTTGTCTTTGAAGAGCTGCGTTCACTACAAATGAATAATACCCATGTCTGGGAATATCCATGTTTATAAAATAGGTAATGCGTTATTGCCAACATATTTTAGCCTTGCAATGAACCTTCGAGTAATATACCTTCCAAATAGTAAATCTGCTGTATAAAAACGCAGAATTATACGATAATTTTGTTACTTAATTTATTTAAATGCATGTTTTCAAATTCACTTTTAAATGTTAAGTTGTTACTAAATAACATGAAGAAATTAGAATCCATCTTTTCATCCGCATGGAAATAGCATGAATGCTAAGAAAGAATTAGTCAGCGATGCCGTTAATGCATAATGTCCAACAACATCACAATAATCAATAGTAGTAATTTCCTCCAATACCAAAAGGCGGCCTGATGGCAAATTGATTAGCGCTCTAGCCTTTGGTACCACAGGTTTCAAGTTCGAATCCTGAATGTGGCATATATACTTGTTAGTGATGCGGAATCCACGGTAGGTAAACGGTAGGTCACGGTCTAATTAGGCCCACAGGGAGCAGAAAAAGATCGTAAAGCAACGAACCAAACCAATATAAAAAACTATGACTAGTTGTAATTGTAGAAAGTTAATTTTTTTAATTAGATTAAAAATATTTAATTTTTTTAGATGTTTCAATACATTCTCATAACAGAACTAAATATTTTTATATCATCATTATTTCTTGGGGTTCTGATTTCAACTTCGTTTATCCCGAAATTCTAGGAAGCCCGGAAAGTTATGTTAAGAAATATTAAATTGTAAATTTTACTGAATTGTTATAAACAAATTTCTTTATTCTGCTGCCAAAAAACAAACAAAAATTTAAACATGAAAGACGAAAGGAGAAAAAAATTCATCTTTCTGAGTAGCAATTATGAACCAGTTCCAATTTCTACAGGAGGTCAATATTTTTTTATCGGTTAAAAATGGTGCAGCTATCCATATTCAATATGGGTATGTTATTGTTGCTGCTTTTAAAAAACCGGACTCTTTCACATGATGTCATTCGCCAATAAAATGGAAGATTAATAGGCCAGATGGCACCACAAAAGAACTGTTAATTTGTATTCCCTATTGAATATTCGGACAATAATGCTACTAGGGTTCGAAACCCTAGCAGCAAACTCTTCTCTTGAGAAAGAAAACTCTTTGAATTCTTCTAGTAATAAGTAGTAAAAGTAAGTCAAAGTTACCGAGTTTCGGAATCATTACCATTCCGGTGTTTTAGTATGAATTTATTTATTCATATATTTTAACATCATTAATAGCACGACAACCCAGGGTAGGCTAAGACTGTCCTTTAAAGAGATTTCCATGCATTCCTCTGGGTGACAATGGTTCTCAAATTCTTAACCTTTAGTACAGCAAAATCTTTTTCCAACTGCATCTATCCATTGGATCGTCCTCTTCCTCTGTGTCCCTGTGGCTTTACCAAAATGAGCCTTTTTACAAGGTCTAAATCATTCATTCTAAATGCATGAGCAGCCCAGTTTAATCTATTGTTCTTAATAAATTTTATAACATCAGGAACTTTATAGCATTTATAAATTTCTGCTTTGTACCGTCTTCGCCGACAATCACTTTCTCTACCACTTCCAAGAATAGTCCTTAAAACCGTCCGCTGAAATATACCCAAATGGGCCTATCAAATCTTGTCGAAGTCCATATTTCAGAGCCATAGACTAAAATAGGTCTAATAAAGGTTTTATATAACAAGAAATTCATATATTTAATACACTGAAAAAAAAATATCCTATTTCGTAATACTGCTATAGCATTTCTAATGATTGCTTATTATTTAAGTAATTAGCAAAAATTTACTATAGAATGTTAAACATCGACAAAAGTATGAATGCAAAAATAATAATTTTTTTTTTCTGAAAAATAAAGAAAAAGTAAATAAAGCCGATGTAATATACGACGGTAATACTTCTTTTTTCAATTTTAGCAGACAGTTTTTCAACTCTGTAATAGAAATATATTATGAGAATCATAAATATTTTTATCTCTTACATTAATTATAAATAGCAAACAAATATTTAATACCAGTATTTTTAATACTAATTACTGAAGATAAAAAGACACATATGTACCTCAAACAACTTTTTACAAAACTTTAAATTCAAAGGAAAAAAAATCCTTAGAACACTATTGATTTTAGAAAATCTGTTCACATTCAAATCAATCATACATTTGATATCATTGCTTGTCCTTTCAACATTTGCATTTCATATTTCAACCACAATATTCTTTTAAAACTTAAAAGTTTGATTGATGTTTCCATTTGTAAAAAAAAAATGCTTTCTTTTCTTCGTAAAAAAAATCAAAATGTATGATAAGCATGCCTTTTTTACATTATACGCAGTTTCGAATTGTATAAATCATTGGAAATATAAGCACATCATTTTACTTACAAAGAAAGTTTACCACATTTTGAAAACAATAGATCATGAAAAATATATGGATTTACATCAACATATACTTAAAAATATTTTAGTATATTAATAATCTACATCATTTAACAATGCAGTTTTTTTCATAAATAAAAGTATCATTTAAACATCTCTGTTAAACCAACTCCTTTGTCTTAGAAAAATTATTTAATAAAATCTTAATGATCTAGGTAAACATTATTAGGTAAGTTAACTTCATAATGAGTGATTAAGTTAATTAACTTATGATTAGTGTTAAATTTTCAGAAAACAAAAAAAACAAATAAATAAGTTTTCCTTTATATACCCAGCTTCAAGTTCCTAGTATCCTGAAGTTCCTTCCTTTTGTGCATGCGTAAAAGCCGTTCGAAGATAAATATTTTGCATCATTAATAACACGTAATTATACGTGTAATTAGTTGTAATTAATTACCTCATCAACACTTCCCTTGAGAATGGGGTGGCTTTTGTTCTATTGATAGATAAGTGGTGACAGGAGAGCTTTCCGCTAAAAGACTTTCACTGGATTTAAAGTGAATTTTATTTTCAGTCTTTCTTAGTGCTTACAGTAATTGCTTTATTTAGTAATAGTTTGATATTTATTCTAAAAATTATTGTATTAAAAATACTGCGATAAAAAAAATCTCAATTTAAAGCATTGCCTTACTTAACTTCAATCTACCCGAATAGTATCCCATCGGTAAAGAAGGCTACTAGCATGCAAGGAGAATTACAGGTTCGACTCCTCCGACAGCTAGCAGTCAGTGGTCGAACGAATGAACAATGAAATTGGATGGCTATCGTAAAACTGTGTGTATAGCGTCTATACTCAGGCTACTTAGTGGAGTTTTCCAAGTTTTTCCCATACGACACTTAAATATACCCCTAAGATTCCTCCCAAAGGTAATGTTCCTCTTCTCCTGTCCATGCACTGCTCATTACCATCAATCAAACATGAATCCCACAAATATGCAACAAAAATATTAAATAAATAATAAGTATTTGAAATAAATTACATTAAAAATGACGATAGATTCGCATAAAGAATTATTAAATTCTTTCGAGATCGAAAAAGTCATGCTACTGTGATGAAACAATTGGGTTTTGTTATAAGCAAGTTAAAAAAAAAGCCAGAATTTTTTTTTAATTTCGAATTTACCTCTAAAAGTACTCCTGGTAGTAGTGGTAAAGTAGTTGTTCGTGGAACACATGGTCCACCGATATTCAACAATTAAATAATAAGGATTTAAAATAAATTACATAAAAAATGACAATAGATTCGCATAAAGAATTATTAAACTCTTCAGAGATTGAAAAGTTATGTCACTGTGATATTTCATGCTGATTTATTGACACTGTGACGAAACATCGAATTGGGTTTTGCTATAAGCGAGATAACATCGTCAGAATTTTTTTTTAATTCGTATTTACCCCTAAATATATTCCTGGTAAGGCAATATCTATCCCTCATTACCCGTCGGTGGGCTGTTCGTGGAACACGAGGTCCATCGATATTGAACAAAGACATCAATTTGTTTTTATAAATAATATTCCTTTGCTTCATATAAAATAATACATTGTTTTATGAAAGTTTTACCAAAAATAATTCCTAGTTTATAACAATTCGTTAATAAAATCTTCAAAATAGAGAAATTTATGCTTCTGCGCATTGGCTGATGAAATTGGAGAAGAGCGTTGGCAACTTTTCAAAGACTACTACTTAGATAAATCAACATTGGTCTCTACTGTGGCAGCAATTTGGACAAAACACACCAAGAATAAACGTTTACATCCTCCTCTGGCCTCTTTAAATTGAAAGAAGGGATTTTTTCAATGTACTGATGTATCGTGTTTATCGTCAATTCAGATTCGGTTCTACAGTGAAGACTCAGACTATGAAATAAACACTTTTTTTTTTTAAATCCCAGCATTCTGAACACAAGTTTATTTCATGTCATAAAAACTTTCCATAGTAATTTTTGCTCTTATTTATTTCTCTTGATCTCATGGACGTTTTTATGCTATTACACCTGTATAACATAAACGCGAACCAATTACATTCCAGAAAGGCAATAATTTTCTTTTTATTGTATATGTGTAGTACTATCTCATTAATAATATTAGGATAGTTTTTTTTTTAATTTTCATATAACGTCATCAAATGTTTAACTCGTATTGGAGAAAGACCATGCTTATATAGGGTTCAGGAGTATTTTGCTCTTCTTCACTGGCGCAACAGCCCCATGGGGGATGGGGGGGGCAAGGTCGTCTGCCTACAGGTAGATTTCGAGACAAGAGATGTTTTCTTTTTATGGGGTAGTGTTGTCAGCCCTATGTCCAATAGTCGTTTCAGACCGGGACCTATGGTTTCAAATAGATTCCGAATCACTACAAACATCCATGATACCTCTGGAACTCAAACCCGATGGCACCGAGCGAAAAAGATCTAGTCACTCGGCCATCAGGCCCCCAGGAGTATTTTACTTTCCATAAAGTAAAACAAAGTTGGTTTTCTTAAACTCCCCGTCTAATCTTAATTATTTTTCAATTTGATGATGATTTGACTTTAGGCATATTTATAAATCTGATATCAACGTACCATACATAATTGAAACAAACTTTTCTTCTAGTAGAGAGTTTTCAGAAAGAGTTCTTAAAATTAAATATATCCAGTTTACTGTATTCGCATGAAACATATTGAAAGGATAAAAATAAGAAATCAATATTAATCTAAAGTATGCTTAGAAATTTTTATTTAAAAAGCTTTCTAAAACTAATAAACCATTTGATTAAAATAGAAGAATATCCTAAGCCATCACCAAAAATAATTAAACGGCCTGGCGATTTTATAATAATGAACTTTAACAATTTGATTTCTTATCTCAATGCGTGATCTTATAGGAAAACTAATTAAACGCCTTAGTCATGTTATAAGAAAAAAAATCTTTATTCATTAAATAAAAGTATTAACTAGTAAGTTTACCCATTTGTTTTGTTATCAACGAAAACAACTAACTGTTTTAAAATAAATACACCTGATTTTATTTCGAGGCTTTTCTCTTTCCTTCAGATAGAATACAATTCTTCTTGCGAACATAATTCAAGAGAACAGCTGCTCGCGTTCATGAAATTCGATGAGCAGCTGTATTTAGGCTTATGAATTACAGAAATCTTGTAAGTAGGATGTTCTGTTCTCCACCAGTTAATTCGAAATAACTCGAAAACCGGGCAAAGGGTAAAATTGCAAAGAATTAAAAACAAAGTTCAATTCCTCTTGTTTTTCTTTTCTATAGTAAATAAATTACTAAAAACATTACAATTTGTAGCACACAAAACATATTGTTTAGTTGTTTGAAAATAAACTCTACAATTACCCTTCCATTAATTATGCTTATTTGTAATTAGTTATGTTGATTTTAACCGTTATATTTTATATCAAATGATGTAATTTTAAAATTATCAGATAATTTAATTTTAAAAATAAAATATTTGTTTTTATTGTTGAAAAACATTATGGACATTTTTCAACTTTTTAAATTTTTTATGAATTTATGAAAAATTTATATTTTTTAGTATTCGTTGTTGTTTCTTATCCCTCTTGGTCGACAGCAACATCTAGACCAAATCCATGAACTAGTGGTCATGACAAAGGGTAAAAAATGCAGTTTCTTTTTGTACTTGACTTTGTAGCACAAAGACACGGGGCATGTAGAGGGAGAAATCTGACTTTGCCCCGCCCTGTTATACCCTGACGCACAGGGTATCCATTTTAGTCGCCTTTTAAGATATGTATGAACTACAATGGGGCTATTCTAACCCTGATTCACACGAGGATTTTTTAGTATTTAAACATCTGAAAGAAAAGACAGAGTTTAATAAAATCAATCCAAAATATAATATTAAGTTGTTGGGATTTGTTTTACTAAAAATATGCCATACTGGCACAAATTAACATTATTTTTCATTACCAAAAAAATTGTAATCTATAAGATAAATTTGTTATGTAAATGTTAAATATAAAAAGAATTAGAGGGAAAATATTGAAATTAAAAGTGATATACAGAAAAAAATATGTATAATACAGTAGTATTCGTTATATTGCGCTTGTCAGGAAAGTAAGAAAAAGAACCGACGAAGAAGATAGGACCGACGCCATTATGTAGGTTGTGTAACTTTTTTTAACAAAAAGTCTCGCTAAATATCAGAATATAACCAGGGGCTGCTGCATTAAAGTAGAAGATTTATGTCACTTTTTCCCAAAGTGGGTCATACCATTTCCTAGGGGGCAGCAGTGGTATGATCAAGGGTTGCCTTGAAGGGAAGGGGAGTAGGGCATTTAATGATAACAAGAAAACAGTCTTGCATTTTCTTTATCATATTTAACAGAACATGAGTTTCGTGTGGTCACAAGCTTGTTAACAAAAAAAAAATGATCGCAAATAGCGAATCTCGGGTATTTAAGAAAGTTGCATACTAAAATGAATTTGAGGATTCTTTCATTGATAACCACGCCCAGATTCATCCCTCAAATTAGCATCACTTTTAATGTTATTCGTTATTTTTATTTGTCTGTGTAACGCGAATATTACTGTAGTGGATTTTAATAAATAATTTTATAATTTGAAGCTTAAAAGTTTCTTTATTTACAACAACTTTAATTAGACCAACTTTAATGTTGCTACCTATGACTTTATTGCAACTTAATCCACACAAATTTTGGCCACTTATTATTTCTAAATGAAAGTTAAAAGAGCATATAAACAGATCAAAATTACAAAGAGAAAATACCAGACATTCTTAACAAAAATGGCCTAAAGACCTTAAAACATGTTAAATGTTCTAAGGATAAACATTTAAGAAGCTAGTAGCACTATAATAAAAGTCCGTGTGCTCAGGACATGTTTTCTCTGGCCCTTCAGTAAACATTGCACAAATCACCATTTTGTTGTAAATTAGAGTCCAGTCCCAGGGCAAACAAGTAGATGGGCCTTATTCATTTTCTATGTCTTCCATAAAACGCATACACTCAAGAGCCAAAACCTTATGACCACCTGTCAATAACGAGTTGGCCCACCTTTGGCGCGCAACACAACTTCAACCCGCCTTGGCATGGATTAATACCACCACTTAATACCAGTTAAATACCACTTCCACCTGATCACGTTCCTTCCACGTCATCCAGGCGAGTTCATTGCAAAATGTAGGGGTGGTCATAATGCTTTGGCTCTTGAGTGTATATCAATCCCTATTTTGGCCAGATTTTCGTGGCCAGTTCTTAATCTAAAATTGGCAACAGTCTCTTTGCGAGTTTTTTCACTAAATGTTTTCCAGCCATCCCCGATTGATTCTCAAACTTTTCCTTTCGTATTAGGAAATAATTCTCTGATATATGATGACTTAATTTTGTCCCTAATAGTTCTCCTAAAAGAATCAAGAGGAATAGGACACTCTCGATGAACGTCTTTTTACTTTTTTTGCCGTAAGATCTTCCCCTTCGTTTCCATCAATTCCAACATGTGATGGAATCCACAGAAAAGTGATGTATTTACCATTTTCATTAAGTAACTTGATGTCTTGTTTTATTTTGATTGCAATTGCAGACTCGGAGTGCCTTTGTAAAGCGATTGCTTCTATGGCGGATCTAGAATCCATCAGTATAACTACTTATGAAAAAGAATCTGTTTTATATTTAAGTATTTCCACTGCTAAGGAAATTACGGATATTTCCGCATCAAAGTTAAACAGATGATTGCGAACCAGGGAGAAAATAGAAAATAATGTATTATAAACACCCGCATCAGTAGGATCTTTACTTTTGGAGCCATCCGTAAATCTTTAGTAAGATACATAGACATTTAAAATGAAACAAATTTTTTGCTTTAAAAAAAATCTTAAAGAAGGTGGTGAGCAATATTTTGTTTTTATTTATTTATTATTTTATTTATTCATTTATTTTGAAAAGGGGGCAGAAAAATAAATGAATTTGGGAAATACTGACTTATATGATAATGGCTTCTAAATAAAAGATTACTAAATGATAAATTCCGAACTTTAACAAAATACATTTTAAACTTAAATTATATCTGGGTATATTAAAAATTTAAAAACCTTAAAAAAGTTTTTAATATTAACATTTATTAAATTAAAAATATTCGAAACTATTGTTTATTAAAAACAATGAAAAATTTAGTAAAATACAAAAATTTACTCACCTTAGCAAAACACTCACAATTTCACATAAAACACAAGTTAATTAATTTAGTTCTTTATATGCGCTTTTAGTAGACAAAGCTGATATACCGCAATCATTAATCACAACTGATAACTTATCAGAAAAACTGACAAAAGCAGCTGACTGCATAGAAGTACGACGGGTAGGTAGTACAGCGCAACTTTCGTCTCAATTTCCTCTTGCAAAGTTAAAAGATTTAGCACTCCAACCATTAATTTTGAATATCAAATTTTTATAAAACTTCGTACTGCCCTTTCGTGCCACTTTTTATTATCTTTTCACTCTCAATTTTCGACATTGCATTAATAATTCACTTAAAATACTCGAGTCATTTTATGCGAAGTTAAAAATAGAATGAAGAAAATTTACTTGATACTTATGACAAAATTTTACTAGCGCATTATATATATTGTCTATTAATTTTCCTTTTCTTTAAAAATGTTTGAGTGTATATCAATGAATTTATAATGGGTTAAAATATTACATTTATTTCATGCAAACTATACTAAAGTAACTGCCAACGCATATTTGTAAATGTAAAACGATTTAAAAGATATTTAAAAAATTATTTTGTCATATTCTTTATTTTCAATTTAATAAATAACATATTAGGAATTATATGTCAATGCAAAAATAAGTAATTTCAATAGTTATTATTAAAAACATTTTACAATCGATTTTAGATCTTTTTATAGAAACAACATACTTACAAATTAAGTGTTTTTGTGGAATTAAAGAGTATAGATTATGGCCTCTGATGAGTGTTGTCTTGGCCTCTGTTGGCCTCTGTGTATTGTATTTATCTGTTATATATATTTAAAATTGAAAGGACAGTTAAATTCAACTTACTAGTTGCTCAATTGCAACACATAATACACAAAAACAAAACACACAGTAAATATTTACAAAATCATCTTTAAGCAACTTCGTTTCAAGGTCCTTGTACCTTCCCTACTGGCTTGACCTCTTTACTAGACTGTTTACCTTTTTTTTTCTCTTCCCTCTCAAATCCTCAGCTCCAAAGTTTAACGGGCTTACAACCATTCAAAGTCAAAACATCAAAAAAAAATTCAACGTCATCAAATGTTCAAGTCTAACGTAAGGGTGCAACGTCTAACGTCAACACGTGCTTGAAAGAAACGCCTATTACCTTGAATTCTTCCCTGTCCGTTATATAGTTCTTGTGGAAATGCATGGTGGATCCTTACTTTGAATATATTGCATTTTTAACTTACTTGTGGAAGAAAATTCATCTATATTTTCCATATAACAATTCTCTAATTTTCTAGATGTAATTTTTACAATAGAGAACTTGTTCTGTAAAGTCTTTATCTTGTTTTAATTTTTTTTTTTTTTTTTATTTTTTTATTTTATTTTTTTTATTTTTTTTTATTTTATTTTATTTATTTATTTTTTTTTTTTTTATGATTGTTCGCATGATCGAGGATTCTAATAAGTTTTGCGATTACTGCATGATGGTGGTATCACTTCCGTTTATAAATGCCATCCTGTAGAACGATAATGAAGTAATACCTCCCTGAAAAACTTCGTATAATTACCTCATATTTGATGTATTGAACTAGAGAAATCACGAATTCACCCACATGTCACGTACGAAATCCTGCAAATACATATGTTGTTATCTATTGCTTTATTGGAATTCAATCCATACAAATTTGGCCACTTATCGTAGAAACAAAAAGAACCTATAAAGAAATCAAAATTACAACGGGAAAAGACCAGACATTTTTAACAAAAACGGATAAAAGGCCTTAAAAACAGTTAAATCCGAGTTAAGTGTTCTGGAGGGTAAAAATTTAAAAATCAAGAAGCACCATAATAAAAGTTCGTGAGATCAGGACATATTTTCTCTCTGGCCTTCCAGTAAAGAGTACACAAATCACCATTCTGTTGTAAGTTAAGAGTCCAGTCTCGAGCAAACAAGTAAACAAAACTTATTCGTTTTCTCTGTCTTACATAAAACACATATATTAAAGTTCACAGTGTCCCTTTTTTGGCCAGATGTTCGGCCAGGAAGTCGTGTTTAGTTCTTAATCTGAAATTGGCATCAGCCTCTTTGCGAGTTTTTCCACTCAATTTTTTTTCCTGTCATCCCCGATTGTCTCCCAGATTTTTCCTTTGGTGTTAGATAATATTCAATAGAGAGTTTTTGCATAACGTTTATTTATCGTCCGATATTTTTTTCTTCCTAGCGCGCATGCTCATAAGAAGCATTGTAAATATTGCACATGCATATCTGTAATATTGCACTACTGAGCGCTAGGAAGAAAAAATATCGGACGATAAAAAAACGTTATGCAAAAACTCTAATGACTTAATTTTATCCCTTATAGTTTCCCTAAGAGAGTCAAGAGGGATAGAACACTGTCCAGAAAGTTCTTCTGTTCCTTTTTTTGCCAGAAGATCTGCCCTTTTGTTTCCATCCATTTCAACATGTGATGGAATCCACTGGAAAGTGATGTACTTAGCATTTTCATTTTCATTTCCTAAACGTTTCAGGAGATAGGAACTGTCCAAGAACTTCTGCAAATATGTTTATTTATTATAATAAACAAACATATATATATTACTACATTCATGGCCGTATCTATTTGTTTTTAAAGCAGTGACTGTAACTTATACCTTTAAAGGAATCAAATTCCACTCCTCTTGCTTACTATGTTGTACAAATAGAAGTAAGGCTTTTATTACAATATAAATCTGTCTAAATTGCATTCCTAAACAATAGACATTCATATCACAAAACAAATATAAGTTATTGTCTAATGCAAGCAATGACTGGGTTACATTTATGGCAATGAATTAAATACCGTTATATTTGGTTAAAATTAGATCACTCAGGCTTGGAAAAAACAGGTTTATTTTTATCATAAAACATCTCATTATACTTTAAAAAACATTTTACTCGGAATAGCACGGCAACTTATAATATTATGTTGAAAATAAATATCTCTTCATATGATAGATTGATGTGGAAAGAAAGGATTTCTTTGTTTCCGAAAATGTTATTTTCTATCTTCGGGCGAAATAGATAAGGAATTATTCAAGAGTTGTAATAAAAATATATCAAATGAATTGACAAATTTACTGTCTGGTGAATTGCCATATTTACTGTCAGGTGAACTGACATGTTTACGTTTTCCGTTTCTAGAAATTCCGATTGAATAATAATAAAAAAAAAAACTTTTACTTTCATAGTCTATATTTCAAACCTTCTCATGTTCGCAATCTGCAAGTCGGCAGATGGCCTTGGCCCACCATAGGGCTGTTGCTACAATTAAGAGTATATTTCAAATTGTGACAAAATATATCTTGGTAAATCTGATAAAAAAAAAAAATGCAGTAACTGTGATAAAGGTTAATATATTAAAATAATTAATGGTACATAAACTAGTTACCGGTGTACAATGAAATTAAACCTTAAATTCTGTTCTTAACAATTTGTCAACTACAAGAAGTCTAATTAAAATAATTTAAATTAAGTTTTAGTGGATGTTTTTCAAATTATGTATGGAACAAATATTTCTTTATTTTTGTGTTTATGAAACGATGTTGTTAAATCATTTTTTTTTTTTTTTTTTTTTTGAATGGATCAAAAGATAAATTCACGTTCCGGTAATGTAGATTCAGATAAAATATTACCTTGACTTTTGACTTGAAGCGTGGGAAAATGAACATCTTTCATTTTCTGTTCTTTTAATAAAGAAATTCACTTGCGTAAATATTTTTAACGAAAAATATTTTATTATTTTTGCTTGGAATTGTTCACATGGATAGTGAATTATTTATATGTTATTTATAATGGATACATACATTTTTGCGAGTTTCGTTACTTTCAACTGTCAGAATCTTACATATTGAGCATCAAATAATTTTTAATTAATTTTCATTGTTGTGAGATAATTAGAAAAACGTTTTTGAGAAATTTTCCAAATCATGTAAGGTATTATTTTTTTCCGATGATTTTTATTTTGTACTCATTTCTATAAACAATGTATAGTATTTTGCATTGCTTTTAATTAATCAAAAATTATTTAGAAATAAATTAAGCTTTCAGGTAAAAACAAGAGCTGAAAATTCAAAGTGCAAAATTTTCATAAAATAATTTATTTTTAAAACATAAAATAACTCAATTATAATTGATAATATGAATTTCTATATAGATTTTCCTTAGCATATAAGTTATTTAAATTAAACATTAATAGCTTTAGTTTTTAGCTCGAAAATCTACATACTTTGTAAAAATGTGGGCTTTTAAAATTTAATATTTGTCTTTAATATATACCTTATTCTAAAACGTTACACAAATTTTTATCTTTAAAGTTTTGAAACAGGAAATTTTATTTTCATTTATCGTGAAATGGTTCTACTTTGAAAAATATTAATAATTTGTCGTTATTTACAGTTTGGTCAATTAAACATTGAACATGTTGTACTTCGTTCTAGATGAATTTTGTGCAACATCACATTGTAACTATATTTTAATAAAATATATATACAACATAACATTATAAAAATTGTTTTATAATATAATGCTACATTATTGTTTATCAAATTAACCTTTGAATTTGATCCAAGAAATAGAATATGTTTTTATTATTTTCACTACATTTTCTTATTCGTTAAGACAAACAAAGTAAATATTCTTCTTTAGCTTTCGTTATATTTCATTACTTTTCTTAACTTTTCATTATTCTCATCATCAGTGGCGCAACTGCCCCATGGGGACCCAGCAGATTTCAAGACTGATGTTATATTTTTACGAGATAGGTTTGTGAGCCCTACGCCCTACGATCACATTAGACCGGGACATATGGTTTAAAGTGGATTCAGAACCTCTACAAATATCCATGGCACCGCCAGTACTCGAACCCGAAACCTGTGTCACCAAGCACCAGAGCGCTAGTCATCAGGCTCCTCCTATTAGTTTAAATTTTCAAAAATTATTAACGTAGAATATTGTACAAAGATAGATAATATTGATATTTTAAATGGTATAAAAATATAAAATGCCGATGTATAAATTAAAAATTAGACTAAAATTAAAAATACGTTCAACATAACATACTCAACAAAGCACTGCTCATCACCTTATTTAAGTTTTTTTACAGTAAAAAATTGGTTTCATTTTATGTATCTATATGTCTATGTAATTAAAGTTGCTGTAAAGGAAAAACTTTTAAACTTGAAATTATATTGCCATAGCTAAGGGCCCAAAGTAATTTTAAAACTTTTTTGTTAGTAATAGAACCAAACAAACACACAAAAATTTTTTTTTTTAATATATGTACTTATATTACGATAGCTAAGAGCCCAATGTAATGTTAAATCTTTAATGTTAGTAATAGATCCAAATAAACACAAAAAATATTTTATCAATATTTGTAATTGCTATATTGCCATAGCTAAGAACCTAATGTAAAGTTAAAATTTTCCTGTTAGTAATAAAACCCAACAAACACAGAAATCTAAAAATTTTTATCAATATTTGTAGTCATGCATTTCTAGAAATTTATGAACTGGTTTTAAAAAATAACGATCCAACTGATTATTTTTCAGCATTCACCACTTTTGCAATTCTTAAAAAAATAATAATACTTTCAAACAAGTTCTACATCCAAAAAAGACTTTAATTCACTCTTTCGGGAGGGAAAAAACCGCAGACATTGAAATTGATCCTACATAATTACCCCTCCAGCATTATCAAATGGCTTCATTGATGTCGTGGCGTGGAGTCTTTTTTCCCCAATTTTTTTCCCTTTCGAAAAGAAAAGATCGCTTTCCGAAATTTTGTAAGCTGCTGGCATCTTGTGTCTGAATGTTTTTGTTTTTTTTATTGGTGGCATCGTTTTCTACTTCATTGATTTCCATGCTTGTTTCAGTTGACCTTTAGTCTTCAAATGACTTCGGTCTTTTCCTCCTGGCCCAAGTGAAAAGCCGTTACTGATACCAATTTAAATTTGTTAAGAATTTGAAATGCTGCTGCTGCTACTTTTTCGGGAAAGAAAAAGAATTCGATGCCTCAGCACATAATGGATTGTGTTGTTTGGTAGAAGTGAAAAATTGTGAGCTTCTTTTTTTAAAAAAAGCTGAAACTTTTTAAGGTTGGCTTTCAACTTTTAATGGAATTTCCATTGATTATTTGAATGACTACCTGCCTAATTGGTGTTTGCTTGATAGTGTTTCTGTTAAATCAAATAGGTGTTTTTTTTTAATTCTAATAAAAAAATTATTTATTTGTCATTTTATCATCCAATTATCTTAAATAATCATTCAAGAATAATAACTACTTACTGCCTAATTCATCGGCCAGTAGTAATTCTGGGCGATGTATGCCAGATTCTGCATGATGATGCCCAGTAGTCCAGTAAGATTCCCTGATGCGATGATTCCCAGTAGTCCAGTATGATTGCCCTGATGTGATGATGCCCAGTAGTGAAGTAAGATTCACTGATGCGATGATGCCCAGTAGTCCAGCATGATTGCTCTGCTGCGTAGTAGTCCAGTATGATTGCCCTGATGCGATGATGCCCAGTAGTCCAGTATGATTACCCTGTTGCGATGATTCCCAGTAGTCCAGTATGATTGCCCTGATGCGATGATTCCCAGTAGTCCAGTATGATTGCCCTGATACGATGATGTCTAGCAGTCCATTATGATTGCCTAGATGCGATGATAGTCAGTAGTCCAGTATGATTGTCGTGATGCGATGATGCCTAGCAGTCCACTATGATTGCCTCGATGCAATGATGCCCAGTAGTAATTCTGAGCGTAGTGCACAATCAGATTTGCAAGAAGCCTCCCCCCGGTTCGAGTTCTCTGATGGCATTCTTTGCTTTCAGAATTGAGAAACTCTATCGCGATTGGGACTTGTAAAATTCACAGTCAGTTCTCCTGTACGTTACGAGCGGCATGATGTCAATTGGCTTGTGTTCTGGCCTTTGGTACCACAGGCTTCAGATTCAAATCTTGGCGATGGCACGGATGCTTGTTAATGGTTCGGAATCTGCGTTAGCCACAGTTCCCGGTCTGATTAGCCCAAAGTGTGCAAAAACTGAAACGTAGAGCGACAGACAAGACCAAACCTATACGTTACGCAAATCTAGTGCAGTTACCCCTAAAAGCTCTCCTGGGGGATATTACATTCTTTCCCATCAGTGGATTATTGTTCATATGTAGCAGAACCATCAATATATGGCCGTATATCCATATTCAGAACCATCAATATATGGCAAAAAAGAAAGAAAAACGTTATTTATAAAAATTAAAAATTAATTAGACGTTTATAAAATTTCACTATTATTTTCTTTATCCAATCATCTTCGAAATTATGATAAATATTTTTTTAGCTTTATAAACATCTAGCTCATTTCCTGTATTTCTTTATTATGCTTATATATCATTATATACAGGGGGCTATCATATTAAAAATTCCTGATACTTTTGTTCTTAAGTTGATGTTTTTTGTTATTTTTTTTTTATAAAAATAAATTATTAGTTGTTAATTAACTAATTAATAGATATTAGCATATATTTTTCAAACAAAAAATCAAATTTAAAAATGTATCAGTCGCTTTCATATGTTGTTTTCCTTTACAAATTTTTGTGACGTTAAATTTTGCTGAATTTTTCTGGAACAACTAACTGTAGCAGGAAAATGCACAAAACGAAAAAAACGCGAATTAATGCTTTATCAAGAAGTTTTTGAAAACAAGTTAAAATAAATACATCTGTTAATTAAAAAATTCTTGCATAAACAACTTACGAAAAAAATCAGAATTAATTAAATAAACAAAGACGAAATATTAATTTTCTTATTCACATTTTTTTAAACTTTTTTAGATAACAATTTTTCATCAATAGGAAAAAAATGGTTTTGAAAAGTTTATCGCAAAGAATTGTTAATTTTTCATTTACTCATAAAAAAAGAGCTTCTTGCTTTTTTCTAAAAGGGGCAATATTAAATAAAGTGTTTTGTCAAAATTTAAAATCAATATTTGTTTAGATTAAATAACTATATTAAAATAATCTAGTAAGCAAACGTGAAAAAAAATGAATTAATGTGTTTATTTTACATAAGTAATATTCTAACAGCCCTTGAGATTAATTATTCTGCTCAACCCTTAAAAGAATTTTAAGAAGCATTTATTAATCAGATGACAAAAAAATAAAAAATAAAATAAACTTTAATAAGGTATTTTTTTTAAAAGATTGATTACAATTTTTTTCAATTCCTACTATTAGTTCACATACTCGCTATATATATCTTGCTCAAATTTTTAATCGTTAATAAAATACATCCATACATAATTTTTATTCATCCACTCAAGTTCAAATACATTTTTTGAACTTGTAGTGGATGACACTTGATGTTTTTCAAATATTAATTCATTAATTAAATTTAATTAATTAATTTTAGGTTTTTTTAGATTTAAGTTGCATGTATCTAATAATAGATGGCGCCATGTGTAAGAGGAAAATTTCAGCTTTATTTGTAAAAGACTTTTCTGCAATATAGTGGGGAAAAAAGTAGGAATTGACTTTAAGAATTTTTTTTATATTACTTGTTTATATTTAATTCCGTTTAAAATACGTTTACATTAATAAAAAATTCATATCTTGCAAGACTACGATTTAATTGCTAAAAAAAATTGCTGAATATACATAGATATATTCAATATAAACAATTCAGCATAAAGCATTATATTCAGCAATTTTTGCATATGTGCTATTAGAATATATATATATTCAGCAGTTTTCTGGAAATTTACTTTTTTATCCGCTTTTATCCGGCATTTTTAGTATATGTATCAATTCACAAGTTTTGTTTGATAGTTAATAAAAGTTGTTTATCAATGTTTCACATCGCTTTCAAGAAAAAAGATTTGCGTAAACATAAAATTTTAATTTAAAAAAGCTAAGCTCCTTATTTTATTACGCAATTATTCATATTTTTTATTCAATATGCATCACAGATATTTAAAAAAATATATGTTTCGAAAGTCAGTTCAGATAGGCGCTGTAAAAAATAAAAATAGCTTAAGTACATAATCTTGGAAAACTGATTAAATAAAGTTATAATGAAACAGTGATGTTTTTTTTTTTCTTTTTTTTTTAATGGTTATGAAAATACAGTCAAAGGTATGCAATGGATGTATTTTTTAAAGTTTTTGTCAATTTTTTTGAGTTGACTAAAATGCAAATGAGAATCCTAAAACCATGAATAACACAATATATAAAAACTGCTCATGTATTGAATACAGTATTAAGTTTACAATGTAATAATGCATAACATTTAAATATCATGATTAAAATTCTAGTATTCTTATGTATGTAAATTAAATATCAACCACGCCTGAATAAAATCATTTTACAATATTCCTTCTTTTTTTAATAAATACAAACTGTAACTGTACTACCTCCTACACATTGGCAAGAGAGTCCCCTTGTGGTGTTCAGGATAAATATTCAGTTGGCCTCGTGAATCTCACCCGAGAGGAAGTACAGTACAGTGTGAGAGAAAGTCTCTCATCCCGAGAAGAAATATATTTAGTGCATCCCGGCGCAATAGTTGGCATGTAGATTCTCACCAGTCGAGGAAATATATTTCACGCACCCTGCACGTAACTGAATTTTGGGTTAATTAGATTTTCGGATTAGAAGTGGAGTCTTTCCAGGAATCTATAATTATCTGTTAAATGTCTCTAATTGTATGTGTGTGGTGTAAATAAAACTGTGAGTTCTCCAACTTGTGCCTCAAGTATCTCAACCCAGTCACACCCAATTACAATCTGTTTGCCAATCCTGCACACTGCAATCTGGCGCCCAATGCGGGGAAGAAGGACTCGTACCCACACCTGTATAAAACTAAATTTTATCTCTTTAAAAAAATTATCGAATTTTTTTCTACTTCCATCTGGAAATCTATAGCAACTGTCGGAATGAAAACCTTAAATGTTCATTTGTAATAATTAGTAAGTAATTATACTTAATTAAATAAAATATACCTGCAGTGTTCTCAAATTACAAGCAGTTTTATTTATAACTGCATAAAATAAAAATTCTAAATGAGAAACAGAGTTTTGAGGAACTCATTAATTTTTCATAAAATGAGAAGAACATCATTTTCGGGTGTGTTAGATTCTAAAATAAGTTTAAAAAGTAAATTAAATGCGACTTATATTTTTCAAAAAATATTTACACTTATTTTTTATCATTAAATAAATTTCCTTATTGAGTAAAACTATGTTTATCACTACTTAATCACATATTCTATCAAAATATGCTTGATACGAATTTATAATAAATTTTATGATTGATAGGAGTTGATAATGAATTTTATGCTTGGTATGAATTTTATGATTGATAGGAGTTGATAATGAATTTTATGCTTCATGTGAAATTATAAAGAATTTTAGGATTGATATAAGTACCTAATTTTATGCTTGATATGAATTTATAATGAATTTTATGATTGATAGGAATTGATAATGAATTTTATGCTTGGTATGAATTTTATGATTGATAGGAGTTGATAATGAATTTTATGCTTCATGTGAAATTATAAAGAATTTTAGGATTGATATAAGTACCTAATTTTATGCTTGATATGAATTTATAATGAATTTTATGATTGATAGGAATTGATAATGAATTTTATGCTTGGTATGAATTTTATGATTGATAGGAGTTGATAATGAATTTTATGCTTCATGTGAAATTATAAAGAATTTTAGGATTGATATAAGTACCTAATTTTATGCTTGATATGAATTTATAATGAATTTTATGATTGATAGGAATTGATAATGAATTTTATGCTTGGTATGAATTTTATGATTGATAGGAGTTGATAATGAATTTTATGCTTCATGTGAAATTATAAAGAATTTTAGGATTGATATAAGTACCTAATTTTATGCTTGATATGAATTTATAATGAATTTTATGATTGATAGGAATTGATAATGAATTTTATGATTGATAGGAGTTGATAATGAATTTTATGCTTCATGTGAAATTATAAAGAATTTTAGGATTGATATAAGTACCTAATTTTATGCTTGATATGAATTTATAATGAATTTTATGATTGATAGGAATTGATAATGAATTTTATGCTTGGTATGAATTTTATGATTGATAGGAGTTGATAATGAATTTTATGCTTCATGTGAAATTATAAAGAATTTTATGATTGATATATACCTAATTTTATGCTTTTAATTTATAATGAATTTTATGATTTAGGAATATAATGAATTTTATGCTTGGTATTTATGATTGATAGGAGTTGATAATGAATTTTACGCTTGAAATTATAAAGAATTTTAGGATTGATATAAGTACCTAATTTTATGCTTGATATGAATTTATAATGAATTTTATGATTGATAGGATTTGATAATGAATTTTATGCTTGTATGAATTATATGATTTTGATAATGAATTTTATGATTGATAGGAAATTATAAAGAATTTTATGCTTGATGATATTAATACCTAATTTTATGCTTGATAGGAATTTATAATGAATTTTTGATTGATTGATATGAATTTATAATGAATTTTATGATTGATAGGAGTTGATAATGAATTTTATGCTTGGTATGAATTTTATGATTGATAGGAGTTGATAAGGAATTTTATGAATTTATAATGAATGATATGAATTTATAATAAATTTTATGATTGAGGAGTTTATAAGGAATTCTAGGCTTGATATAAATTTGTTGTTTTAAATAAATTGTTGTTTAATATTAATTGTTTTATGATTGATAAGAGTTGATAAGGAATTTTATGCTTGAAATGAATTTTATGATTGAGGAGTTGATAAGGAATTTTATGCTTGATATAAATTTATAATGAATTTTATGATTGATAGGATTTGATAAGGAATTTTATGCTTGATATGAATTTATAATGAATTTTATGATTGATAGGAGTTGATAAGGAATTTTATGCTTGATATGAATTTATAATGAATTTTATGATTGATAGGAGTTGATTAGGAATTTTATGCTTGATATGAATTTATAATGAATTTTATGATTGATAGGAGTTGATAAGGAATTTTATACTATAAATATCAAACTAGTGATAAAACGCGTATTAGACAAATGCTATGCTTCACATGAACTGTTAAATTCACTATTTATCTTTTAAAATCTTTCTTCCTAAAAATAAGATATTGATATTTATCTCCAGTGATACTTTTTAGTTTTTGGACGCCTTCTTATAAATAAACATAAGTGAAAATTCACGAATATCGCCTAGATTTAAAAAGCCGGCGCATTAATGATTTAAAGGATATCAAATCTCCATGAATATAAAAAAGAAAAACTGAAAGAAGAAACATTTACAACAAATTTAAGAAAAGTTTCAAGAAAAAAATTGTGGAACAAGTGTGTACAATAATGCATATAACAAAAAATTTTTTTTTTTAATTAGTTAATGAAAAACAATTCTCCTCTTTATTATAATTATTAGTGTTACCTATGGAAATTAAAATTTACAAAACGAATACATTTAACGTAATTTTTGTAACTTTAATTCTTTTTAATCTTAGAAATAAAAAAAAATTAACAATAAGAAATTTTGATGAATTCTTTGCAAAATATTATAACTTTGTTATTGTATACAAAAATAGATTTATTGACTAAATGTATTATATTCTTTCATAAAATGTATGAAAGCTTATTTGTTGCTGTTTCTTATCCCACTTGGTCGACAGCAACATCTAGACCAAGTCCATAAACCCATGTGTCTTAAACCAACGAGCCATGATAAAGGGTAAAAAATGAGCCTTCTTTTTGTCCTATGATCTTGCGGCACAAAGACATGGGGCACCCAAAGGACGAAGTCTGACTTTACCCCACCCGGTTATATACCCATTTTAGACGCCTTTTACGACATGCATGGGTTACAGCGGGACTATTCTAACTCGGACCTACACAGTGTGAAAATTTATTTAAAAAATAAATTAAATTTCCCTTTTAATGGTATTTGTCATTTAAAATTTCATCTTATCGTTTCAAACTTAACAACACATCAGTTTCTTCCTTTGGAGGAAAAGCAAATAAAATCCGAAATCAAAAAATATTTATATTCTATTAAAAAAAAATGTTTAATTAATAAAACGAAATTTATTTTTAATTTCTAAATTCCCTTAAAATAATAAAACCTAATTTTAGAAAACCTTTGCTTATTTAAACGGCTTTATAAGTAATAAACTCGTTTTCATTGAACTCTTTATAGTAATAAACTCGTTTTCACAACTCTTTCTGTTTCCGCGTGCTTCAAATGGTGGGAAGTACGCTTTCCTGGAAAATGAAATATGTCAATGTCTTTTATTGTAAAACGAATGCATTATATAATCGAGTAGAAAAAAGAATGATTCTTTCATTCAAATTTAATTTTAATATTCTATTCAAATTCTTTCAAATAAACATTTCCTAAAAATTTTTTTTTTTCATAAATTATATATGTTTCATTATTTAAACTACTTTTATTCCGAGTAGTACTATTCCGAGTACTATTATTCCGAGGTATGTATATTATATTTTTATTCACAATTTTTATTTTATTCCGATTATTGCGCTTGAACTGCTTAGAAGTTTTAACTTTTGTTTTAAAGTATGAACCAGCTGATATCAGACGACGCTGTCAGGTTGCGGTAAATATCACAATTTAATTTAATTAGCGTAGTTTAGAATATGATATACGCCAGCTGATATGAGACAGCGTTATCAAGCTTCGGTAAATATCACATTAAACATTGCGGTCGTAATTAAAGTATAGGCGTTTAAAGCTCAGTTATAAAGAATGCACCGAAGCGAAAGCAGCAACTTTCCACGTTACATAAGTTACTATCTCGATCATGGGGAATTGATTCTTATAAAAAAAAAAAAGGATAATTTAAATTTTATACCCCAGAGATAAAAGTAACGTTGCAGGTTGATTTTGAAAAAATAGGAACGTTTTACATGATTAACTTTCTAATGGACGTTTTAATACAGAAATGTTCTTCGGGGTCATTTTATAATTTATCTTTTACTGATTTGCAATTTGGTGGTATACTTTACCATTCAGAAATTATTTTTAACTACTTTACACCTTTCAACTCGTCATTTAATTCACAAAGTCCATATATTTTCCTCATTGCATCATGTAAATTCTCCAAGAAACATTATCGACTGCAGAATGCACTATGTCTATATCAAAAGTTATCTGACGTGCAAGTTATACAGTCTTTTAAATCGACAACATACCGAAATTTTCTCACCAAGCATAATATGTATTATATATACATATATATATGGCTGCCAACCCTATCCCGTAAAAAGAAAACAGCATCTCATGTTTCGGAATCTGCCAGTAGACAGACGGACTTGGTTCACCATGGGGCTGTGGTGCCATTGAAGAAGAAGAAGATATATTACATCTTGAGGATACGTTTTAAATGATAATCTCAGTATTTTATAATTTATTTCCTTCGGATTCACTAATTTATATAGGATTTTACTCATTTTCTGGTCGAAATCTTTTCACACCCCGTCATTGTATATTTCGTATAAATTTTTGTATTTTTATTTTTTTTTATTTTATCTACCATCACAGTTACGTCGTTCAACATTTTGATCTTAAAATTTATTATATGGTTTTTTAGTTCCGTTGCTGCAGCTTATGCCTATTTCGGATCTTGAATATTTTGTTTTGAGAGGTTTGAATGTGAGGCTTCCAGAATTTTAATTTTGCAAATGATATCAGGTTTTTGTTAAACAATTTACGTGTAGCGATCACCGGTAGTTGCTTTTGGCTTGCAAATGTCGTGTTTCTAATTCGTTCCTTGTTTGTTGTCCTTTGGTTTTCGTGTTCATGTGTTTGTATATACACTGCCCTCCAAAAGTTAAGGAACAACATTTTTTTCGAAGCTCGCCATAAAAAAAATTTATAGTTTATATAAATGATAAAAACAAACTTTATGCAAAATTATGCAGAAACGATAACTGCCACACTTTTTTTATAGAAAAGAACGACTATATATGAGTGAGAGAAAAATATGAAAATATCAGGCTTTCGTAATTACGCGTGTAACTTTTGTTGATTTACAACTTTTGTTAACAGATTCGTTTACAATAGTCAGTGGATTCCTGCAATGTCTGAGAGAAGCCGTTTGCCCGATTCGTTAAGGTGGTGGGCGGTTGGATAGATGGAAAAAGGGTTGTCCCAGGCTGATGCTGCTAGGCGTCGTAATGTGTCTCGCATTGTGGTCCCCCGTCTCTGGAATAAATAACAAACAGAAGCTTCTGTTTCTAGAAGGCATGTTTCAGGTCAACCAGGAGCTACAACACCTGCAGAAGATAGTTTTATAACTCTTTCGGCCCGAAGGAGAAGAAGCATTTCTATGCCGCTACTTGTTGCAGACCACTCTGTAGCATCAGGGAGAAGAATATCCGCTAGTACGGGGCGAAGGCATCTTCACAGTTCAGGTTTCTATGCAAGGCGACCAGTTGTGCTTGTCGGGTCCATTTATCTTGGGAAAGAGAACACGTTTCCTGGACCAGACAGCGATGGGCTCCTGTACTCTTTACAGACGAGTCCAGATTCTCACTGGAGAGCATTTCAGGACGTCTGCTGGTCTGGAGGAAACAAACCACCAGATATCATCATTCTAGCACTGTTGAAAGACACGTTTACCGGGGTGGTGGAATAATGGTTTGGGCAGGGATCTCACTCGGTGGTCACAGTGACCTGCATGTGTTCCAGGGAGCAACTGTGACTAGTTTGAAATATCGGGATGAGATCCTTGATCCATATGTCCACCAATATGCCGGCGCAATTGGCAATTTTTCCATTCTGATGGATGGTAATGCACGACCTCACCGAGATGTAGTTGCTGAGGAATCTATAAACTACTGAATCTAGGAATCTATTGAACCTCCAAAACAAGATCTCGTGGGGTCTTGTTTTGGAGCGAATGGAAGGGCCAGCTCAATTTCCAGGCCTGAATCCGAAATAGCATCTTTGGAACTATCTTGGTAGACAAGTTGCTGCTTTAAGTCCTCCTCCAGAGTTTTTAGGAGAGCTGGAACAAAGCTTACTCCGTGTCTGGTCGTCGTTTCCCATTTCGGTAACCAACAACTTAATTGACAGCATGGAAAGTCGATGCCACCAATGCATTCAAGCTTTTTTTTTATTATTATTTCCAATGGCAGATTATGAACAGTTACAGCAAAAAAAGGACAACGAAGAAAAAAAAAACATACAACATCAAAATAATACAACAAATATAAAAACATGCTGAAACAGAGTTCATTAATCTAACAATAATGCCAAGTTGCAGATCTTTTAGCCACAAAAAAGTGTTACCAGGTGCACCACGGGAAGGTAGATCTTCTGCGCACCCTGCATTCAAGCTAGGGAAGGGCATATCCCTTATTAAAACTCATTTTTGTTATATTTCTACGACATTTTACCACATAAAACTGTGATTATTACTTTTTCCAAGAATGGACTTTTCCAGAGAGATTGCTTTTTTTTTGTTGTAAATTATTTTTGCGTTTTAAACTTCTATGTTGTCAACACATAACTGTTTTGTGCACATGTCATCCAAATTTGATGTTTCTACATTCATTCATTTGCAAATTAGACTAAAAAAACCGGTTGTTCCTTAACTTTTGGAGGGCAATATATATTACAATACAATGTATGATCAGAATGGATGGAAAGCAAAGAGATTATTCGCTCGAACCAGTATTTGACAAAAACTTGAGCCATTCACAATATGAAACTTTTTACGAAAGTCAAATTGTAGATATTCAAAATGTTAATTAAACACCTAAATAAAAACTTCCAATTTTTTATAGCTTTTATACCTATTTTACTGACCAAAATCAACCTGCAGCTCCACTTTTATCCTCAGGGCCAAAATCCCTTCCCCAATTTCCCCTTTATATATCAAGTCCCTATGGTCTAAATATTGTGTATGCAAAAATGTATTGCGTTTTTCTCCAGTATATTCTTTATAATTGAACTCGAAACGCCTAACTAACGCTCTGGCGCTCGGTGCCACAGGTTTCGGGTTCGAATCCCGGCGGTGCCATGGATGTTTGTAGTGGTTCGGAATCCACTTTAAACTGTAATATGACTGTAGAGCATTAAGCGTAGGGCTAACAACCCTACCCCGTAAAAAAGAAAACATCTCATGATTCGGAATCTGCCAGTAGACAGGCGGCCTTATCCCGCTATGAGCTTTTGCTGCACTGAAGAAGAAGAAACACCTATAATTTACTTACAGCCATCTTTTTTTTAATTTGCATAGTTCAATAAAATATTAATGAATAAAATCTAGATAAAAATTAATTGAGGACAACATTCAATACATCAACTTTAAAAGCATAAAAGTATTAAAATATCCATCAAATTCAAAATATTACTATGTTCAAATTTATAGGAATCCGGATGTCTTTGGTTCTCACCTACGACACCTTTGCAGCATGGTGGTGTGTCTACGATTGTGTGCCATGTTTCGTTTCATGGTTCTATACACTTATATTTCAATATATGAGTATGTTCAGCTGCATATGCCAATCATTTCTATTGGTTGTATTCAAGTTTATCAACAGTACCTTGGTCATTTAGATGATTATATGTGTTCCCCATTAAGCCACATTTGATGCCAGGAGTCTCCAACCGTCAAACAGTTCTTACTCTATTATTGTAGAAATGGGGTTCTCCCAGAGATTTGGGGAGTGGAGGACGCATGGGGACTTAACCAATTTTAAAACTGAATGCCATGCTAGATAACACTTTGCATCCTACATCCACACCTTTACACCCAGAAGCCAACATTTTATTCATTGGCTCGCTACATAAGCCTATCTGCTGAATAAAACATTTAATTCCGCTGAAATTTAAATCGCTTCTTTTTCTATATATCACATCGAATTTCTTCAGATTCGGATGGTTCCTTTCTGGTACATTGCTTTTCCCGTTTAGTGTATATAACAGATTTGAAAATCCGACCAAAACTACTAAAACTTTTTTAATGATTCATTATTGTATGTACAACATTATATTAATAAAAAAACATTATTTTAATTTTGGATTAATTATATGATCGTTAAAAATCCATCTAACTTCTGGTTCAATAAAACTATCTAAATTTTTTTACTAAAAAATACATTTTGTAAGAAATATCATTAAAATATTATTAATAGAAAACCTAAATATGGGAGATGTTAAATATTATTGATAGTATGTGGATAAAAAATCTACTTAAATAACTACAAAACATTTTCAACGCCACAACTTCGACAAACCATTCATTTTTTAAAAAAAAAAGAAAATTTACGGGCAACGGGCAACGGGCGTACCTATTTCTGAAAGACTTTAAGCCACAAAACCTCCACATCTTAATTTAATTAAAACATTAGCATAAAATGAAGTTGCTTAAAAAGTATTGAATAAAAATAAAAGAAGATTAGAAACAAATTAAAACGCGAAAACACCTCCTGCTTGCTAACAATTAAAGCAGGAGGTCGAAAAAGCTAAAAGCTTAGGTACAATTAAGAGTCCGTTGACGATGCCCAAAAATAAAAATTTAAAGTTAAAACAAAAGTTTAAATGAATAAAGAAAAATAAAGAATTTAAGATAAAAACAAATAAAAAGAAATAAAAAGGTGAGAAATACAAGCTGTGTAGACACAGGTTGCTTACATTACGGGTTGACTATTTTGTCGGTAGATTGCGCCATGAGTCAAGATACAATTTTCTGCAAAACCTAGCCAAGGCTAGGAAAGTACATTTTTTTTTTACAATTTATATACAAAATATACATAAAAATAATATTTACAATTAAGGACGAGCAGCGAACAGTTCAGATTAACTATTGAAAAATTAAGAATAAATGTTGAAACAAAGAAAAGGATTTAAGCCAGGTAACAGAATTAAAAGAGTTAAAACGTAAACAATAAGTCAAGGTTATGCAATTAAGTAAAAACTAATGCTGATAAAAAGATTACAAGAAATTAATTTAAAATAAGCTAACAATTAGAGGAAAAAAGTAATTAAATAAAAGTGAGCTATTAAAATTTACAAATAAATTTAAAATTACAACTTAACGAGTCAGATAGCCATGTTCTAATTTAAGGTGCACATCGTAGCAAATAAACAAGTTAAGATTTATATGCCAAAGATTAGCAGCTCAGATTCGCTTGAAGTGATCGGAGTGACTAGACAACAGCCACAGCGGTAGGATCGGCGGTTGTAGGATAAAACCCACAACGCCTCTTCAATGCCGGGAAAGATTCCCATTGCTGATCATAGATGGCTCTGGGTCTCTTCCTGGAGCTAGCCACACCTGGATGGTATACAGGTATTTGTCTGATCGCTTCGTTGCGGATCTGAGGGCATTTAGAATGAAAATTCTTAGAAATTTTGAAAATATAGTCCATAATGGGTTCTATATTCAGGTCTCTGTGGAGTTGTTTCCTTCTAACAAACCACGGGGCGTTGACTATCATAGCTATCTGTTTATTTTGAAACACTTGAAGCTTCTTGAGATTAGCGATTGAGGAGGACGCCCAAATAGGACATCCATATAAGAGAATTGGTCGAAGGATTGACTTGTAGAGCAAAACCTTGTGTCTGATCGCTAGCCTGCTCTTTCGAGAAATTAGGCTTCTGAGTTTACGCTAGCAGCAGTTGCTTTTGCAACTACTTTGGCAAAGTGGGTCTTGTAAGTTAATTTAGAGTCAAATATTAACCCCAGGTACTTGTACTCAGTAACCCAGGGGACTGGTTGGCCGAAAAGAGTGACATTTAAAAGAGAACCAATGTTCTTTTTATGAGTAAACAGGAGGCACGCACTTTTGGATGGATTAACTTTGATCTTCCAGGTGGTCAACCAACTTTCCAAGCGAGAAATATAATCATTGAGCAATGCAACGACGGAGTTTGGTGTCTTGTGCTGTGCAATAATCGCTGTGTCATCTGCGAACATAGCCAGTTTACAGAATTCTGGCTTAGGTATGTCGTTCACAGAGATTAGAAATAATCTGGGACCGAGCAGTGAGCCCTGTGGAACCCCGCTCCTGATTGGATGATCGCTGGAAATGGTCCCCTCCCACTCGCACTCTGAAGTTACGTGAAGTGAGATACGAGTGTACTAATTTAATAAACTGGGGCGAAAAATCAAGTCGGATGAGCTTGAGTAGTAAGCCATTATGCCAAATTTTTATCAAAGGCTTTGGCTACGTCCAGAAATAATATTCCCGTAGATTTACGATTGATAAAGCCATCATGGATCAGCTCATTAACACGTAAGAGCTGGTGAGAAGTACTGAGTTGGGTTCTGAACCCGAATTGCTCAGGTATGAGAACATTATGGTCAGTGCAGTGCTGATCCAGGCGTTTAAGAATCGAATATTCGAATATTTTACTCACTCCACTGAGTAGTGAGATTGGACGGTAATTTTGGGGGTAGGCCCTATTGCTATCAGGTTTTGGAATAGGAATGACTACGGCAGTTTTCCAGCTCTGTGGGAAATAACACTTATCAATTAAAAAATTAATTAGATAAGTGATCAGTAGCACATATGTGTAAGGTAAAGATTTTAACATCCGATTACTAATACGATCAATCCCAGGAGACTTATTAGGTTTAATAGATTGCAATTTAAAACATAAATACATCCGTTTCTATGTAAAAGCATTTAGTGCACGTTTTTTCCCGCCTCATGCACGGTACACGTTTACCGTAACCATGCGACACGTGCGCTTGCACTTTTGTTAAAATGACTCTCACCTTGGAGATCTTACAGAACACCACATTAAACGAAATTAGCTTGTATTTGCATATTGTAAGGCATAAATTCAGATAATTCTATTATGAATCCCATCTCAAAATTAGATTATAACTGTTTAATATGCTTTAAACAAATATCATTAAATTGCAGTCAATTTATCTAATTATCGTGATCCAGTTCCTTATAAAAGCTATTATTGACAAAATGTAGTAAAGACAATAGTTGGCGTAGATGATACTGATACGTTATTAAAAAAAATAATCACTATTGTATCTGTTTAAATATTTTAATGTATCGCAATCAAAGATTTTAATGAGTTCCTTTAAATAAACATGACCGCGTATTAAAGACGTAGAGTGAAATTCAAAAAGGAACGACTTCTACGTTCTAATAAAAATTGATGCTTTGATAAGTCAACACCATAAGAGTCCCTATATAGTGTTTATACAAATAATTTTAAAAAATTACAAATATATTACTATCCAATTTCGTGACTACTTTATTAAAGGTACATTTCACAGAAAGAAAAAATAAATAAAATTTTAGTTTTGTACAAAATTAACATAATACCAGGTAGGAAGATTTTCAAGAAAAACTGCCTTCAAGTTCGTATGTCGTATTAGAGAAATTCCGAAAAAAAAAATACAAACAAGCATTCCATTTGTTGTGCGAAACTTTGGGTTAAAATCAACAGCTAATTTATTCTATCATCTATGAATGAAGTGATATATGGGGATGTGAAGCAACAAGGACTATAATCCCCTAATCACTATATATATGAACAGTTAGTTTTTTTTTATTTTTAATATGTCACTCTCCACAACGCTCTACAATCGTGTTAGACCGGGACCTACGGTTTAAAGTGGATTCCGAACCACTACAAACATCCATGGCACCGCCGGGACTCGAACCCGAGGTACCGAACGCCAGAGCGCTAGCCACTCGGCCATTCAGGCCCCTTTTTCATCTAATGTGACCAGATTACACACTACCCGCGAAATTCAAACTATGTGGCTAAATGATGCGCACTAATTTGGCGTTGTCTGATGGTCAATTAGCTAGCGCTCTGGCCTTTGGTACCATTGGCTGTAAGTTCGAATTCTGGTGGTGGCAGGGATGTTTGTTAGTAGTTCAGAATTCAGGTTAATTTGTAGGTACTGGTCTAATATGTCTAAAGTGAGCAAAAAAAGATCGTAGAACGGTAAAACCAAACTCTAACTTTGGGTCAGGAGGTAGTGTGAAATTCCGAAAAAAATCAAAACTGGCATTCCTTCTGTCGGGACGAAACTATTGGTTACAATCATCATCTGGTCTACTCTATTATGAAAGCTGTGGACTCACGCAACTTGCGAAATACAATTCATGTTCTCTTGCATGCTACGTGCACTAACACTGGGCCACGAGTGATTCTTTTAAATTAACTTTTATTTTTTCAGCTGAATTTTTAGCTCTTCGCGTAGCCCAGCGGTAACACATGCAACTGGTATGCAGGAAAGCTCAATTTCAAATCAGCTGGCAGCTTTCGTGGCAGTTATTGTTTTCATAAGGGGGTAGATTCGATATCAAGCGTAATAACACACATAAAGACATTTTACTTGTTGTTGTATACTGTCGTAAACAGCTATCGTATTAAAGAAAATCCGAAAAAAATCCAAACAAATGTTTTACAGTGTCACTATCAACACCGAGTCTATTCTTTTAGGCAATATCTTTTCAACCGAGCTGTTCGCGCCTCAAACAAATAAACACATAATCCACGGAACTACGAAAATAAAATGTCATTTTTGACAATGTTTTTTCCTTCCAAACCCAACCCAACCCAAAGTGTTCTCCCTAACATTTCAATAAAACTTGTTTCACCACTAAAACGCTCGTCTGCAAATAAAGACGTCAACATGAGATCCACAAAAATGTACCCCAACGAAAGAAATATTAAAACCAAGTCTCACACGTGGAGATGGTTGACAACTCCTCTTCTAGTTTCTCGACTTGTTGAAAGTTATTGACATAACACCCCTCTTTTTTTAGATTTACGACTGACTTTAATATTGTGTTACTAAATTTTGACTCTATCACATTTTACCCGAGTCACAAATAAGAAAAAGTATCGTGAAACGTGTAAGGAATTGGATTTCTGCTGCTGCCATTATTGCCTGAGTTGTTTAGCTCGCGTTTTCTATTTTTATTTGCTTCATTTCAAATGCATTGTATCAATATTTCTTGTTTCGAAGTAACCTTTTAAAAGACTTTTCTTTTTACTTCGGAATAAATTTATTTGTAATAGAAAAAATAGTAATAGAATAAAATAAATATTAGCTACAGATAATATTTTTTCATGTCTGAGTTTTTGTTTCGTTGCATATAAGATATTTTCATTTTAATCCTGAATATTAATTGTTTTAATACAATTTTTTGGCATTGTCTTTACCTCTAAGTTTTTACATCAATAATTTGTTTTGTTTACACGTGCTTTTAGTAATTATTACTTTCTTCTTCTTCTTCATTGGTGCAACTGACCCTCTTTTGCTATATATATATTCATTTACTCATATATTAGATTAAGAATATATATATTATATTAAGATTGGAAAAAAATATTTCTATTTCGTAATACTGTTCTTCTTCATTGGCTCAACAACCCCATAGTGGACCAAGGCCGTCAACATACTAGCAGATTTCAAGACAGGAGATATTTCTTTTTAATGGATAGGGTTGTCAGTCCAATGCCCAATGCTCTACAATCATATTAGACCAGGATCTAAGGTTTAAAGTGGATGCCGAACCATTACAAACATCCATGACATCGCTGGGTCTCTAATCCGAAACCTGTGTCACTGAGCGCCAGAGCGCTAGTCACTCGGCCATTAAGTCCCAATTATTGCTGTACTTGTAATAAATTTTACAACGGAAATACACTGTATCTAACAATTTTTTGGTTTCTTTTTCAGATGCGTAATAATGGAAATTTAAATGATTAATTCTTTCTGTTTGTTTCTTTACTTTTTTTGAATTTATTTTTTATTATTTTAAATAATTTGTGACTAGAACGCATTGGGTTAGATTTTTTTTCCCTTGTTTTTCCTTTTATCCGTGGATCCCCTGATCCGTTTAGTATACCACGAAAAGCTCTCTAAGTGTCTTTGGAGGTGATGAAGACATTGCTCTCTAAGCGTCTTTTAGGGAAAACTATCCTGAATTTACGTATCGTACGAGGGAAACTCTACAAAGGCAGCCTGACTATTGATGCGACATGATTTATACACGTTGTCACAATTATCATGAAATCACGTCGTATATGAAAGTGGTCACACGAATTGACTCCACCAGCAACATGAGCCCTTCTGCATGTAAATTGTGCATGTTAGCACTGGGCCACAAGTCTAGCTGGACTGAACAGTGGGATAGTATTTAGGATAGAGCATTATGTTTCAAAACTCTGGTTGCCTGAATCAAAACCCGACACGCCAGGCGAAATCCAAAGCTCTCCAAAGCATTATCTGTGCCGGCAATAGAGAATTTAAGCCATTAGACCGGAAAATCTATCCGTTGGTTTCAAGCCATCAGATATTGTCAGTTTTAAAAAATAACTGGCGCCATTAATTAAGATAATGTTATATCATTTTCGTGAGAGTTTGTAATAATTATCTCAAAACATTACTTCTAATAAATTTTGCAATTATAATAAACTATGCTTGACATTTTTTTCGTTATATGACATTCTAGTTGTAATCCCTTTTACCAATATATTCTACATGTCATATTTAGAATATATTGTGAATATTTAGAATATACTGGATTTTTAAGGCACAATCTGGTGACTTGCAAAACTGCTTCTATAAAATGTGAAATTTATTTTATAAAAAAAAATAGAAAAAAACTGCGAAGACAATTTTTATATTTATTTACCAAAAACATATATCGTATCTAGCAAAATCTGAAACGTTACATAATTGTAAATATGATTAATGTTAAAAATATATCTCAGTGTAAATAATACAGCAAATCATATCATCATCACGAGGAAGATGATGATGATGATGATGCAAAAAGATTGTGTATAATAATTTTAATTTATTACATTACTGAAAATAAAACATTTTTTAGTTTTTGATAAATTTTAATAAGAAAAAATATCCGTGCAAAATTAAATGTGTGAGATTTTAAATTACTCGCTTTAAATAGTATAAATTTACTAAATAAAGCAATCTTTCTAATCCAAGAATTTCGAATAACTTTTTTACCACTATTAGTATTTATATTTTTAGAATATAATATTCTCAATTCGGAAAATAAACTGGTACTATAAGTTTTCTATCATATTTGTGTGTGTGTGTGTGTGTGTGTGTGTGTGTGTGTGTGTGTGTGTGTGTGTGTGTGAGTGTGTGTGTGTGTGTGTGTGTGTGTGTGTGTGTGTGTGTGTGTGTGTGTGATTTCTTACCTAATGGCACTAGTCAGTTTCAAGAAGGGAACCATCTGGAGCCTTAAAAATCGGATGGCAATACAAAAATAAGGTTTTAATTTAATTATATTTAATTTTTTAAAATTTCTTAAATTTTGGATGTAGTACTTTGGAACAATATAATATATTTACAAAAATTTAACTTTTATGTATTGTAGTTTTTTTTTATGTATTGTATTGTAGTTTATGTATTTAGTTAGTGTAGTATTGTAGTCAAATTGAAACATATACACATATATAATTTATAGATACATATATATTTAGAAAATATATACTTATAATATATTTCAATTATATTATAATATATACATATATGTATATTTAGAAAAAAATTTAACTTTTATGTGTTGTAGTTTTTAAGTTAAATTGAAACATATACACATATATACATTTATAATCCAAAACCCGATGTACTGTAATAGAAATAAATATTACAATAGAAAATCATATTTAAATTTAATACAATATATATTCCTTTTTTGATATTCTAAATCCTAAATATGCAAGGAATTTAAATTTACGTAACATAATTGATCCATCATATTATTTATACTTAATTGAGGATAATGTAGTAGCATATTGATTCAACGGAAAAATATTTTCGCTTGCTACTTGTGACTCTGTATGATCATCACGTGTTTATAATAAAATTTAAAACAATTTTATTAATGCGATTTTAATGCGGAGGAAAAATTATCCACAAAAGAATATTTCACAAATATGCGATTGAGAAATATTTAATCAACAAAGAATCTCTTTGTCCTTGAAATTATCCTTACATCCCTTGCTTAATGGTGTTCAGGATTCCTCTTTTATTTTTCCTTTAAGAAAGATAAAAGAAAAGCTAATACTGCATTTATTTATTTATTAGAATTATTTTACATAGTTTATTGTTTTATACTTAAATGAGACGCATCCAGGGAAAATCCCTAATTATCAGAAAACATCAAACATCTTGTAATCACTCAAGTCAAAACATTATCCTTTTGCAAATAATGCGTATTTTACATAACTTGCAAATAGTACGCATACATGCTATATAAACAGAATTGAAGGGTGTGTTTTGTTATGAAGAGGAAATTGTCATACTAATTAAGCTATTTCAAAAAAAATTAAGAAGCAAAAGAAAGTAAAATACATTAAGCAAAATATGACATAATAAGTGAGCATGAATATCAATTAAATACAATTTCCTAGAACACTTTTATCCAGTTAAATCAGGAAGTTGTTGTTTGCTACGCTGAAACAGTAGTAAATAAATAATTGTGATATTTTAACATGGAAAAATTAAGTGTTCGCTATAATTTTTTTTTGTAATCATATTTTGAATTAGGATCGTTTAGATTAATTATATTTCTGATTTAATTATTTTTTCCATGAAAACCATCAACAAATTAGTGAGTTCAACGTAAATAAAATTCTGATTGAATAAATTTTTCTGAAATTTTTATTCACACGAAAATCTAGCAGATGGAACTAAGGGGAATATAAATTCATTTTAATTAAAAGAATTAGCTTCACTTCTACAATTTTAATGAAAAAAATAATAATGATAAAATTTAATTATGATATGATAAAATATCGCTATCACTATCAAACTATCTCTATGTCATTTCTGGTCTTAATGATAACATGGATTTTTAATTACTCTGCTCACAAACTTAACAATGCTGCTGAAATTGATGACGCTACTGAAAATATGACGAAAATAATTACTGATGTTTATAGTGCTGCCTCGAAACAAATTAATACTAACAATCATATTTATCTCCTCCACACATTAAAACCTTAATCACTAATCATTATCATGCACGTAAAACCTGGCAACTCTATCGTGATCCACAAAGTAAGACTAATTATAACCACCCGCAGACTTTACTGAGAAGAGCTATTACTCGATATAATTATGAAACTTGGGATAGACACCTGCAAACTATAAACTGCAAAGATGGTTCTTTATGGTCTTACCCAAGGACTTTTAAACGTAAACGTTCTCACATTAGAACCCTAGGCTCTAACAATTCACTGGCCGCCACTGACAGTCAAAAAGCTGAGGTTTTAGATGACAGCCTTCAGGAACAATTTCTTGAGAACTACATTCATAATCATGATACAGAAAATCTCGTTGAGTCCACTATCACTAATTTTATAATTATTTATCAAGTCTCTGAAATTCCTATCACTAAAGCATCTTTCATTATTAATTGTATTTCCTCACTGAAAATTAACAGAACTCCTGACATAGATAAAATTACTAATAAAATGTTAAAAAAAACCTTCCTTTCAAAATAATACTTGAGATATGTAAAATTACTGATTCTATTCTTTATGGTGGATATTATCCTAAGTCTTGGAAAACAGCCAGAATTCTCCTAATTCTTAAACCTGGAAAGGATTCTACTTCTCCTATTAATTTCAGACCAATTTCTTTACTCTTTTCTATTAGTAAACTAATTGCAAAGTCATCCTGAATCTCTTTAAAAGTGAGTCAAATCAAAAGAACCTTCTCATCCCACAGCAATTTGGATTTACCGAAAAACTTTCTACAACTCATCAGCTCTACAATCTCACAGAAAATGTTGCTAAGGGATTTTCCTGGAAATATGAAACTGCTGCAATTTTTCTTGATGTGGCCAAGGCTTTTGATAGAGTCTGGGTTAATGCATTGATTTTCAAACTCATTTCTTACAATTTATCTCCTTATTTGATTCAAGTAATTCGTAACTATCTTTCAGACAGACACTTTGTTATCGCAGTAGGGAATACTGATTCTTCAATTCGTAATATTCATGCTGGTGTGCCCCAAGGCACTATTCTAGCTCCTTTCCTCCATAATATCTTTATCAACGATATTCCACAAAAGAACAATATCAAAATTAGTCTATATGCTTACGACACTGCAATCTTAACGCACGGCAGAAAAATTTGCACCATCCAGGAAAATTTGCAAAATTATATCAGTGATTTAGAAAAATGGCTCATTAACTGGAAGATAAAATTAAATGTAGACAAGACTGAAGCAGTTCTTTTCACTTGCAAAAAATCCTATAACCTTCTAATATTAAAATATATAATAATTATATCACCTGGTCTAAAGAAAATAAGTACTTAGGAATTATTCTTGATAGTAAACTTAACTACAGATCGCATATCTACAACCTTAGAAATAAATTCAAAAAGTTCCTTTCTTAGAAATAAATTCAAAGATGAAAAAGTTCGCTTTTCTCCTAATTTGACCTTTGCTCATTCTGTTTTATTTTTTTGATAGCGTGTAACTGATTTCATAAACATCTACACTTTAAAATTTTTGTTATTTTTAATTTTATAATTTTATTAAATAAATATTTCTTTTTTTATAAAAGGAGCATTTAATTATTTATTTGTCTTATTAACTCAAAGGCCATGAGACCACCACTATGTTTCAACATTTTACAATGAATGAGGTAGTGGCCGCTACGCGGCCAAGGATCTCCGAATTAATCTACAATAAGAGAATGATAATATGGATATGGTAGCGTTGCCAAAACAAAGGACAGAAAGATTAACAATTATAAAATTATATTTACATATTAAATTATATTTTATTTAAAGTTTATATGTTATGCATCAAAGTATGTATTAGATTAAAATTCTCTCTGTACACTTATTTTTTAACATTTATCCAACTATTTTTTATTCTCAACGTTTTTGCTACAATATAGTTTCAAATCAAATACATAATACTTCTAGCATTACTTTACTGCAAAGATAGACATAAACAGACATAGCAATTTAAATAAGACTTGTCTTTCGTGATAGAATATAGGTAGCGATTTGATTACATTTTTCATTTATTGCATGTGATATTTATTTTTTTAAATGCTAAACAATTTTAAATTGTATTGGCTCGATGGAAAAGAACTAGAAAGTTTGTCAAATTCATTTACCATTCAAACTCTTATAATCTTGATTTCATCCTTACAAAAGTAAAATTATTTTATGGGAATATGATTGCTTAATGTAATTTGAGCTCTTTATTAAAATAAGTTTTTTCCTATTGTTTTAATTAAATTATATTTCACTTAAAAATAACATAAGTTGAATAAAATGACATATGAGAAACAACTAAATATTCAGAAAAAAAGATTTCTTACACTCAAATACTTAACTAGATTTCATCATTATCATCATCAGTGGTGAAACAGCCCCATGGTGGGCCATCAAGATATGTGATGTTTTCTTTTTGTGGGTTTAGGGTTGTCAGTCTTACGTCCAACGTTCTACAGTCGTATTAGTCCGATATCTACAGTTTAAAGGGGATTCCGTACCACTTCAAACATCCACGGCACTGTCGGGATTCGAACAAGAAATCTGTGGCACCGAGCGCCAGACACTCGGCCATCAGGCCTCTTTGACTAGAATTAATCTTTTTTTATATAATAGTACATCACCACTGAACCCATCTTTTCATAATAGTCGTCATCCATTAGAAAAGTGCTTTTTATTGAAGGAAATTAAATCAAACTTGGCCATATCAATAAATTCATCAAATTAAATAATGAATTTTTCATATACGTATACTATCTAATACCATTTATCTAATATCTTCTTGTAAATCCATGAAATATTACCATACACTCAATCTGTGCATAGTACTACTGTGCCCAAACAGTAAGACCAATTTTTTTTTAACTCTTTATTTATTCTTCCAAATTTACTTCATCTCCTTCAAAGTAATCCCCTCCGGACACAATGCACTTATACCAACTTTTTTTCCAATCCTCAATGCATGCTAAAAAGTCATCGGTAGGGATGGCCTTTAAAGCGCTCGACGATTTACGTTGAATCTCTTCAATCGACTCTAAACGGTGTCCCCGGAGTGGTCTTTTGAGTTTAAGGAATAGCCAGAAGTCACACGGTGTGAATACGATATGGGCTTCATTTTTGGCGAAAAAGTCACGAAGAATCAATGTAATGTGAGCTGGAGCATTCAGTGTTTTCAGTACCAATCGAGATTTGATGCGTTAGGCGCCCAAAATGGAATTGACCGATCATCAGCAAGGTCTCTAATTGTAAATCAATGGTTTGCAAGCACCAAATCTTTAATTTTTTGGACGTGAACTTTGTTGGTTGAGGTTGATGGTCGGCAGAGCACTCTTCATCTTCAACGCGTTCTCTGCCTTCTTTGAACTGTTAATACCACTTCTATACTTCTATGTCTTCCACATTCTATACGTTTCTGCAAACAAAATTTAATGCAAGTTTTTTGCTCAATTAATTCAGACATTACCCAAAATCGCCTGAATCAGTTTTAGCGTCTCACAAAGCCAAGCGTAACTCAAACACTAATGAATATTTTGACTTGAAATTTCACACAGATGTCAAGGACAGTGTCAGTAACCTAAAAAAGAAAACAAATTAAAAGCCCCGGGAATTTTAAATTGAAAATTGGTCTTACTTTTTGAACACAGTAGTACACTTAAGCTATGCATAGTATATATCTTATATCGGACAACTCGTCATACAACAACAGTACATTAAACATGACAGTATAACATTATTTAAGCTACAAACATTTAATTAAATTCCACAAAAAAAACATTTTTTTCCACTTACACGAACAAGCGATATAGATGCATCATTTGGTAGTGAATACATGCATTCCGATCTTTTCTTCATTGCTGTAAAATCTGACAGCCCTATTGTGTATTATGAAACAATGATATTTTTTCCCCTGAGATCTAAATGTATGTCTGTCACGTCTCTCTGCACGAAGTTTCTAAAAGATAAAAAAAAAATATATCACAGAGCCTCAACTGAAGGACATAAAGTTTATAGGAAAACCAGAAATAGATCGTGCACATTTTAAAATTCCACTCTTAACCCATAAACTTCCCCATTTGTTGTTGCTGTTGTTGTTGTTTCCGTTGCTGATACATACATTTCACAATGAGAAACATCTCCATTACTTCAGACTGCCAAAATAAAAACAACATTTCAAACAACGTTGTTAATCAGCGAAATGTTTAAAAGTGGTTGTCATTGCTTTTTCATGTGAAGTACAAAGAACTGAAAATTGAGTTGTTTTTGTTTGTGAACAGCATTCGAAGAGATTTATATCAGGAATGAATAGAAAAGGAAATCTGCTTTTCAATCCTATAGGTAAAAAAGTGTGAGAGCATTTTATTGAATTCAATTTCTGTTCTCCAACCTCAAAGGCTTTTCGATGTCATGGGATCACGTAAATAAAATTTAAAGAGAATTTTTCCCCGGTGGCTTTTCTTTCAACGCCCTTTTATATTTTACTGGAGGAAACATAAAACTTTCTTTTAGACTAGTGTAAAAAGTTGGAAGTAATAAATTATTGTTCCCTAAAAAAATCCCTATGCTTCCCACTTCTCTATATTTGTTCTTAATGCTGTTTCATTTAATATGATAAATCCAGAAAAAACGCATAAACTAGAAGCCAAATATAAAAGTGAAATCATTAAATCTCTTTAATATTAAATAAGATCTGATTGGTGGAAACTTATGCATCTCAATACGTTTTCGTCAGATAGATATGATATAACTAACATTTTAAAAAGCCAAGGGCTATATACCTTGTGGTGTTGAGACTAATCCTTAGAGTCCTGCAGTGCGGGACGGACAGCCCATGAGTAGTCTATTCATGGAAGGAGGAAAAGGGGGACAGCTTCTGTTGTGATGGAGCACCTGCAGGTAGAAGTCTGACTTGTCTCTGAAGAAGGAGGGCAGTGCCTTCCGGGAGGATTTTTATGGGGAACTCCTCCACATTTACGTATCCTAAGGGAGAAAACCCGAAAAACTCCCCCACGTAGTCCGACTCACGAGGCAAGATGCTGAACGTCACAAAAATTTCATCAAGAACAAGAAACTTTTTTGAAACAGTGTCTACTACAAAGCCGCCAGCGAATTGAACCTCGGACTTCATGCTCTCCAGCGGTGCACGTTACCACTGAACCAAGATTGCGCATATGAACCTTGAATCTTACTAATGTGAACCATGTGATATTGTTTGATTATAATTTGGGATCTTACATATTTAATTATTTATATTACCGAACCAATCCCCTTTTAGGATTTGTGTAGCACGTTTACGATTTTTTTTTATTATTATTTGTTAATATACACTCTTGTGAACTAAAATTGCAACACCAAGAACAGTTATTATGAGAGACTATAAACTAAACGTTTCTCTGGTTGCGGAGTACTTTCTCTCGAAGTCGACTGACCATTTATCTTGAATGCCGCAGTTCGTGTCAATGTGTAGGAGGAAGCACGGTTGCAAAACATAAAAAAAAAGAATCATAACAAACACGTTTCTTAACAGATATAAAGAACATTTTATTAAAATACAGATGTCACGTCACGAACAAGACAATGATCACGAAATTCAACAAGGGCATTGCATTGAATTTGAGAGTTGAATCACAAAAAGATCGCTTGTTCATTTCATAATGTTGCTTATCGCATTTGGTGAGATGTCGCCAAAAAGTCGCAACAAGATGACGTGAAAGTTCTTGATACCCAAATGATAACAAGATTTGAGTCATTAAGCTTTGTAAAATTGTATGGTATCAATCAGAGTAGTGACTCAACAATGGATCGTACACGAGTTGTCCTCACAAGCATTATAAATAGCCGTTTTTGCAATAATTATCCTTGAATTGAACTCGAACAATAGCGACTTTAATGAAATAGAAAAGACACTGGTAGATTAATTTGTGATTAATCATGTTTGTGAAAGAATCCAAATTAGCTATCATCATACCCTTCTCTGCAGGTACTGTAGATAAAGATCTTTGAATGCAGTATTCAAAGATATATCAATGACTTTTTAGAAGCTGAACTATGATGATTTCAGGAGCCGTTTTTCAACAAGATAATGTCCGTCCTCGTGTGGCAAATAATGAACAGGTCTTAAAAGTGTCCAACATTAAATTTTCCACAACAGATCACTCACCCCAATTGAAATTCAGTACATTCTAATTGCAAAATGACTGTCTTACTACCTAAAGCTACGGATTCTTCATAAATAAGCACAGTATAGGATGAAATGATCTTTAATTATCCTCTAAATCCAACCTCTAATTATTGTTTGAGTCAAATAGATTCGATTCCTCTCTAAATAAATGGCGGCCTGATAGCCAATTGGCTATCGCTCTGACCTTTGATACCACAGACTTCAGGTTGGAATCCTGGAGATGGCATGGATGTTTTTAGTTCGAAATCCCCGTTAAGCTGTAGGTCCCGGTCTAATTAGCCTAAAGTGTGCAAAAAATGGTCGTAGTGCGACAAACTAAACAATCTCTAAATAAAAGCAGCTAATTTTTTTAGCAGTGAGACAAATTTTGTTACATCTAGGGTAGGAAAGAAGTGCATCTCTCTATTTTTCCCTCAAATCCATAATATCCATAATTTCTTGTAGAAATTGTTGTAATAAAATATTGTCAATAATTATTTATCTGAATTAGCTTGTGGTGTGGTTCCGTTTGTCGCCCTACGGTGTATTTTTTTTTTTTTTTTTTTTTTCACTCTTTAGACTAATTTAATAGAGACCTACTGTTCAAAATGCATTCCAAACCACTAACAAACCACTATCGTCAGGATTTTATCTAAAGCCTGTAGAACCTAAGGCAAGAGCGATAGCCAATTGGCCATCAAGTTGTTGGCTTATGGCTTATGGTATATTTGAGCATGAAAAAAAAAATTATATCGGGACAAGAAAATTCTTAACACCAGATCAAGTAGTAATAAAAATAAATGACATTGAATATTTGTAACACTAAATAATACACAAAAAAATTAATATAAATACATAAAAAATAACTGCCATTTCAAGAATTATTTTTAGTAAAATATTATATTAGAAATAACTATTATTGCAATACACAGTATTCATGGAGTGTTGTTATTCAAACACTTTTTGTTATTTATAACAAAAATTACTGGATAATAAACTCACCACTTATTTTTATTCGAAGAAAAACACCATAAAAAAATTAAGAAAAAAAAAAACTTATTTTATTGCTATTAAAATACATTTATTCTTCTTCATTGGCGCAACAATCCCATTGTGAGCAAAGGCCGTCTGCCTACTGGCAGATTTCGAGACAAGAAATGTTTTCTCTTTACGGCGTAGAGAGTTATCAGCCCTACCCCTAACGCTCTAAAGTCATATTAGCCGGAGCCTACGTTTTAAAGTGGATTCCGAACCACTATAAACATCCATGGCACCGTCGGGACTCTAACCTGAAACTTGTGGCATCGAGCGCTAATCACTCGGCCAACAGGCCCTACATTTATTCATTAAAATATAAAATAAAGAATTATTTAAAATTATTGTACTTTTTTGCATTCTTATAGTTATTCTGCATTCCTGGAAATCTCCTAACAAATTAACAAATAGTTTTATAATTTGCTTAACAATTTTCCATATTAAACATTATTCAAATTCAAAATTTTACAACTTATTTTATTAACCATTTTTATTTAACTATTCCTTTAGTCTTTACATTTCTATTCATGTATGACATGATTGACAATACTATGCATTACTGTCTGAATGAAAAATCATTGACATGCTTTCCTTCCAACCCTATAATTTTCATTTTGAACTCAACTTCCAAACAGAGCGCATGACATCTGCTCCTTAAACTTTTGAACTCTTTTATGTGTCTATATTATCTACAAACTAGTACTTAAACGTCTCGCAAAATGTTTCTAAGAATCGCAAACTATATTTAGTAATCAAAAGGACTGGAAGAGTTTCTATTCATAATAACCTTCATCTAGAAAATAACTCATCAAATTGCCTTTGGATTCTTTCATATTCTTATAGCTATTCAGCATCCCTTATCTATTCTGGTTATCATAATTCTGTAAATAGGAATAAATGCAACTACTGCTATTGAAGATGTGATCTTTATATTTTTATTTCGAAGGAATTAGTAATTTTTAATAAAAAGGATTTAATAATTTTTAGGTATAATTTTAATTCTCCGAATAACTAAAACAAAACAAAATGAAGTTAGGAATTAGAATCCGAATCCGACTAATTTTTTAATCCGACCAGTGGCTCAGTGGTAACGTGCGCCGCTGGTGAGTCGGACTACTTGGAGGGAGTTTTCCGTGTTTTCTCCCATACGGAGCAAAGGAGAGGTCGTTCCCCCTAAAAGTCCTCCGGAAAGGCACTGCCCATCTTCTTCAGCGTCACGGAACCAAGTCAGGCTTGGGGTGGATGCTCCGTCACAACAGAAGTTGCCCCCCCCCCCCACCATCCCTCCTTTCATCCCACACGGGTTCTAGATGTTGCTGTTTACAAAGTGGGTTAATGAAGGCATGTAATTTTTACAAACATATAAATCACATAAAAGTGATTTAATTGTGGATATATACTTCAATTTAATATATCAAATAACTACGAATATGTGTTAAGCGTAGATGGATTTAGGATTAAATATTGTGTAAGTATTTAATCGCGTAATTATTTAAAAAAACATGTCCATGAATTTGTATATCATATCTAAGATTGTGATAACTAGTTTTTGTAAATACATTTTTTTATTCAAATTAAATTAGAAAAAAAATTAATAATTGTTTACTTACGAAATCTGAATGTTTTAAAAGTTACAATCATTTATAGAGAAATTTGTAGATAACGATTATATTCAATTAACATTAATCATCCTGGCGCTCGGTGCCACAGGTTTCGGGGTCGAATCCCGGCGGTGCTATGAATGTTTGCATTGGTTCGAATCCACTTTAAACAGTAGGTCCCGATCTAATATGACTTTAGAGCGTTAGGCATAAGGCTGACAACTCTACACAGCAAAAAGAAAACATCTCATGTCTCGAAATCTGCCAATACGCAGACGGCCTTGTCCCATGGGGCTGTGGTGCCAATGAAGAGAAGAATATTAATTATCAATAGAAAATTTAAAGAAAATATAAACGCATATTAAAAACGGTAGTTATATTTCTTAAAATGACAACCCACATTAACAACGTCAAAAAGAACTACTTGTATTAAACAAACGTATTATTCTCACTTATTTGAATAATATTGATTTATTATTCCTTCCTTCATTTTACAATTCTTTGGTTTTTGAAACTAAAATTTACATACGTAAAATATGTTTGATATAATGAAATTTGTCTTCTTCGTGGTCAGTTTTTTTTAATTAATTAATTAATTTCTAAAACGATTCCTTTCATTTCCACAATTTTTTTCACCCACTTCTTGAAAGAGGAATTATAGTTTTTTTAATAATAATTATTGCCATCCTAAATGCAAATTCTCGTTAAGTTGAGAATGACTCAACTTTTTGTAACAGTTTTGCTGCTCCCCAAATGGGCAAAAAATTGAGATTGCTGGCGGTACTTGAAAAAAATTGCCTCAAATTTCAAAGGAAAATTGCTGGCCATTCAAGCAGCACTGAGTCTACCTCTATCACAACAAATGAATGGAATTACTATCTTCACTGACTCAAGGTTTGCCTTACAGGCTCTTCATGAAGGTTTCTCAAATATAATCTTGAACATTATACATCACTTAGAACAAATCCACTTGCAACGGATCCCTGCTCGAACGGATTTGGAATTTAATAAAATTATAGATTCTTTGGCGAAGAATGCCAATAGTCTAGACCAGGCTGCAATTCCTACTTACCTTGCAGAAGCAAATACCTTGGCAAAATCTGAAATTATGATTCCTTCTAAGATTAAAACTAAATAAGAAATTACAGAACTAAATGTCGACCGAAAAACAGCTACTACTCTCACAAGATTAAGAATTAAGCACCACAAAAAATATGAAAATTTCTGCTTAAGGCATTAAAAAATACCAAACATGTGGCAACTGCCCTAATATCGAGCTTATTCCTCATAATGTCTTTGATTGTCCAGATATTGCAACCCCCCTCCATACATTGTCTACACCATCCCTCGGAAAAAGAGATTTATATTCCCAGCTGGCAATCAACAAAGCAAATATTATTCGGGAGCATCACGATATTTGATTTTCTTGTACTCCTCAGAGGATATGACAACAAATCGAGAATTACTTATATACATTCACATCCCAATAAGTCAAATTAATCTGTCCTCATTATGCGCGTAGAAATGAAAAGACACACTTACATGAAAAAAAGGCTCGTATAGTTGTTTAATTTTGTGTACAAATTCTTTAATTTTTGTATTTAGGTTGGTACTTTATGTAATGAAGGGCCAATTCTATTGTTGCCATTCCTTCTCAATACAAATAATGTTTTTCTTCTAAATGTTTGGATAAACGAATTTCATCAATTCTCTTTATATCTAACGTATCAACGAAAGAAAAAATTGTTTTATTTTTCTGTTGATAAATATATTGTGTTACTTCTATTAGCTTGCAACATAATGATACACTAGTCAAGAACAAAAGCTGCCCACATACTTCAGATGCAAAACTGTCTGAATCAAACCAGGATTACAACCGAACATTAAAAAACACCGGCGCGCCGACGTACAACATAAAAAAAATTATTATAACGCTCATCTGAGTCACCTTCGATTAAGCGAAATTCGGATTATCACAAAGGTTTTAATGCAGGGATGCAAACATATACTCACTAATTTGACTAAGGACTTGTACAAAAACAAACATTGACAGTTATCTATCATTTATTTAAAACTTTATTTATATGAAAGGAAAAATAAATAAATCATAAATAGGAAATAAAAAATTTCATGTGATTTTATATTAATTTAATACATATTTTAGCATTTCGCTAGATTTTTATTGAAAAAAAGAGATTAGTCAAATAGCTTTTATTAATGCATCAAACAATAACTACATCTACTTTTTTTAGCCCAATTTTAAAAAAGAGATGCATTCATGGTGAAGAATTCTTGAAACAAACATAATCCCATAGCCAATATGTTTTGATACTCTTAGGATAGAATGAGAAAGAAGAAAAAAAAAATAATAATAAATAATAAGGCAACCCTTCTATTCCACCATTGACAATATTGATGGGTTATTGATAAAAGTTTTCACTTTGTAATAAATTAGGAAACATTGAAAATATTTTTCTAATATTTATTAAACTAGAGACAGGTCATATTTCTTGTTTTAATCTTCCATCAAAACTTGTAAGTCTTTCAAAAAAAAATTATTTACTATATGATGAGGCAATGAGATGACACATATTAAAAATCACCTCATAAGATGAGAAAAAAAAGCTATAAAAACAAAGGCAGGCATAGTTTCTGTATATTTGCTCTACTGTATATATAGTGTCCTTGATTTACATTACACTTGCAGATATTCTCCAATTAAGTATAACACAACCAATTAAAATAGTTTTCCATCTGTGTGTATATCTATTAGATAAAATTCTTTTCTTGTAAGATACATAGTTTAACTATTTCAAATATTTGAAACATAAGAAAGGTAAAAATTAAAGTAAAAAAAATTTAAATCTTGTTTTTAGTAGTAAAATTACAACACTTCTTAGAAGGACACTAAATTATAATGCTCAAAGAAATAAAATATTAAGAGAAAATTCTTAATTTAAATATTTAAATACTTAATTTATTTTCAAAAAGCAAAGAGTTATAATAAATATCACATATTTTTTTAGTATGATATATTGTTCAACACATCTTAATTAATTTGCTTACAAAAAAAATGTCATTTTTTTTATATCTAAATAATAAGAAAATATAAAAGAAATTGATTCAACAACTAAATTATGTAAAAATTAATAGATATCGTAAATTTTATATACAGAAATTTTTTTTCACTTTTGAAGAAGTAAAATTTATGCAGAATTCTCTCATTTTATTTCAAATTCAAATATTTTTTTAATCGAAAAAAAAAATGTTATACATTTTTATTAACTTACTTTGTTTTTATTAAGTTACTTTAATGAAAGATTACTTATTAAATTAAAAGAATAGTAAAATTTTGAATATTCTCTAAAAATATTTCATTTCATTTATGCAGCTTTCTCATTATTATAATTCTAATAAATGTTTTAAAATTTTACATATATAAGCTACTGCTTTAGAACTGAATAATAAAAATTATTTAGAAACAATATAAAGTTATTCATTTTAAATGAAAATGCATTATAAAATATATCATGAATTTAAATACTAATCTTTATAGCATATTTCTGAAATAAATTGAAATTCCTTAACTGAAAATATGTACCAAAATCACTGACAACATTTGGAGCTTATTGAAACAAATTGTTCTTTTAATCATTTTGAGACAACAAAGCAATTTTTTGACTGTCAGAAACAACTATCTAACGAATATCAGATGGAAAAAAAAAGAATAACGAAAGTAATGCATGTTACTTATGAGTAAGCACTGTTACTCTAAAAGTCTAAATTGAATTACAAATAAATGGCAAATATTTTCTTTTGATTACAATTTAATATATTTATGATTGTTATAATAATGCTATGTTAATTTTTTAATTTCTTACATAAATAAAAAAAACCACTGTTAATTTTATATCATTAGTAATATTATGCAAATATATAATATAAGCATTATTTATTATTTTAACTTGATTTTAAATAAGAAAACTTGGAATTCTTATTTTTAAGAACAAAAATTTGAAAACAATTTAAATTTCTTTTGTTTACCATCCTCACACATCTATAAATTAATTTCTTACTAATAACATAAAATTCAGAAAGTTAAAATAAAACTTTTTTTATAAATTTCATACAAAAAGTTATTAATGGTTTGTTATTATCTAAATTTACTAGAATATAATATTTATTTTAATTTGATAATTACTTGTTTTTACTTACTTGATTTTATTGTATATACATTTAATTTTATTACAATTTTTTTTTAAATAGCAAATATGTCTCCAAACTAACCTTGTATGATTTCATATTTTTATCCTGATTTTCTAAATTTTTATTTTATATTTTATAATTAACAACACAATCAATTAAATTCTGATTAATATAAGGATAATAGGTTTCATTACAATTAAAATGAACAACAATTGTATTATAAACATTTTATATTTCTATTGAAATTATGGAAAGTGTAATAAAATTGATTATATTTAAGTGATATATAAAAAAAAAAATTTATTTTACATTCAATGAACAAAATTTTAAAATTATTGTGTACCTTTTTAAAACTCAAGCATTCATATATGTTTTAGATCAAAAGTTAAAAAAATAGAGCTAGAAAATATAAATATATAATTTATTTACAATTTATACCAAAACATTAAAAAAATTATAACAAATTAAATCTTTATCTCTTTTTCAGTTGCTGTTGTTGTGGCATTTTTTATTTGCTGGGCCCCATTCCATGCACAAAGACTGATGGCAATCTATGTTGTCAACCAAACTCCAACAGTCATCATGATCTACACAACGCTAACTCACATCTCTGGTGTAACGTACTATGTGAGTGCCACCATCAATCCTATTCTGTACAGTATCATGTCCAATAAGTTCCGTCAAGCATTCAAGAACACTCTTGCTCACTGCTGCAGAAAAAATGGAACTTATGAGCGCAATTCTCTGAGATACAATAGCAGCTATGCAGGATGCCAGACCAATGTTACACGATCCAGCAACGGTTCAAATTTCAATAACAATTCACGTAAAAAAAAGACACCTGAAAAAGATGAACATTGGAATGGTAATGCAATGAGACATCAAACAATAGAGAATGGAATAAAAAGAGAAAGTAGCCTAAGTATTGTGCCATAACAAAGATATAATTTACAATACAGATTATGTTAATCATATCATAATATCTTAAAATACATTACCACACAGCCATTTTATTATGGATTAATAGTGTAACATTTTTTTTATCAGTGATTACAATTTATTTCACTTTTAATGATTTTACAGTATAATTAAAAACTTAAAATACATAAATGATGAAAAAAAAGTATCAAATTTGACAATCTTATAATATGATTTTTAAAAATTATCCTACTTTTAATTATTTATTTTGGTATAAACACTTGCCTAAAAATTCACAAGTGATAACTAAATGCACTGTTTATTATGACCTTAATTATCAGCATAAGAAATGTAACAAAAAATTGCTATTCATGATTAAGGACTACATAATCTGTATTTCAACAATATTATTTAAATTTAAAACAGATACAATGTCAGGAATCTGATATTAATTTATTAAATATAAACATTGTTTGGAAAGTTGCAACATACTTTTCTATTTTATTTCAATAACAAAACATACTATTTTTCAAATATTTATAATTATCAAGCAATTAAATCTAATAAATTGTGGAAAAATTATATAACATTTGTTAATCATAATTTTAATATAGTATGTTTTAAAAGATCTCTGATATTGAAAGCAAAAATGTTTATAAAATATTAATGATTATAACTGATTAATGGATAATGATTATAATTGATAACTGGACATTCCCTAGCTAAACATTTTTTTTAATTATTCGAACCTATATAGATAGATGTTACCTAAAAAACAAGTACAAAAATAGAAAATATGGAATCCAGTTCTAATAATTATATCTATTATATATTTCAGTTATATCTTTTCTTTAAAAAAAATTCAAATATTTATTACAGAAAACTAAGAGTAGCAGAAAAATGTGTTTCACATAATTAAACTGAACTTTCCATCTCAATAATTCATTGAACAAGCCATACATAATTGTTAATGAATGAAACATATTACAATATGTGTTTTAGTATACATGAACATTTTTAGATTATTAATACACACATTTTTTGTATGCATTCGACCTTTCATTTAATAAGAATGTAGTGTTTAGGTGATCGATGTAAAAAAATGTACCAATTCAGCAACTTATAATAAACAAGAATATTATTGACAGTAGCTAAAGGAGAAATATCAGTGTTTTTAGTAAAACACTTTAAAAATAATTAATAATTTTTTTTAATAACTTTTTCTATAGTGCAGTCAAAGAATTTTTCAATTTTCTGTATTTATTTAAAATAAATACCAAAGCCATGTACAGAAAAAACTTTTCTATTTAAGACTGTGTCTACTTAGTATATTTCTAACCTTATATTGTTTAGAGCAGCTAATGAACTGAACTGTTTACAATAAGTTTGAAAAGATGGCATTTTTTTTTTAAATTTATATAGTATGTATGAAAAAATTTTATACATCCTTTTGTTTAATAATGCTCAAGAATTAGAAATTGAGCAATAACAGTATTAAAAATGTGAATATATGTAAATGTATATCAATAAACAAATAAAGGAAAATTTTTTAAAAATGTGAATCTTCTTGTTTTATTTAATAAAGCTACTTAATCTAATGGTCAAAGTTTTAAAAACATGAAAAAGAAGAAATGTTTCTTTTTTGGTTGAATAATTAATTAGATATATTTTGAAATGTTTCATAATAAATAAATTGCATCTATGATTATTTAGACCTGAATATATGAATCACAATAAAAACAATGTGCTTTTCTCTTAAATTTAATTCATGCAAAGCATTTCTAAGTTCAGAAATTTTTAAATTATTAAATTTGCACAAATTAAATTTAATAGAAAAGCATTATTTATTAAAAAAAGGCATTATTTACATTTTAGAACAGACTTATTTTATTCAAATTTTAAAATTATGTGTAATAAAATAAATCTGTAAACTGCAGACCAATACTAAATATATGTCAATAATTTAAGCAGCATATATTTAGGAGTTATAAAGATAAATACTAAAGCATGGTAAATATTAGGAGGAATTTGCACAAAGTCAAGATTTATTAAATAATTTGTAAATTGAACATTGAAATTAATATTGCACACAAATATTAAAAGTGAGAGGAATTTCTAAAATGCTTGTAAATAAAAATAGCTTAAATTATTAAATGAAAATGTCATTCATTTTAATTGATATATATTACTTAACTTTTGCATCCCAAATAAAAGAATTTGGTTAAAATTAAAGAAAGTTGGCCATAATTCATAATTATTTAATTCATACAAACAGATGTAAACTAATGTGAAGAACTATAAGCAAAAAATAATGTATAAGAAGAAATAAAATAAAATTTATAAAGTAAGTTACATTTGAAAGATAAAATTTACAAAATAACAATGAAAAAAGTCAAACTATTCCAGTTAGGTATTTGTAATTTTTTTTTTTTTTTATGTTTAAGATTTTTAAAGAGCTCATTTTAACAAAATTTTCTACTACTAATTTAAAATCATTAATTTTTAATATATACTTAAATAATTTGAATTAAATACTTACTTTTATATATAATTATAGCAAACTGGTCTACATAAACTCTTAACTTCAAAATAAAAAATTGTACAAGAAAAATTAGACATGAGGCAAGTATTATTTAATATTTAATTAGAAAACTAAACATCATTTTTTATAACTGAAGCAAAACAGCAACTAATGTCATGCCAGAAGATGCATGCCTGAAGACAATATTACAAGCAACTTTCTAGAGGTTGTTTTACTTTTTTTTGCTAGCCAATGTGTGCATAATATCCAAAATATATTATAATGGGCCATGATATATTGAGGGGTTATATTTATTATTTAATTATAATTGTTACAATATAAATATACAAATGCAAGATTTCTTAAAATTGTTTGCCTAGTTTGAATAACAATTGCACGAATTTTTCATCAGATAAAAATTATAATGCTCTTGAAAAATGTTTTATTGGTAATTTTTACAATATTATTATGTTGAATTTTATAATTTTAATCAAATTATCTCTCTCATAAAATTAAAATTTACAGTAACAGACCAAAGCTGATGTTCTGAAATACCTTTTCAAAGTCGATCAATAACCTGCTAGCAAAATTGAACTCAATTTTATTTTCTTTCTTTTTTTCCATGTATGAAAATTTTTAGATAGAATGGTGGCGTAATCAATGAATAGATACAAATAAGTATCACAGTCACTGGTTATGACACCCAAGGCTTTTAGAAAAGAAACATAAATGTGAGTGGAGGGATGGATCTTCAGAGACATATTTCAACCTATGATTGGATATGCCTTCATAATCTTTAGTTTTCATGTACTTTAAATCTACATAAGATTTTTTGTTTCCGATTCAGTTTTATTTATTTATTTTTTTTATCAACATTTGTGTAAGAAATCCAGAGTTCTTTTTAAGATATTTAACCTTCCTCCCAAAGATATTTTTTCATAAGTAGTCCACTGCATAATTTTATAAAAATCACATCTAAATTTTTGGAAAGTTCTCCTTCAAGTGAAAAAAGAAATATCTTCTAATTCGGTTAACGATTTTCATTAAATTTTTCAATAAATCTTATTTTCATAAAAAAAATTGGAAAACAGAAGTTTTTGATATCTATTAAAAGAGCATTCATAAAATTAAATTGCAAGATGTAACAGATTTATGTGAAATCTAAATCTATGTTTGAAATTATTTTTACAGTCCTTACTATTCTATTTGCACAAAAAAAGTTGTTTATTAAAATACTAAACTGAATAGAAATCACATAGCATTTGCTATACATGTTCCATATAAATTCTTTATCCAGTGTCTTATCTAAAATCTTTATATTTTCACAAATTTTGCTCATATTACTAATGTTTAATGGAACTGATAGGAACTCATTGTGTAAAAGGATGATATTTAGCCAAATTGTTGATAGATCAATAACTAAACAACATTCCTCTATGTTATGAACAAGTCGGAATCAACTCTTAAAAATTGAGAGAGAAAAAAACTCTTAAAATCTTCTATATCGCATACTAGTTCTCTGATACCTTTTTAATCATAATGCCAAAAGTTCTACTTGCTTTTCAGATAAATTCAAATTCAATATGCCCAAATAAATTTAATACAATAAATGTTTTCTATAACCAAATAAATGATGCTCATTAAAATATCTAAATGTACATAATTTTCACTATCTCATCATTCTAATCTCCTTCAGAGCTTGAAATTTTATATTGATTATGAACTTTTATATTGGTATGCGGTTAGTCAATCATTAACAGAAAATTTTGCATTGTTAAAGTTAAAATTGAGTTTTGACTTATATGTAATTATGTGTTTTAATATAAAAATATAACAGAAGAATGGTCTATCTGCAGACTTAGGAATTGCAAATGGTATATGACAAAAAACTTTTGCTCATTCTGTTAAATATCTTGTATATGTAACATAACAAACTTGAGGTGCCCAATTCTTACCCTAGTCTCCTACGTAATCATAGTAAAAGCGACTTTACATATATGTGTTGTTTGAAAAAAACTGAATTAATGTAAAAAATTGAAAAAAATCATAATTTAAATCTGACACCTACAAATTATATCTAGTACCAAAATTTTGAAAATTAATATGGGTTTTTCATAATGTATTGCAATAAAAAAAGAAAAAGAAAGAGAAAGAAAGTATGTCTGGGACAAACCATGTGTTTGCAGATGTTTTTTCTTTTAATTATAGGTTTTAAAAACATGTGAAATTATCATAATAGAATAATATAAATTAAAACATCTCACAATTTAAAATTTATATTGATTGTGTTTTATATATATATAAAAAAAGACTTACCTTTAAAATATGGAAGAAATCAACAATGTGCAATATATTAATAAGTTGAAATTATGGTCTTATAAGAACAATTGGAAAATTTTCTGTAATGATATGTTCATCCTCAAAAACCACTACTACATTTACTTCAAATTCTGCAAATAAAAATAAAATGAAATTATACATAAAAAATAAATGATTTTACAAATTGAAATACAACATATTCTTAGGTAAAGTATATATAAAAAGTTTTAAAAAAATTAAATATATAAAACAGCAAATTATTAACTGAGAATAAAAATAAAAATTCCACATACCAATTTTAAAATTGTTTGTCACAAGTGTTGGACAGGTGAAGAGTCTTGGAAATATCATGTGAATAGGAATCAAAATATTTCTACAAACATCTCCTTCTCCAATTTGAATGTTTTGAATCTCTGTAGCTGAAATACAATATTTGTATATTGTATGAAAATATTGTATTTCAAAACTGATTATTATAGGAAAAAAACTGATTATTGCATACATTGTACGAAACAGTGTGTAATTACAACAACAAAAAGAGTTCCAATTATTAAAAAATTTGAACTGGAAATAAAAAATTTCCAAAATCAAAATTGTAAAAATTACAAGTCAACATATAATTAAATATCCACATCTATAATTATTCAATTTGTAAAATTAAATTTGTAACAAAAAAATGTAAAAAAAAATTACATTTTTATTGTTATTTTTATTTTATAATTTTAAAATATATATTAAAACACACTAAAATAAGAACTTGCATTTTTTCTTTTCAAAAGCCATATATATATATATATATATGTTAAAGACGTTATATACTTCAAACACTAAAATATAGCCTTCTTCTTATCATTAGAATCATCATATTCTTTAATATTTTCATATTACAAATCACAACTTAAAAAACGTCACAAAAATTGATAACAAAAACTGTCAGAAATAAAATTTTAAGAATATTATATTTTATTGTTATATATTTAAAAAACATTTTTTTATAAATCATTATTGTATGCTAAAAAATTTAACTAATCACAGTTTGAATCATTAGGAAATTTTTGCCATTTTAACAGTAAATTAAGTAGAACCATTTATTTAATTTAATTACAACATGCTGATCATAGCGATATTAAATAATTTCAACAAAAAACATTAAAAAAAGTATAAAACCTTTAAATGGCATAAAGTACACATATTATGAATAACACAACAAAATAATTAATTACTAATAAATGAAAAAAATTATAGTTAAAATACCATCACGTGAATATCCTTCTGAGCAACCACATGTTTCAACCCTAACCAGTTGAAGTTCGACAGAACGAATAGAAGCATCACATTTTTCAATGCACAACTGAAAAATAAAATTGTTTCAGATATATAGAAAAATTATTAAACATTATAATATAGCATAAATTTCCTGGAAATGGAATTATAATTCAATCACTGCCATTTAAAAGCCATGTCCACATACCAAAACAATTTTTGCACAAATTGCAGAAAAGCAAGTTTGGACGGGGATGTCCCATTCCGTTACGTCTTATATAAGTAAAGTGGTAGAAATACATTTTTCAAAAGTTTTTAAATATTTGGTGGTGGAATTATAAGAATGTTGAGAAGTGGAAGGATACAAAGATAAAAGTATTAGTTGGTCAGTTCTAAATTTCTGCAAATTTGAATTCTTAAAATTAATATCACATGTTAAGAAACATAAATTATTTATAAAATTTGCAATAACTTTTAATTATGATTTAGACAGTGCTAATAGAATAACAACAATAACAGAAAAACAAGGTTTTTTTTTTTCCTTTCAAAATTGCTTCACCTTCACCCCTTTTTTAAGTTAACCATGATAAAAAAAAAAATCCACAAAACTTTATATTTGTTCTTTGATTATTATATTACAAATATCTTAATTTCCCTATCAATTAAATGACTGAAATTGATCAATTTATAAATCAAACTATGAAAGAAATATTCCATGAAATGATTCTTTCAAAAGGAATATATAGGAGAATACAGTAAATCTATATGAACATCTATCCTTTCCTATAGAAGCATACAGTAAATAACTTTACTTTGTTTCTATATCTTATTTCATATGTTCTGATATTGATAAATGAATTACAATTTTTGAATAAAGTTATTACGGCATATTTGTAAATACACTATCAAGCATAAATAACATAATTCAGTGTGTGTTGTCTGCTTCTGAAGTACAGAATATAAAGACAATAAATTGTTATTATGAAGAATGAAATGATTATATTTTAATTGTAGAATTATCTGAATCAATTTGAATTATAAATTTTATCCATTATATCTAGTTTTTACCTTTTGAAAATTATCTGTTTTCTTATATATGTTAAGATAATAATTTTAAGTCTTCTTATTCAATAAAACATTCATTTTCAACATCAATTTTACCACTTTATTTCCCAATCCATTTCTAAATTTTTGACTACTTCAAAATCATCAGAATCTTCTTTGATAAAATGAAAGCATCCCCTACATTCAGAAAATGTACATTTTCCTTCATTTTGTTTGTAAATAATATGAAAAAAAATTTCTCAAAATTATTTTTGAATTTGTGGCAAGATTCTTTATAAGCATATCATATTTGCATGAATGCTCTCACAAAAAGCTGTGTAATCAACATTATGCTGCAGGAAGATTAGTTATAAATATAGTTCTGTAAATTTTAAAAAATTAATTTTTCGCAATTGTAAGAACATATCATATGTTTCTTTTAATGTTAAAAGAATATTTTTTTCAGACAATTACAATTTTTAAGGTAAAAAAATAAATCTACTTATGATTTATTTTCATAACAATAATTCAGATTATATTATCTAAATCAGTGACTTTTTTTAAAACCATTTTTGCTTTAAAATTATTCCAAGAGTTTTAACTAGATGTTTTATAGAGCAACTACTTTCTCAATGGTAAATTTGGAAAATGTTTGCTTAAATACTGTTTTAATTTTCTGAATGTGAGAGGTGCTATCACACATGTCAGTGTCACTCAATATAAACTCCTGAAGATTTTTTTTCTGCCTTTTTTTTCATGCATGAACACACTTTTCAACTATTATGTATTTTTTTGCCAATGCTTTTTCTTTAAACACATTTTCAATTACCATTGACTTTAGAGTATCAACATAATCACAGATTAGTACAGAGATTGTGATAATTTTGTCAGAAAAGTATTTTTTTTATTGAAGGAATAAATTTAAGTAAAGTTTTGTTTGAACTTAAAAAGGCAGATATAGCAACACTGAATAAAATATATGTGAAAGAATAGTATGTTTATAAAGTATAATAAAAATAAGAATGAATATATAAGTAGCAGTGCAGCATTGAAATGAAACATGATTAAATGCAACAGTATAAAAAGTTATTTTTCTTCATGAATCACATTATATATTTATTAAATTAACTTATTAACTAATCCAACCTCAAAATGTATTTTTTTTTTTTTTAATTCTAACAGTTCTGATTTTCAATTGATCATATGAGAACAAAAATAAATTAAAGCATGGAACATTTTATATAATATCCTGATTTTAAAGTTGTAGTATATGTATTTTTTAATTGTATATGCTATAAGGCATTCTGCATGCTTTTTTCAATCAATTTAATAAATTAATATTAGTTTTCTAAATAAAAAAAATTATTTACATACACACATTATATAAGTACAGAATCTGATTAAAGTTCACATCATTTCATTTTTGGCACATCTTTTTTTAAAATAATATTATCACATAAAAAAGTTTTATAATTTTGCTTATAATAGATTAAAATAGATATACTTGAATTAATATTCCAAAAATAAATTCATTATTTACACATGATTTTTACTTGGTAAATCAGCTTATTAAATATTAAAAGATTCAAATCTCAACATAACATAAAATGATCAAAAATATTAGCAGATTTAAAATGGCAAAAAAAAAAAAAAAAAAAAATTTTATTTGTAAAAAAAACTAAATGTGTTATTTGCACTACTAAAAACATTTTTAACATTAAACAACTGGCATACTGTTTTTATAAATCATAAGTATTATTTAATAAATGTATGAAAATATGAATACAGATAATTAAAATAGACAGTCATCTTATACAGGAACACATAATAAAAAAAATATTTTTACATCTTGTTACACTGATAAAAAATTACTATCTTACACACAAATTTAATAAGATATTTTTAACTTAAAAAAATTTTATACTTCTCCAGTAAATGGCTGCAGAATATTGCACACAGTTGAATCAATGCGTCCCTTTATTACAAAATTTGGCATATTTTTCCTCTAAAAAAATAAATGTCACTACTTTAAAAAACAGCAAAACAAAGTTTAATAAACAAATAAATAAGCATAAAATATTTTTATAAAGTTTGCTACAATTTGAAAGATGATAAAAACAAAGAAATCCAAAAATATTTGCAAGTCATTTAAATTAAACAAAAATTGTTTACACAATGGAAATATTTTTAATTCCACTAATTAATTAATTATAATTTTAACTTTATGATTAAATAAAAGGGATTAATTTTATAATTTTTCTTTTGAGTAAATTCTTATGATTATTTAGAAATTAAAAATTAGTTCTTTTACAAGCAAGCGGTTAATGAAACATAATTTATAAACTTATTTTCTCTTATGTTATTAGCTTGATATTATCATGATATCACAAAATACACATTTACATATGTATTTAAACATATGTATAAAATTGGAATGGGATAAAAATTTTAACAATTCACAATTTAAATTATATATTAAAGTGTATTCAAATTTGAATGAAATTAGATTATTATATAATAAAGGTACATACATATCTAACATTTTGTAAAGATTCTGGAGTAATGCTGAAATTTACAGGTACAGCTTTGGAATCAACTTTTTGATTCTGAAATTATACAATGTCATCAATTCACAGCAAACTAAAATTATATTTAAAAGAATTTCCAAACAGAAATTTAAACAAAATTAACATGTTTTACAAGCAAAATTAAGTAACATTTTAAGTAAAGTGACAAACTAGTTTACAAAACTTATACGTTTAAATTAATTCCATATAAAAATGCTTTGATAAATGGTTACAAATTTTATATTAACTGTATACAATAAAATTTTAACTATTTTAATAATTTATATAGATTCTTAAATTGTAATATACTTTTTTTTATTTTACAATTATGTTGAGAGTGTTTGCAATCATAATTTTAGAATAGTTAATAACAAAATAATATTATGAAAAATAATATAAAACTATCTTAATTAATCTTTAAAAATATTTGTCATTAAGAAATAACTAAAATATAACTTTTTAAAATAGCAAAACCTTAAAATTACAAAATAAATAATTTTATTGCAAATAATTTATTTTATATTTTCAATAATCAATTCTGAAATCATTAATCTATGGATTTTCCACCATTATTTTTTAAGAATAACAAGTTAGAATTTATTTACAGTTTATGATAAAGACCACAAACAATAGCAGAAAATATGTATAGAAAAAACATAACTGATTCCTAGATAACAGAATTTTATCAAACTTTAATTGATAATTAATACATAAGCTTCAGAAAAGCATACCTTGTATTCCATTATAAATTCTATAATTTTTTGCAAATCTTTGTTTAACAAGGATCTCTTCATTTCACACTTAAGATAATACTAAAAGGAAAATTATACAGAAAAGCATGTTAAATTATGTTGAAATATTTTTACCAATTAAACATTTTAGCTTTTACAAAGAAAGACTTAATAAATAAAATTATATGAACATTGTAATGTATAGTAATTGTTAAGATAAAAAATTAAATGATTCATGTTAATTTTTCAGTATTGCAACACAGATAAAATAAGTATATGAGCATATATTTCATATAATGTAAAAATGAAATAAAATTCTATGTCAAAATGAACATGTCTATGTATTTATAAATAACCATTCCTAAGAATGAAATTAATTATAGCCATTTGACAAAATGATCAAAAAGTTTCAATTACATAATAATATAAATAAAATTGTTGAAGTGTCGATCTAAATATGTATCATAATCTTATATTATTTTCTATTATTATGTAATAGAAAATAATATAAGATTATAATTAAGATTAAGATTAGATTATGATTATGATTAAGATTACGATTAAGATTACGATTATGATTATGATTATGATTATGAAGATTATGATTATGATTAAGAAGAAAAACTGAAAAATTGATTTTTAAAATACAGAATCTTTAAACTTTTATTTATTTTTTTTTTTATATTTAACATACAAATGTTGTGCTTTCTTTTATGCATTTTTAAGAAACTAACAAAATCTGTAAATCATTTTTTTTTTTTCCTATTACTAGAAATTTATCAAACAAGCAAAAACAAAGGCTACACAAACAATCTCAAATTAAATTTTTATTTAAAACATTAAAAGAAACAAAATAACAATTTTAAAGAATATAGTTTGTCTAATATTAGACAATTTATATTCTTTAAAATTGTTTTTTATTGTTAGAAAATTGTTATATATTTCTTTAAAATTTTTATTTTTTATTTAGTTTAGTGACTTGAATACAATTTTGTCAATTTTTAGAATAAAATTTGTTTGGGTTAATAATGTAAAATACCTCAAACTTTGTAGCAAAAAATTATTAAGAGTTAACAATGCAGAAAATTCCATTAATTTTAACTTTGTTACTTTTATAGAAGAATAAAAAAAAAGTATTCATGTAACTAAATTTCAATTTTTTTAATGTCCTATTTTCAAGGCATATTGTGTTTTCCCTTTATGAAATTTTGCATTATAATGCATATAACATGAAAAGAGATTAAACTACAAATTCACAGAGCACATTAAATATAGTTTTAATTTCAGATTACTACAATGCAAAAATATTCCTTAGAAATAAATTAATATTTTGGTAATTATATATATATACAGAGAGAGATTGTATTTTTGTTATTAATAAAATCATCAATGATAAAATATGTGCTCTTATGAAAAATATGTAACATTTCTAATTTTATTATCTTTAAACAATAAATAGAAATTATACAATTGTGCAGTTAATGCAAAGGGAATAAAAATTTACCAACCCACCTGTATACTAATAAAAACTCCATGATAAGTTTCATGCAAAGTCTTATTTGTTCTAGGTTTCAATGGTATTTCAAAAGGAATTTCAGTTCGTCCAGGAGGAAATCTACCAGGTTTGGCAATTTCAATCACGGAACTTGTCAGCAAAACAGGCTAAATATAAAATTTAATACAATTAGATAAAATGCATACAAAAAATATTAATTCTACTTCAATATATATTTTTCAAAATTTTTTTTTTTTTTTTTTTTTTTTTTGATAATACAATTTTAATAAATGTAATAAAATTAGTTTTATCTTACAACAAATATTAAGGAATATAAGATTAACATGTAATATTTAGGCAACCAAAATGTACAGAAGGATAAAAAGTACTATATACAATAAGATGACAGACATGTCCAAATAAAGCAGAAAATCCAAATAAAGCAAAAAATCCAAAAGCATATAATAGTTTTTTTTTTATACATCTGTATTCTTTAAATTACAAAAATAATAGAGAGAGAGAAAAAAAAAATAGAGGTTCTCATTCTTTTTAAAATATTAAAAATTTTCCAAATGGTTGTTCTTTTTGCTTCTGTTTCATTTTAATATTGCATGCTTTTCTCACCATTGTTAGATATACCAATTATCAATGTTTAAATATTATGATAATTTTATAAAATAAAATGTTTGTTTATGTACAAATAAAAATTATAGGCAAATGATATTCTTAGAAATTCTTCAAAATTGTAAAGAAAAAGAAATTAAAGCTTTTAAAGTTTTATTTCTCATTTCATTTACTAAAAAACTGTGTTTAAAGATTTTGATAAAAATAACAACAGAAGAATGAAATTTGAAAGATATAATATTTAATAAAATCCAAATGAATTTAAAAACATTTCTGAATAATGACCAATACAACAAACAATATGTAATTTAAGGTATAATATTCAAAGACATTTCAAAAAATAATTATTGTGCATTTTATCAATAAAAAATTTTTTTTTTCACTCTTCAAAGCACCTATAATTGTTAAATAGAATAAAACACCATTATTGAAAAAAAGTTGATGAACCCTAAAAAAAGAAAGTAAAATTTATTTTACTGCTTTTGAAATTTGATAATTTTTTTTATGATTCAAATTCCTTGTACCAATAAGTAGATCATTTATTGTTCATTTTTAAAAAAAGTAAAGATTGCTAGGCATAAGAGAGCTCTTCTTTGATCTTGATAATTTATAAATGAAAACAAAAAATTTCTTTTCTATCTATTCTATTGAAAGAGGCACTGGCAGAGTCACATTTGACATCCATATTTTGTAGTTAAATTGCAATTTCAAACAATTTTGTTTAAAAAACAGGAAATGATGTCAACTTTGCTATGTTCTTTTTCACATTTGTGAATTATAATTCATACTTAATATTTTTTACTAAATTTTTTTCATCAATAATCATTCATATATATTCAGACTAAAATTTTTTTTTATTCATTGTTAAAAAAATTTCTTGAAATTGAATTATTTGGTAAATATGATGAATTTTGTTTAATAGTTTTCGGTTTTTTTAAATTAATTTTTTTTTGTTTATGTTCTATTATATACGCTTATAATTTATTTTTTATGTTCTAAATTTTTATTTATATTCATGTTATTTATATAAATATAAATATATATAGTTTTATATTTCTGAATATAATATACATTTATCAGCTGGCTGCATAATAATATGTTATAAAAATTCTAATTCTCTTTTTTTAATACAACAGTAAAATCTTAAAGCAAAATTAATTTTTCAAATTACTAAAAACTGAAATAGAAATGCAACTCTTAATATATTACACAATACAACACCTTTGCAGAGGAATAAAATGCTTCCAAAATTCCAACATTTTTGGCACTTAGCTGCATTGAAACATTTCCTTCCATCGTCAAGGTAATTCCTTCATGCTTGACTTCAGACTTACTGTCAATTACTACATATCCAATTACAATTTCCTGTATAAAAATTATACAAAATGAAATATCGGTACAAATCAAACGATACAATTTGCAATAGAGTATAATATTTCTATAATTTCATGTACAAAATTATATAAAAATAAATAATAGTACAGAATATACAATATATTAAAATTTCAATAAAATAAAATAACGTTAAATAAATCACTTCAGCAATTTTTAAAATTAAAAATTACAAGAAATAAAGCATTTTGGGGAAAAGTTGTTTAGTTTTCTTCACAAAAATATTTATTAGAAAAAAAACAAAAATCGTTTTTGAACACATAGATACAAACCTCTTCATGGTAAGTTTTATTAACTCTTTTCAATCTGACATCTAACATAACAGACATATTTTTCCAAAAATATTCACCAACACAGATTTCAAAACAAACAAATCTGTCTGCTCCTCCTCTAAGTCGATGACGATTAAATCTGGATGGGCCGAAATGTGATTCATAGATAGCATAGTGGTTAATGAATAACCATTATGAGACATCTATTAATACAAATCTATAAATTGATTTTAAAAATTTCGCTTTCTAAGATCTCGCTGGTCCCCGCTTACTAAATTATTCCGAAATAAATATTCTGAAGTAAAGAATTCTGTTCATAAAAGACATTAGTAGAATGATTTTCTATGATAACTTGTGACGACTTGCTTGTGATATCCTTCATTCGCTTAATTTTTTAATTAATTATTTTACAGTCAATAATTTCATATTATTTAAGATAATGAATTGTATAACAAAAAATAGAATGTTATGATTTCTTTAATCGCTTCAAAATCGGAAGAAGGTGCTGGATTTGACCGATCTACGAAAATAAATAATAATAATAATAATTCATTATTATCATTGTGTCTTAGAATTTAAATTTAATATTTGATAGTTCTTTTCATTTAAAGCTGCGAAAAAATAATAGACAATAAAAGAATCCTATACTATTTAATTTTTGAATGTTACAAATATAAAATAAAAGTTTTAAAATATAATATAAAATAATAAAGTTTATAAAATAGTAAATAAATTTACATATTTAATAATATAATAATGATTCATTTCTAAATATCATTATTGTTATTATCAATAATATAATATTATAATAATATTATTATTAATATAAATTTTACATATTTATAAAAATGAATCATTGAATTGCTTACAGCAATGTAATTATATATAGTTTATCTATAATAAATCATTTCTATTAGAGTTATAAAAATATGATAGATCACAAAAAATTATTAATGGTCTTGCACTACGGTAAAAATGATTTACAAGTTAATATGAAATTAATCATAATTTAAAGATTAATAGATGAATACATTTAAAAATCAATTCATCTTTCAAATTATTGTAAAAATTGTTACTTAGTAAACACAGAAATTCTGAAAAGAATAATAATTTTTAATGAACCATGTAAAGTAAAAAAAAAAGAAATGAATATTATATTCATCGTACGGTTTGTTTATATATTATATAATGTAACATTATGTGTCTTGTGAAACTAAAATAAAGTATTCCAAAGGAAACTTTAGTTAAATAAAGTGAGAATCGATAAATTATAAAATATACAAATAGAGAAAAAAATTGCTTTTTAATTCTAAGGTTTTCTCAATTTCATTCAACGCTTAGTATCTCACAAATTTGTTTTTGTTATATACAGTGAGCTACAAAATTGAGTATACACCTCTAAAATTTTTAGACTTCTTCCAATTACAAATTAAATATTGATTTAAATAGATAAATTTTTTTATCCTAGATACTTTAACCTCTGCTTTACCATCCTATAATAACACAATTCTATAGTTAACTTATTTATTACGAAAAAAGTTAAGCGATTCGAAGAAAAGATAGAAAACCATGCCACAAAAATTGAGTATACACTTCTTATATTTGTAAATTATGCCACCACTTTTTTTTAGTTTCAAATTTTCTTTAAAAAGTTTCAGGAGTAGCTGCTGCTCATAACACTTGCTATTGCACTTCAACGCTTTTAAACAGTATCTTTTCTCAATAAAAATTGTAAAATGAGCTCTCTCAGAGAAACTACTGAATCTGAGCGTTTATTGGTTGTAAAATGGTCGAAAGAGGGCAAATCTCTTCGAGAAATCGCTTCGTTGATTGGTGTAACACATGGTTGGGTCCAAAAAATACTACAGAAGTATAAAAAAAAACTGGATCTGTGGCCAATATTCATGGAAGAGGACGTAAAGAAATACTGAGTACTACAGCGAAGAGGAAGATCATTCCCTCAGTAAAGAAAGATCCGAGAGTGAGTGCCTCTAAACTAGCTTTATCGATGTCCTCTACAATCGGGAAAAAGATCTCAGTTGAAACAATTCGACGTACCCTTCACCAATATGGGTTTCATGGCCGTACACCAATACGAAAGCCACTCATCAAGTATGTGAATAGACAAAAGAGAGTGATTTTCGCCAAAGAACATCATTTAAAGCCTATTTCTTTCTGGAACACTGTAATATTTTCTGATGAAAGTAAGTTTAATCTTTACGGAAGCGATGGACGATTTAAAATATAGAGAGAAGCTGGGAAAGCACTGGCACCTAAAAACACTATTAAGACAGTGAAGTTCGGAGGTGGATTTGTCCTCGTTTGGGGTTGTATGTCGGCTGGAGAAGTTGGAGAGCTTGCTTTTTATTGATGGTATTATGGACAAACATGTATATTTGGGGATTTTAAATGATAACTTGAAAAAAAGTGCCAGTAAGTTGGGGCTTGGGTCAAGCTTCATATTCCAGCAGGACAACGACCCCAAGCATACAGCGAAGATTGTGCAGTTATACTTGCTGTACCATTGCAAGAAGCAATTACACACTCCAGCCCAGTCTCCAGACCTAAACGTCATCGAAAATTTGTGGTCGCAATTGGAGAAAGCTGTACATGAGCACGAAATCACAAGCAAGGAAGTTCTCAAGAAGGTTCTAAGAGAAGAATGGGCTAAAATTTCTGTTGAAACCACTAAAACACTAGTAGAATCTATGTCCAGAAGATTATAAGCTGTAATTCAAGCAAAAGGTTATGCAACAAAATATTAATTTGTACTTTAAAAGGAAATTAATAAAGGTGTATACTTATTTTTGTGGTGTTGTTTTCCTCTCGTCTCAGATCTTTTATTTTTTTTCGTAAAAAAGATTCAAAGCCGTAGATTCAAAGTCCATTCTGGCGTTATCAATTAATGTACCCATGTCAGTAGAGTTATACAAAGGACTATCGATTAATATGTTACCGTTATTTTGTGTGTGTGTGAAGATTTTTTTTTTTTTTTTTTTTTTTTGAAGCTTCATATGGTGGGTGAGGGCTATGAAGAAGAAAAAGAGGGCCCAAGAAAGATATGTGAGCAAGTTTTTAAAATTCGTTGTACAAATCGTCGTATTCTTTGAAAAATGAATGGTTTGCAAACGGAACAGGTTTTAGCTTTTGATATTTTTCCATTAAAGTTTTAACAAGTTTGGATTGGGCTCGTTAGATGTAAAGGGTTTCTCATATGGAATGAACAAAAGGAAAGTATACCTGTAATTACTTTACTGTGATAAATCAAATTTAGAGTGAAGCTATAATTATTCAAGTTTTTATAGGTATTCTATGTGCGCCCCTGCGATTACACGGCAAATATCTATGCGATATTTCAGTTTCTGCCATACTCGTGATAGAAAATACTGTGTTAATGATTCTAGCACTTCAATTATCAGCTGCTCCAGTTGCTGTTATGTAGGACACCTAAAACGAGAAATACAGTTCTTGACTAATGCATCAGCGACTGTGCTCTATTCTATGGATGCTGCTTCTGGCCAATTTGAGAAGTGGATGATAGTTTAGCAAAGCAAAAATCCCTCTAATGATGGATAAGGCACCGATGATGTCCCCATTTATTTCTCTGCAATCTTTACTTGCGAAATGATAATGTTGATGCTGTTCACATGATATTTCTGTTCACTTTAAAATCTTTAACTTTTAGCATTCGATGCTACATTTAGTCCAGTTTCTCGAGTCTTTTCGTTAGATGACCATACGAATTGTAGGATATCAGTTTTGTAGTGGATTTAATATCTGTATAAGAAAGATCTTGAATAATGTGAAACACGAGATCCTGAATAATATTTTCTAAAATCAGATGGTATATATAGTTGTTGTATTAATGGATATCAGAATACACGAACGAATCGAATTCAACTATAGGTAATTTATCGAGCTTTAGAGAAGAATTTGGAAAAGTATGTCTCTTAGTTCCTTATCTAATTCCTGAGCTTCGAATTTTTGGACATATCTGCAATTCATTCATTCCCGATAAAGCATCAGCGATGATGTGCTTTTTTCCAGATATATGCTGGGGTTATCCACTGCAAATTGTGCGATATAATTTACATGTATTTGATCTCTAAACATTTTTCATCGTGCACCCTAAAGATGAAAATAATTAAAATTATATATATAATATATATACACATATATAAGTATCTGCGCATGTTCTTTAAAGCTGAAGCATTTATATTGTTGAACTCCTTAGATGGTACTGAAATCAGATTCAGAGAATAATAAGAGAACCTCGCATTTGTATGATACACTATCAGACACTCGCAAAAGAACGTCAGCCTACGTCTTTGGTATACCCTACTTTGGAGACCCCATTTGTCTAGAACAGGGGGTATCAAACCAGCGGTCCGCCTTGAAAATTTTTCCGGCCGGTGAGATTTATCACATTTTTACAAAATATATTTATTTTATAATGGTCAAAGTAGTGAAAACCAATGTATTAAAAAAATACATTATTTGTGCATCCATATATTTAAAAATTAACTGCCGAAATTATGAGCAAAAATTAACTTTGAGTTTAAAATAATATTCTTGAGAATATATGACCGCGAATATGCGATATTCACGATCCTCCAACAAATATCGGATAATGTTTGATGGAAGAATAAGCAGCCAACATTTTTCAATCGTAGGAGGAATAATTTTGATGCAATGTGAAAAATCTAATGGGCTGTCAATGTCTATTTTAGCATTTTTCCTGCGAGAAGAGATATAGCATTTCCGTTCTCAGGGAAAACGAATGTATATTCTTTAACAAGTGCATGATAGCAAACATTCACTCAAATCTGACAGCAGATAATCAGTGTCATGTCAGAATCCCTAATTTATCGCTTTAGTCGCTAATTTAATAATACATCATGAAATAAGCGAATATTTATCGATTGTCTGTGCAACCTTCACAGGTCGAAACAATTACAGATGGGATATCGATTAGCTATGATTTGTTGCATCGTGATTGGTGATAGACCATGCGCTGAGGAAGTGTCCACTCCAATAAGAAGTGAGGGAAGCTAACCCCCTTAATGGATTTTTTTAAAGAGAGGTTTTTGGAGAAGGAGAGAAAGGGAGTTCTGTAACGAATCGATCAGAAGTGTTTTTTTTTCCTTCTCTGAAGTGACTGAATAGACCGGAGTTTCCACCTATTTTCAAAGTGAGCCGCTTGTGGTTTCGTGAATCAGGTCACATGATAATTAAGATCTGCAGAAGACCAGGCAATTAGATTCTGCTTAGACTCGGAACTCTGAAAATCTCCGACCTTGGAGTGAACTGCACTTGTGAGTCAAAATTATTGCCTTTAATGTTCATTTTTTTGTAAGAAGCTTTTGGGAAAAAAGGCCTATGAAAATTGGCAATAACCAAAAAAAGTGAGTAGTGTTTTACAGTTTTTGTTTTTCAAAATCTAAAATTGTTTTCACTCTTTCATCAGGTGGTTTGAGACCTTTGATTACGAAGGTGGGACTTAAAAACAAATAACTTTAGGCTGAATAAAAATACACTTGTTGAGTTTAAATTTCAGACCATGTTTGTGAAATCTCTGAAAAATAACTTGGTGATGTTTAAAATATTCTGCTCTATTATGTGATGTTACAGGAATATAATCGATGTATGAAAAGCAGCAGTCAAGTCCACGAAGAACAGAATGGATGAAATATTGGAATGTCTGTGCAGCATTTTTAAATCTAAATGTGATGAATGGAAATTCATAAAACCCAGAGTACAAAAGGGCAATCTTTTGGCTATTTGACTTTCCCCATAGGTATTGGATGATATGGCAGATGAAGTTCTAATATAGGAAAAATTGTAAACTTTTCTAGCTGTTGCGGTCTGATGGCCAATTGGCTAGCGCTCTGGTCTTTAGTACCACAGGCTTCAGCTTCGAATCCTGGCGGTGGCTTGGATGATTAGTGGTTCGGAATCCACGTTAAACTATAGTCCTGGACTAATTAGCCTTGCAAAAAAAATGACAGTAGAGACAAACCAATTCTAGTTGATGAGTGAAGTCATGTAGATGAGATGTAATGTTTTAAATAAAATATACAGTAATATTCTAAAGTATTCCTTGCTTTTGTAACATTTTATGAATAACAGCGTTTACTGATAGAATATTTCCAATAACAAATGATAATAGTTCTGTATTTTAAGATAAATAATAAGTGAACTTCAATATTTAGAAAACAGAGAAAAATAATTATTCTTAACATTTTATATAAAATTGACTTTAATATTTCCCATTTTTTGTAGAGTTCTTACACACCATTTAATCATAGATAGAAAAAATTACTTTTAATAAGAAAACCAGACCATGGCCTTTATTAATCAAGTAAAATTTAGAATTTTGAAATCATTTTAACAAAAAAAAAAATAATAATAATAACTGAAATTTAATTACACTTTTATTATGACTACTGCATTTTTATTGTTAATTTTAATCATCAAATACAATCTTAAAGGGGAGCTATGTGCATGTTTTTCGTTATTACTTGCTTACTAATTATGATAAGCCGTAATCAAGCCCAATTTGTTTGGAAAAATATCTACATTTACTAGAAGTCAAGAAATATCCAACAATTTTCAACAAATAAGCAAAATAAGAAAAAGGATATTAATTTATAATTTGATGCAATAAATATTTTTAAATAAATTAATCTTATCCCGTTAAGAAATAAATTAAAAATGTTTGAACCAAACTACGCAATTTTTACTGTTAATAAAAGGAATTAATTTCAGTGTTACATTTAAAAAAAAATACTTTTAGTGTTGCTACTTAAAAAAAATCTTTGTTAATAAATAAAATTATTTAGAATATTTTTAAATAACTCTATCTTGAAAATAAATGCTTAGTGTAACATTGATAAGAATAATTATTTACCTATTTTATATTTGTTAAAATTTTTTAGAGGTCATAATAATATGGTCAGTAGTTGTACATTTCCAATAATAGATTTACTCAAATGGAAACTATTAGATTATATTCTTTGCATCTATTTCAACTTATTGGAATTTTCATTTTATCCATATAAATAAATCTTGATTACACTTTAATATGGAAATTCATTTTTATACTTTTTTATAAATTTTAGATATATTAATTAAAAAAATGAGAGTTGTTTTACGAAAAATTAATTAAAAATGTTAAATGACTATGATGTTAAAGATATCATTTGGTATTTTTATCCTGTTTTTCGGTTATTTATTATATTAGTTTATAAAAACGAAGTTTAATGTTAACCCTTTTTTCTTTCTTGAATAATGAACAATTCTCCAATTTCAGATATCTAATAATAAGATTAATTTCTTAATAATTAAATAAATACAAAAAAAAAAAAAAAAAAAATGTTAGATGTAATTAATCTTCTCCAAAACTTTTTCCCATGATTCAATGATGGCATGAAAAGTTGGTCATTAATATTGCTAAAAAAAGTTCTCGAAAATTTTATTTGCGGGGAAAAAAAGCATTTTACGGGGAAAAAGCCCAGTTACAATCCCTTTTTTCTGCTTTTGGGCATGGGAAAAAAATTTATAGGAAAAGAAAATGTTTTATTAATTTATTATTTATATTTATTCCCCCGAAAAAAAAAGAAGATTGATGGAATAAATGCAGAAAATCTGTAAGCCGTTACTTTTTTATGTTTAATTTACAGTTTACATACTTTAAATGCATTTTAAGAATTCGCGTTTTAACACATTGAAGATGCATAAAATGTAACATGCACAATTTATTGTTTTTAAAAGAGATATGCAAAATTTTGGAGGGGAAAAAAAACCTAAATGACGATTTGTTTGCTAATGATGGTTGCTTGTTTTCATGTTTAAAAGCAATTAATGATATACAGTATTTAATTTTATTATTTATTTATTTTAGTTTTTGCCAACCCCCCAAAAATTTAGTTGTTTAAAATGCAAAAAATCCCAATTCATGGGCGGCCCGTATATAAATGTCTATCTTGGTCAAAATTTGTTAAATATCTCCAATCTTTATTGAGTGAACAGAAGAAAATTCGTATTTTACAGACATGTAGTGGTAGTAGTAGTGTAGTGTAGTATTTTACATGACATGTAGTGTAGTATTTTACAGACATGGGTCTGATGGCCGAGTGGCTAGCGCTCGGTACCACAGATGGATGTTTGTAGTGGTTCGAAATCCACTTCAAGCCGTAGGTCCCGGTCTCATATGACCGTACAGCATCACAAAGCCCAATCAGATTTCTGCTTACCCACAATCATTCCCAAACTGTAAAGGGAATGATGTGGGTACAACTCAGCTCTAGGCACAATAATGCGGTGCGTGTGTTGCAGTAGTAGACATGATGATCATTAAAAGGCAAATCTCTAATAACAAAACATACGAAAAACAAAACATTAAAAAGTAAAAACTGAAATTAATAAGCACATTTTATTTACATTCTCATATTTCAGATTGAAAAGCATTTCTTTTATTACAAAAAACAGCATCTGCGCCTATGACTTGTCGTTTTCAGTGCAATGAAGAAGAAGAACACAGGTTCACAGAGCGCGGGTGGACGAGTAGTAGAAGAAGAGTAAGAAGAAGAAGAAGAAGCAGCGGTGATGGAAGCGACTACTTGCTGGTGTCCTTGCGGACCATGTAGCCCCGGAAGGCCGCCTGGATCTTGGTGGCGGCCTGCTCCTCCTCGTCGGGTTCCCTGAGGGCGCCCTCCTGCAGCCAGGACAACTCCTCGTCTGTCAGCTGAGAGTTCTTGATGGAGTCCACGCCTTCCTTCAGGAACTCCTCAAGAGCGGCGTCAGTGGGCAGGAGGCTCTCGTCCAGGATGCTGTCTTCGGTGCTCAGGTCGATGAGGAGGTTGGAGCTTTCGGGTTCACCTATAAGTTAATAATAAGGTTAAAACTAATTATTTGAAAAATTTTACTATATTGTTCATGGATGCTCACAGAACATTTTCAAAGGATTGACAATAAGTTAAGAATGTAAATAATACATGACAAATTTTCTTGAATTAAAGGTTCCAAAATATCTTAATGTACATAATATAAAAAATATACATATCATTACATTATAAAATACAGATTAATTCTAACTTATTTTGAAATTTTCATAAATAATAAAAATTTAATCTGGAGTGATTTGGTGCTTAGCATGTTCAGCTCTCAAACTATGAGACTTCGAACCAAAACTAAAGGTTCCTTTATTTGGGGGCGTGAACATGATAAATCGACCGGAAAATTAATTTCTCTGAATTTGAGGAAAAAATTTCTGGTTCGTTTCAAATTTTAGATGGCACCAGAAGTTCAACCTTTTTGAGGCAATTGATTCTGACTAAGATATGACATCGTCATCATCAATAATCAAAATAATACTAGAGCAAAATTGTAATTTCTTAAAATCTAGTATAGGAATTGTACTACCTTGTCAAGACATGTGAATATTTTGTTTGCAATGAGAATCCTCGTTGTTGTATCATATTATTGGTGGCCATTAGAGACACAAATCTAACATATTCCCAATAAATGCCAACAAGTCCCCTAGTTTATTTTGTTTTTTATTATTTCCAGCTTAGTACGTTCTTATCTAGATTGAATAAGAAAATCAAACATACCAGATGTCGATAAATAATGTTTTCGTAAAGTAAACATATCTTAGGCCCATCCAGACGAGAACGAGTTCCCATTTGCAAACCCATTAAAAATAAGTTTGATAGAACCTCAACCAGAAAATGTGTCTCTACCTCGTTCCGGCAAGAGTCGGTTTTTTTCTGTACATTAAAATCCCATTTACGACCAGCTGTCACTCACATCACAACCAGAGATAACGTGGCTTGTTTCTGGCGATCAAATTAAGACGTTCGGAACGAAAGCCGCTCGCTCCTTATTCACTTTCGTTTAGAAAGGCCTTTAAAAACAAACTCAAGATTTAAGTTTGCTATTCCAATAAACTTCAAAACCTTCTTTGAGCATTTTTTCAGCGTTATTAGAAATTAATGATTAATTAAGATTACTATCAAAAATCAGTTATCTTTACTTTGTTTTACCTGTTACTTCTACAGTAACATATAAAACAAAGAATTAAAAGAAACAATCTCACAGAAATATTTGTAGGTATGCCTGTACAGAAAGCCATTACAGGTTTCTTTTTTTTTCACTCTCAATCAGGTAACTTAACAATTTAAATTAAAAATAATGTTTACATTTGAATGAAAAACGGCATGTTATACAAATAATACAAAATAAATAATAATATACATACATGGTTTAAAAAAAAAATAATAATAATAAAATAAGAGTAGTTGCTATAAAAAATAAGTACATTTTCATATAAAGCACTAAATGCAATATTGAATCAGGATATAAGATGCAAATTAGTGGATACGATGTCGTAAAATGTCATTAAACATGTGACTAAAAGCAGTCTTTAAAGCCGTCTGCAGTTTCTGAAAGTAAAAATTGCGCCATGAAATTTCGAGATAGCTATGATTTCGATATGAGTACACAACATTATTTATCCGAATAATTCAATGACGAGCCATTGTGCGAACAGAAACGGGACAGAGTAAATTCTACGTTGCAAGAGCTGCAGAACAGATATATTTGCAGCTGCAAGGAGGCACGGAACAACTGCATTAACCCACCTGAGATTCTCACTTGTAACAATTACTAGAAAGTTAGTATCCAGATCAACTGTACGGAAAGGTGGTATACAAAGAAAGGTGGTATGTAATACATTCAGCATTGTGTATCTCCTTACGCCACGGCATCAAAATGAAAAATTTAATTAGGCACGCATCCATGTCAATTATAGTGCAAGTCAATGGAAGTATGTATTCTTTACTGGCGAGTCCAGTCCACATTCTGTTTACAATGTGACTCAAAAAGATTGTTTGTCTAACGGGTATAATTTTATGGATATACCGACTTTTGGATCATACGGTACTAACAATTTATTATCCATAAATTAATTTTATTGTACAGAAAGATTATAATATATTATGATGCATACTTGATATTTACATGCATTGTTATAAAAATAATGATGATAAAAATAAAGATAGAATACAAAAAATGATAATAATGAATACCATATGATACATTGAAGGAATTTATTTTTTTACTTACTTAATTGTCGGCGCAGTCTTAATCCAGACAGGTATTAAAATGAGATGAACAGTCAGTAACAATAAAGGGAAAATGAATGAAAGGATTTACTTTAAGATTATGATCAATAATATAAAAATAATGAATGCAATATGGAATTAAATTGTTAATAATTAACTAAAATGCATAAATGAGTTGATGAATGGAATTTTTACTTGCATGCATCCCCAGTAAAAAATAAAAAGCAGCTTAGTAAACTTAATTTCAGCTGCTAAACCTTTAGTATATTTAATAGTTTTAAGCAGATTTTTAATCTAAAAATTTCAGTCATCAACTCGTGATAAAATGAAACATGCACTATCATCATGCATTATAATAGATGTAATATAATGAAACAAGCTAATTAATTTATTTACAAGAATTAATTTATTAACAAGAGTTCTTAAACAAAATTTATTTATTTCAAAAGTTTCATGAATACTTATTTATAATGAAACTTTTTCCCTCACATTAATTCTATTAACCTCTATTTTTTTTATTATAAGTTTAAATAAATCGTGTCTCGGCAGTAGGTTTACAAGCTTCTAGGAGGGTTAGGATGCACCTAGATGATTCGAGATCACAAAGTAATGCTGAGTAGGAAATGCTTCTCATGCACGGAAGATGGCGCTGCACGGGCGCAGGAATTCCAAGAATTGCATCGCAGCTGCTGGATGACAATTCAAATACTTCCTTTGATATAGTATAGAGTTCACCTTTGTTGATGTACACTGATTAAATAAACTGTATATTCACGTATGTGGTATCTTTTAATCACACGTATGATGATTGAGTGTGAAAGAAATGTCCCAATGTAGCTTATGCAAGTCGTAAGATGCGACTAAAATGGGTACCCAGAGTCTGTGTTATAGTCACCAAGCACCCTGCCCTTGGGTATTATATCAGGGGACTGCTCCTCCAGGTTGGGAATTGGGCATGGGGTATAACTACTCCACCTTGTAAAAAATCTCCTCTAAATCACGGATGGATATCTCCAAGACGACATGGAACGAAAGCAGACTTGCGTATTGGTACAGGGAATCTGCGCACATTCTATAGGGGTGGAGCACTTAATAATTTAATTGGTGTGTTTGAGAAATATAAAGTGGATATTTTGGCCATACAGAAGATCAGATGGTGTGATCAAGGATTTTTGGATAAAAGATGTAGTGTATACTAAGGTAGACCTCGCACATGATGGATAGACTGCGTAGAAGCAGATCTCAAGACATTAAAAATCAATCGTTGGTGGACTGTGGCGTCTAATCGGATCTGTTGGAGGAGGTTTGCTGAGATGGCCTTAGCCTGTAACAGGCTGTGATGCAAGTAAAGAAGAAGGCATCTTTTAATTCTGGTATTTTCTGTGTACACCACCGAGTCTAGAAAGCATTTCCAACCATTTATTGCTATGTGATTCGAGTCGTTAAGTATACTCTACCCTCTCTTAAAAGTTTGTAAATGTGGTACTGGGACACCCTTTACAAACAAGGCTGAACGAAATGCATTGAACCTTAACTAACGAAACTATTTCTTTACTAATTTAATTCGTATAAAAAAGACTTACTTTATTTTTAATAAAATTCATCCTTTCCAACTTTTAAGATAAAACAATTCCTTTAATATATATATATATATATATATATAAATTCTACTGGAAAATTATATATATATATATACATATATAATTTTCCAGTAGAATTTAACTTATTTTTTACTTGATATGGAAAAAAATAAATTGATGATCACTCAGAAATATTTTTCCTGTTTATAAATTTTCTAGTAAATTATAATAGCTAAAATAAAATGAATGATTTTTTTTTTTTTTATAAATTAAGAATATTTTGTGACAGAAAAATTGTATTAAGATGTTCTTTATGAATAGATTCTCATAAACACAAGCAAATAAGACAAAAAACAGTCAATGGCAGATGCAATTAAATTAGATGTGCATGCAAAATTCAGAAAATTAATATGGGTTACATGTTCCGTTGTGGGAGTTCATAATCTCAAGGTCATAATAAGGCATTATAAAAAGCTCATGCAGACAGGTAACTAAATTCAAGTACGATGATGTTTTTAAATTAAGAATGAGAATACAACATTGTGAGATGCCACTTAAATATGATTTTGCTTATAAAACCAACTGAATAAGATTTTTCAAATTTTCAATACCCAGCTCGTTCCTTTATTCAATAAACAAAATTACGCCTCTAATGAGTTCCGCGATAACACTAAATGAAAAAGAAAATTATCCAGACAGCACGGTTAGATTTCCCTGGACAAATAAGGCCATCATGTTCTTCGAGTTGCTGCTCAAGGTCGCAGAAAATCAATTCCCTTTCGTCTCTCGTTACGTAATAAAAACACCTGATGACAGGTTGAAATATTTGCAAGGGAAACATGAGACAGAGCTTATTTACATAATGTATTCCGTGAAGGGGGAACGAGCATGTATAGCCGCTTGGGAAAACAAGCGCCAGATGAATTTATCTCCTGCTCCATAAAATAGTATGTGCTATATTTTTCCTCGTTGGAATATAAAAATATTTTGTGGATATCGTAAAAGCTGTGGACTTTTCATGGTTGGATTCAAAATGAAATGTTCATAATTGCAATGATAATACAAAAGGGTTATCATACTTATGATACTATTTTCAAGTAAAAGCACTTTATCTTTGATCATATAATTAGAATTAGCAGCATTTAATATTCTAACATAAACATTTATAAAAGGAAATTTAAAAATACTATCAATAAAAATAATATTTTAATTATTTATTTTACTATCGCTTTTACAATTGATTTAGTAATATTTAAGGTAATTTGTTAGAATATTTACTTATTGCTTGAGATAAAATAATTAATAAATACTTCTTATATTATGTTCATATATTTATAATACTATTTTGAAAATGTTTAGTTTTCGGCACAATAGATGAAAATATTTGATTCTAAAACAATTCTATGTAAAAAAGGAAACTTAAAAAGATTATCAGTATAAATTATATTCCATTTATTTCTTTTCACTATCACTTTTGCAACTGGTTTATTAATAGTTAATGCAATATGTTTTTCCTCCCTGTATCGCCTGAAATAAGATATAAATTAATAAAATATCTATTTTCATATATATTTGAGCTTTGCAGCCAATTCGAATTAAATTTCTTTTAACTTTTTTTTTACTGAATTTATTACTAAACTTTATTGTATAAATTTTTGCATAAAAATTGTGTTTTATTGGAATAAAATTCAAACTTCAATAATCATTCAAATTTAAAAAATTTTAATCTAATTTTTCTAATCTAAATTTTCGGAACATTTGATGTTTTGCTTCCAAATTATAGCAATTATATAATTGTATTCATATATATATATATATTATAATTAGATGTAAATAAAATACAATTAAACAATACAATAACTGGACAGATAAAATAAATTTAAAAACAAAACTTTAATAAATTACGTGTATTTTATTTTTAGAAATAAAACGCAATTCACAATTTAATAGTATTAAAAACTAACATAATTACTAATTATATGAAAACCCAAAATAATAGAAAACACTGAGCAACACACAAATTTTCTTAAGCATGAAAATAATATTTCTTACTAATTTTGGGAAGCAGAACACAAAAATGTAGTAAAAATTATCAATTGGCTTTTAGAAAGATATGGGGTATTCTATTTCTTCAACTTTTTAAAAACATACGTGAAAAACGAAATATGTGAATATGTAATGTGTTCTATGACAAAAACTTATGAATCTTTAAAAACTTATGTAATCTTTATCATTAGTTTTCAATTAGGATATGCGAAGTACGGCTGCTTCTGATGTGAATTGTACAATTGAGCCCAAATCTTGCACTGTGTAATACAACAAATGACTAAATAAATTTTCTGCAATCAGTGAGGCTAAACTGAAACAGGAAATTTTCATTGACTCACAAATTCGTCAGCTCTTTATGAATGTAAATTTCGATAGCGGGCAGCAACATGATGAGAAAGAAACTTGAAATACTTATCACCTTCGTGTCAAAGAATTTCTTAATAAATGTGGACTCTAAGTAAATGCAAAAGCGACAATCCAAGTGAACCCCATAAAACAAGGTACACTAATTTGCTAACTCATATTGAAAACATTAAGTTACAAATATCTTAGGAATGGGAGCCAATTTAAAATTTCCATAGTCATATTCGTATTCAACAAGATCAAAATCAGTAACAAATGATTATTTTAATTTAAGAGAAAAAAAAAAATTGCATCGAAATTTGTTGTTTGTGTAATCGCATAAAAATGAAAAACATTTTCCTTAAAGATTTTAACTATTTTGATAGATAAATTTTCAAAAGCATTTATCCAAATAAAAGAAAATTTAACTAAAAATAACATTAAATAATAGCAGAATTTTAGACATCTATAGCTTCTAGATAAAAACAATGTCAACACCTAAAAATTATTTTAAGTTTGTTTACTTCGTATGAGAAAGTTTTCTTGTAGCAAAGAAATTGTATTTCTTAGTACTGCAAAGTTTTACAATTTATTTTTAATTTAATATTTTAAAAAGTAATAAAACTATTATGTTATGAATGTTTACTGTTTCTTGTCTTGAATATTCCATACTTGAAAAAATTAATCGTACAAAGGAAAACTTCATTTTTTGAATTGTTTGAAAGTTCTGTTATTTTTAACAACACTAAATAAAGCATACAAATGTGGTTACTTAATTGCTATTTTAAATAAAACTAGGATGTTGTAAGACCAAAGTGATGTATATACAAATCTTTTTTCAAGAAAATTTTTTTAAACATTAAGATATTGAGAAAAAAAATCGTATTTTTATCTTTTTGTTATATGTCATTATAAAGAAATACTTCATAATATAATAATGAATTATATATTTTTAAAATCATAAAATTTTTATTATATTTTAATATTTAAAGCAATTATTTAAGATACACGATGAAAAAAATATTTCCTTAACAAATATATTCTAAAAAAAATATTAAACGTTATATAGAATACTTTTGTTTATTTTTTGATACTTTTTTTGTCTTTAATTAAATTGCACTAAAATAAATTTTAGAGAAATATTTTTCTCATTAAATCAATAATTTTTTCGATGTCTTTCAACTCCATTAACTAATTCTTTATATATATATATATATATATAAGATTAAAATTGAAATTTCTGTTGATAAATTATCTTTGTTCCTAGACAGCAGTTTCTGAAAAAGCGAAAATATTAAATTTTCATGCAAAAACATAGCAGCGTGATATTGTATGAGCAATTTTTGACCACTTCAGCAATAACTATTTTGAAAGCACTTTTTGTGTCATAAAAAATAATATTAACCTTCAGTCTTTTCGGTTTTTTTTCTTTCAGAGATTTTCTTGTTAAATAACCACGTACACCGGCTTGTATTTTAACTACTGCTTCATTTATGTTGGCTGAGCCATCATCAAGAACCTGGGAAAAAATCATATCAATTATAAATAACTTTAAATAACAACAACAAAAATAAATAAATAAATTGAAAAAGAATATCTGAATTTCAAAAAAATAACCTGGAAAAATGTGTCAAGGCCACAAAAAAATAATAATAGCATTGTCAAGGCCATGAAACCAGAAGAAAGTAAAGAAGATTGATTTTTTTTTAATATTGCCTCAGGAATACACAAACATCATATATATGTTAAGGTTTTACATTTCAGTTTAAATACTCCCGAAGAAAATTAACCTTTCCCAGTCAATTATTTGTGCATAATAAATATAATAATATTTCATTAAATAAGAAAGAGTAATTAATAAAAATTAAGCTACGAACAGATATAAAATCATTGCTTAAACAGGGACAGATTACATTTATTTAAGTTTAATCATGTATATCATTTGAAGAATTGACATTTATAGAGGCTATTCTATACAAACATTAGTTCTTATGAATGTTAAACTTATGTGAATTTTTCCAAATTTAGAAATTGATTTACGTAAATTATACTCGTTATAATTTATAGTCAGGTTGACGTTCTTAAATGCTTATTATTACCTTCAATATACATTAAGAAAGATGACATAAATCCCTCTAATGCAAGTTTTTTAACATTTTAATATGCATTTTCGGTAATTATCACGCAAAAGTTAAAATTAAAACATTTATATCCTTTCGATGCACTTACAGTTTAACCTATTTAAAACACATTGTTTTTTAATAATATTTTAAATAAAAAAGATGTTGATTAAAAATTAAAATCAAACGCACACACACATACAATAATACCATTCAAATTCCAAAAAAAACACCAGCATGCATTTAAGCAATTAAAACCCAAAACAACGTGCAAATCAATGGTATTTAACAGATTAAAATTTTCGATGATAAAACATAGATGTATTGAATCATTCAAGTCCATTGAAACATTTACAAAATAAACATCTATTGAAAAATAAAGAGTTTAAAAAAAAAAATACGTTTTTTAGAAAATTTTTATTTATTTCAATGAAAAGTGCATTAAAAAAGTGCTTTAATTTAATTTTTTCTAATAATGAAACTAATATTTTTAACTTACTACAAAGCAAAATTAAAATTTTATAGATTGTATGAAAAACATTTACTACAATATAGTAAGTATAGTACTATATAGTACTATATTAATTCAGATAGTTTACTATCACGTATGTCTACCACATAGATCAATCACGATAATTAAAAAATTACCTTCAATGCTGATTCTGATACTTGTGACTGAATTCCTTGGACGCCTTGTGACGCTGTGTTTACAGCTGATGACTGCACTTGTGAAAGCGCACCCATTGCAGCAGTTGGTATCTGCTTCAATTCGGTAATCATATCTCCTGCTTTTGTCTGAACATCATGTATGCTATCTTGAATTTTCTTTGGAACCTCCTGAACTGTAGATAAAACCTCCTGTGTCTTCCCTTGCACTCCTGAAAGCAAGTCTGTAGGCATTCCGCCCTTAGTAGCACCAGTTAGAGCTCCTAAGGCCATCAAAGGCGCCATTTGTTGCATATTCTGAAACATGTCTTGACTGTTAGCTTGAACTTCTTTCTCTTTCTCTTCTGTGGCTTTTTGAATTCCTTCTTGGGCTTCAGAACGTTTTGCCTGCAGTTCAACGGTTGCTGAGGATACGAAGCCATCAGCTTTTGTTTTAGCATCTTGAATTTGTGATTTTACCTGAGATTCTGTGTTGGACGCGAAATTAACAGCAGAAGTCTTCATGCTGACAACTTTTTCTTCGGCTTCACGAGCCTTCGCTTCTGCTTGAGCTGCAGCATTGGAAACTGCATCTCTAGATTTGGTCTGTAATTCATCGGTCTTTGCAACTGGATAGTGGCTGTGGACACAGCATTCTCGGCCTCTGTAACTTTACTTTGCATCTGAGACTGTGCACTGGTCACTGCACCTTGCGCTTTGGACTGAAGATCTTGGGCAGCTGCTTCTGCTTCCTTTCTTTTAGCATCGAGTTCACTCTGTGCCTTGTTTTGAAGCTCCTGAGCTTTTTTCTCTGCTTCTTTTTTCTTTGCATCAATCTCACTGCCCACCATAGTTACTGTTTCTTTCGCTTTTGACTGCATATCTGTAACAGCTTTTTCTGCTTTGGAATGCATATCCTGAGCACCAGCTTCGGCTTCTTTTTTCTTAGCTTCAAGTTGGGCCTGTGCATCCTTAGCTGCAGCTTCAGCCTTACTCTGGAGCTCTTTGGCTTTTTCTTCAGCCTCGCGTTTTTTCGCTTCAAGTTGACCAAGTGCTTGCGATTTAGCTTCCTCTGCTTTGGACTGAGCGTCTTTCACGCCATCTTGCAAACGAGCGTTAGCATCAGAAATATTCTTCTCAGTTTGAGATTTTAAATCTGTAGCAGCTGTTTCAACATTTTTAATATTGGATTGAATTTGTGCTTGGGTCTTTGACTGGAATCCTTGGAATTTATTTTCAGCTTCTTTAGCCTTGGACTGCAATAAAGCACTAGTGTCGGACGCAGCTTTCTCCGCTTGGGACTGTGTTTCTTTAAGCTTAGATTCTGCTTCCTGTTGTTTGTTCTGGAGATATGACTGCGCAGATGTGACTGATTGCTGAGCTTTGGCCTGGGCCGAATCAATTCCGGATTTGACTTCATTTGCCTTTGATTGAACTTCTGAAGTGGTTTTGTTTACAAGATCCTGTGTCTTAGACTTCACTTCGGACACAGTTTCAGTGGCTTTTTCTGCAGTTCAGCACTGGTATCTGTAACTTTTTTCTCGGCATCTTCTTTGGCTTTGCGCGCTGCAGCTTCTGCTTCCTGAGCTTTAGTTTCAGCTTGATTTTTCAGATTAGAAACGCTATCTTCGACTTTATTTTGAGCTTCAAGTGCACTGCTCTCTAATTCATCGGCTTTCTTCTGCACTTCAGCACTAGCATCTGCAATGGTACTTTCTGCTTTCGCCTGTACATCTTTAGCAGTTTTAGAAACTGAAGATGTTAAACCAGATATAAAGGAACCGCTCTTCTTCTGCAAGAAAAAAATTACATATATTTAATAACAATACATGAAATTTCAGTGAAATAAATATTGAATTTTACAAATATTATCAACCTTATATTTAATAATAAATAATAATTTAATTAATGAAATTCTATAAATTAATACTTCAAATATAAAATAAAATTCATAAGAGACACTTACTGCTTTTTCAGAGATTTCTGTTTCAAAAATTATTTGTTTAAAAGAAACTTGTATTTTTGATCATGAATTATTTCTTTCGAAATCACTAAATCATGCAATATTAACAAACTAATTGAATGACTGCCGTAGGTTAATGTATGCTGTAGGTCCCGGTCTAATATGACTGTAAAACAGGCTGACGATCCTACCCCGTGAAAAATCAGCATCATGTCAGACTTCTATCTACGGGTGCTCCATCACAACACAAGCTGTCCCCTTTTTTCTCCTTCATGAGACCACATGGGTTTTTGGACTTGGTCTAAATGTTGCTGTCTACCAAGTTGGATAAAAAGAACAACACGTTTTGAATGATTCTGCATTCATTACAAGGCGATTTTACTATAATGTTTCTGTGTTCGTAAATTGTGGAAAAATTAATTATTATCACACTTTAAAAAAAAATTAAGGCTATTTAACTAATTTTTAAGGGCTATTTACCTTAAAACCAAAAGCTAAAAAATTTCTATAAATTATTCTTTACGTAAGTTATTATTTTAATAACACAGACGCTCCAAAATGGTTTTACTATAACAACATCTTCTAATCACCATTTCTCAAATTATCCTCTGCCACTTAAGTAAAACGATTATATTGATTAAATAAACCTGCAAATGAAAAGAGACACAACCAAGGAAAAAGAAAACGCTTCAAGCCAAAAGTGATAAATGAAACCGTTCTTGACAAGTAGTGATAAAAAGCGAAAATGCATTCTCAAAAACATTCGAAAGGGTAGAATTAGTCATCGAGTATCATGCAGTGGATCAAAACACCTGCGAACCGGTTTTTTGGGATCGTGTGATATTACTCTCTCTTCTCGTGACAATGGTTATGGCCTCCCCTGGAAATGATGGTGATTACCTTCTCTGCATGTTAGCCAGCGAGTATTGATTCCAACATGAGAATAACATTTAACCTTCACCCGAATTGTGGCAATAGTCCAAAATGAAAAATGCCCATGATTCACTTAAAGAGGTAGAAACATTTTTTTTTTTTTTTTTTTTTTTTTTGTCCACTCCAAAAATGCTTTACGGATTCAGAGCCATTATTTATGATAAACTCATAACCCTTTACAAATATTAAATGCTCGTAAATAAGCAAATGAAAAATAGATGTATGAAAGACGTTTTTCTTTTTAAATAAATCCAATTTAGAATAAAGAAAAAAAGAAATGGGGTAGTGTTACTCGCATCCGTAGCATGGTAACTTCAAGCTGCACGTGCCCCCTGGGTAGTGGTAAATGAGTAAAAGTGGTGCAACCCTTGCTTATAAAGATTAATGCCTCTGTATTGCCAGCTGCATTAGAACAACAACAGAATAAAGAATATTTAAAAAAAAAAACGTTTCAGAGTTATTGATCTCTTTGCCTCTATAAAATTTTTTTTAATGATAATGGGGGAAAAAAGGTATATGGATAATGTTATAAAAACCTAAACTATTTGCCATTGTTTAGGTTTATATAGGTATATAAAATATATAAAATAAAAATTCGATTTTGTTCAATTGGAACTAGGGATTAGAAGTGTTTTACGACAGAGTAAAATCCTTTTAATTTGAATACTGAAAAATTTTTATATATACTGGTAAAATTATTAGTTCACAATCAAATCAAGTCAAAACATGTCAACACACTATATTTCATGCAATAATGTTTAAGATTTAGATCTATTTTACGTTGTTTTTGGTTTATAGAATAGTAATTAACAAAAAATTAAGTAATATCTTAGAAGTAAAATGACTATTTCTACCATCCAAACTGTATAACACGAGAGAACTAAAATATATTTGTCTATAACAATAAGTATTAGTAACTGTCAGTAATCACTGCAACATTAAAAATCTTAATTCTTAGAAAAAGGATGTTAAATAAGAAAAACAATGACGAGCTAACGCGAAATTCACACACTTCGCCCATGACCATGCAAAACTTGCCTCTGCAGATTTTTCTTCAGCTGGTACAAAGGAACCAAATAATCCAGGTTTAGGTGGCGCAGGTTCAGGGTGTTTTTCTTCTTTTGCCACAGTATGATGTATTTCAGACGAGGTTTGACTGACTGTGGATGTCGGTCTCGAACTAGAAGTGTCTGACATAAAACTAAGCGAATCCTAAGCAAAGAAGATTGTTGCGCTTTGAAAATTTAATTAAATAACTAACTGCGTTTTCTGTAGTAGACACAAGACAATCCAATTCGCGTATTGTACTAAATTCACAATTTTTAAAAACATTGTATCCAGCAAGCAGGTTTTATTAAGAATATTGTGCAATATGTGATAAAAAATTAACTTTTAATAATGACGAATAACAAATTTAATAACCTTGAATATTTTAGTCATTCGTATAATATAGATAACCATATGGTTAATATTATTGTAAAAATTTAATTAATTTGAAGCTATACTTAACGAAATTGAACAGACATTTTATAATTTTTTTCTTAAATCTCAATTCAAGATTTTTTTTTTATGTTAAGCATATTAAATTAATACCCAGAATAAATCTGCAGTTATCTTTTCGGTCAAAAAAATATTTTACGCGACATCAAACTTTTACCAAAACAATTGTCATTTTACAATATTACACATGAATGAAAATACTTTCTCATAAATAACTACAAGTGTAATTTAATTATTTATGACTAATGTGGAATAACGAATTTAATAAAAATGAATATTTTAGTCAGTTATATAATACAGATAACAATATGGTTAATATTCATGTAAAAAATAAAAGAATTGAAGTTGTACTCAATGAAATTGAATAGATATTTTATAATTTTTTTCTTTAAAAATCTTAATTCGAGATTTTTCCATTGTATTTCTATAAATATCCAAATGAATTCATTTTAATAACTTTAAAAATGTTGTACTCACTTTACTGTGACAATTAGAAAATTAAGGACAATGGAAATCAAAATATTTTACATTTAGAAGAATATAGTTAAGAGCAAAATAAAGAGCAGTTTATAATGTAAACAATTTAACAACAATTAACTTTAAAAATAATGAAAATCCTTTGCGAGAATCCTCGTTTAGGAATACATAAAAGCTGCCTAAGGGTCTTTACCTCTGCGATGCAGTTTTCCAGAAAAGAATGAATGAAAATGTATTATGTCATATCCGGTGCATGGAAAAGGAGCTTTAATAGCAACAAAAAACGGTGGTTATTGCATGCAAAATAGTATTTGATCAAAATGGCCACCCTTCAACTCCAGGCATTCATGCGCGCATCATACAGTGGCCAACTATACAAGATCCAAGATGAGCAATTATCTTGTTTTGCAGCAACTGTGGCTTCATATACCAATTTTTTCAGATGTCCTCATAAGAAAAAGTCCAAAGGAATCAAATCTAAAAATAACGCTGGCAACAGAACCAGACTTGTCCTCCAACCTGACGGTGACATAAGAGTCGAATGACAGTGAGACGTATACTCTTCACAATATATAAAGCATTCCCACTACACTGACAGTAGATAAATTGAGCTAGTGGTCAATTAAAATTTCATTTTTATTTTCTTAAATATTTTTGTTTCTATTTATTCAACAGTTTCACATGATTCCAGCTTATTTACCGCAATAATCGTGAACAAAACACATTATCCCTATGTACTGGTTGCTGATAGTTTCAAAAGCAATGTCAATTATTTATGTAAAATAGACATGAACCTATCGCCTGTCTTTAAAAATCGTTCCCCTTTTGCAAGACTAGGGGCACACATTTAATTTTTCTTTTCATAAATATTTGAGTTTCTCATCAGTTCTATGGGTTCACATAATCTTAATAAAGCTCCATTCAGTGCACTGGATGTGATGTTATACATTTTCTGTCATACTAGTAGTGAGGAAAATAATACTTCAGGTAAACTGTGAATGGCAGCAGTAGAAAAATGTATAATTAGAATAGCATTGTTTTAAGAACAATGTATTTCTTTAAGAAATTAAATAATCTTTTTTAATATACAGTTGTGAAAAATTTATTATTAAAAACAGAGAAATAATGTAACAACCGCTACTTATGTTTTCTAAAAAATCTTTATTCAATTTTAAGATAAATTAAAAAAATTCTTACCTTACTAGAAAATGATGGAAAAATTGATTTCTAGAAGAAAAAAAAATATTGAATATTAATTATATGTTTTATCCATTTAAAAATTACAAATAAAATGTTCTGAATTAAACAGCCATAACTTTTTAAGAAAATTAAAAAAAAATGTTATGTAAGAGAACAGAAATTATACTACTTACGCTTTTTTCCTTTTTAGTGAAAGGATCAGCAATTGGACCTTTAGCTTCCTCAACTTTCACGCTTTCACTGATTTCTGTAAATACGGTTTTCTAGAGGAAAAAATGATTTTGAGTATCATGGATATATATATATACCAAGAAATATGGCTGTTAGAACAAATGAAGAAAATTTTAGATTCATACGCAAAACATGGAAAACTTTAGATTCCATTCATTCTAAATTTTTTGTATAAAATCAAACCCATATAATTCCGACTATAAGCATATTCACGTATAAGTACAAAATGAATTTTTTCTTCAATTTATCCTATGTTCAAAACCCGTATATACGCCGAAATGAAAATTTAAGTAATGCTTATTATTTAAAATGTTTTATTAATGTTTATTATTCTATTTTTATTTCTGGTGCAAGTTTAAAGTACTTTTCCGTTAACCGGGTGCAAATTTCGCAAATATCAGAACTTTTTGTTTTGGCGACAACGCAAAAAACCAGAAATATAGAAAATAAAATAATATATTTTCAAAAAACGAATAACTCATTGCATTTAAAACTATTTTTTCATAAACTTAAGAAATATAAACCAAAGAAATAAAAACGTGCTATATTTAGAGATTTATCACTTGCTCCTGACTACGGACTTGACTTTGTAACTTGAACGTATCCGTATATAAACCGACCCCCATAATTTAGCTTTAGAAATTTTTTAAAAAATTCTCGGCTCATATACGGGAATATAAAATAACTATAGAACCACAATAAAAGAAATGTTTATTAAATTAGCTTATCAAATAAAAGCCTTATTTATTTCCATAATATCCTCATGTTATGAAATAATCTTAATAAAGGTAATTAATAGCCAGATAAATTGTATAGTTCTATGTTGTATCTGTTATATTATATTTTCTTGTAATTGAATAATTAATATTTTTGAAGAATAAACAATGTTCATGATATGAATTTATTACGCAAATGTAGAGACCATAAAAGAAAATGGTATTAATTAGTGAATTTGCAATCCCAATATAGATACATTAAAAAAAATGTTTAACTATATTTATGTGTTTTTACTATTTTTTTACATTTTCGAATTGAAAATTTATTGGAAAAACAAAATGAACAAAATACAATGCCCTCAATAGATTAACTTTTAAATTTTGAGGAATAAAAAAAATTACAATCAGTCAACCATCAAAAATTACCATCCAATTTGAAATACCCGCACTTAAATTTGACAACATAAATAAACCACTTTAATTTTCATCTTATTATATTAACAATTTTCTCTTTCATTACTTTTAAAGATTTTTTTTTCTTTTTAGCTAGATGTTTATTGAGTTAATCATTGAGATATTTGTAAAGAAGAAACACAATTGAAAATAAAGCTGGAATTGCTTTAGAAAAAAAATCTTAAATTAGTAAAACTGCACTTGGAGATGTTCCAAAACCTCAGGGTAAATCAATACTAAAGCACTTAAATTCTCCAACAATTGTATTGCAAAAATAGCAAAAGAGAAAATAATGTACATTATAAATGGAACTTAATAAACTACTATTCAGCAAACAATCGTTATTTAAAATAAGCTACTTAGAAATATATAGTTATTTCAATTTCAGTCTTTTTAGGAAAAACAAGTTTAATATTCTATCTATTTAGGAAAAAGTATAATTCAAATATTCTAGCTCGTAACTGTCACTTGAAAAAAAAAGAAATCTGTAATATAAAAAAAGAGCCCTAAATTTCTTCACATTCAATGGTTGCTTTTTTATAGCTTTCTGCTTCTAATTGATTACACAGTTTCCGTCTATTCATATTTTACTTTATTCCCGCCCATTTTTTGGTGATGTCATTTATATAAATTTTCTCAGCGTGAGTAGAATCATAACTTATCCACTTTTATTTTGTGTGTGGTTCTTTTAGTTTTTCTGTACTTCCAAATGATTGTAAGTTCTAAGACAGCTTTTTTTTTTGCACAAATTTTACCACACGAATGTTAGTACAGTGCACGTGAGTTTCATAGCAAAATAGTATGATATTCACACATGATAATAACTAAGGTAAAAAAAATGATGAGCTTCTATACAACAACAAATAAAGCACTTTACAGTAAAAGTAATATCATTTTTTTTTTTTAATTTAATATCACTGAAATTTTCAAGAAAATATTTTCTCACTGAGTTTGAGATTTTTCTTTAAAAATATTTAGTCATGTGAAAATTAACTATGAAAATTTTCATATATGAGTATGATGATACTTAATTTTTTTTTTAGTTTCATTTATAATAGTTTTATTTTCATATCGTATATGAGTTTCATTTTATAGTCGTATATGAGTTTTTTATGAGTATTCTCATTTTCAATTTGATTTATGATATCCAACGCGATCACTGTTTAAATACTTTTTCGCCAACTAACTTTTGTGTGTGGTTCTTTTAGTTTTTCTATCTTTTTAGGTGATTGTAAATTCTACCACAGCTTTATTTATTTATTTATTTGGCAAATTTTATCACGCGAATATTAGTAAAGTATACGTGAGTTTAAGCAGAGTTAACTAGTTAGTTTTAACAGAGAGTGAGTGATAACAAGACAGTATCATATTCACTAAGATTTAAAAAAAAAGATATTACAATTAATTATATGTAATAATTACAGAATAGCTCAAATCGAACAATATTAACATTAGTTTTCAAAGTTCAATTTCTTATAGTTAGTTGTCAAAAAAGTATTTAAACAGTGATGACGTTGAATATCATAAATCAAATTGAAAATGTTGATACTCATAAGTGACTCATATACGATATATAAAATGAAACGAATATCATCATACTTACATATGAAAATTTTTCATAGTTAATTTTCCCAATACAAAATATTTTCTTTAAAATTTCTGGGATATTAAATTTAAAAAATATATATATATTAATTTTACTGTAAATTGTTTTTCTTTTAATTCCTACTATTAGTTCACACTCTCCTATATATATATATCTTGTTCAAATTTTCAATCGTTAATAAAATACTTTTTTTTCATCCACTCAAGTTCAAATACATTTTTTTGAACTTGTAGGGGATGACGCTGGATGTTAGTACAGTTTTTTCAAATATTAATTCATTAATTTTATTTTTTTTAGATTTAAGTTGCATGTATCTAATAATAGATGGCGTCATATATAAGAGGAAAATTTCAACTTTATTTGTAAAGGACTTTTCTGCAATATAGTGAAAAAAATGTAGGAATTGACTTAATTTTTTTTTTTTTTTAATATCACTTGTTATATAGAAGGCTAGTCAAATTATTTTCAACAAGGAAACTGTTCCACGACAAATAATTAAGAGTTCAGAATTCGCTGTTATTACTGATTTTCTAGTAATTATTGTATTTACTGATTATTCGTATAAAATACTTCAGGAAAGTATTAGTGAGAATTTAAATTAATTAAGTTAATTGAATCAAATACAATAACAATTCCAAATATTTATAAAAGAGAAAGAAATAACAATTTACAATTGAAAAGATAAAGATAATAACAATTTTACAATTGTTACCTTTTTTTGCGACTCATAAAATGTAACTTTTTTTTTTTTTGAAAATGTATTTTTCAATTGTACTATATTTTGATTGAATTCCTGTTTTAATTATAAAAAATAAAATACAATTAATTACTTCCTGATTTGACAAAACTCTTGGGATGGATCCATGGATTGCTTTACCGTAAATCATTTTGATTACGAGGAAAAGAATGATTTACTTTCAGTCGAACAAACACAAGTAAAAAGACCGTTAACTGCACAACAGAGTCAAATCATAAAGTGCACAATATTTTTCAAGAGACACGTGTCGGAGAATCGATAGCAATGGCCGCGTGTGTGTAAATATATCAAACATTCAGTTTACGTGAGAGCAGTCAGTCGTTGGCATTACTGAAGAAAACAGCTCTCGTAACTTATACATTTTTCATGATTTTTACTAATAGATTTAGAAAAATTTGAGAAATAAATTCAGTGACTTTTATTGATGTCATATATGTAAAATCATTTTTTTCATATCTTAGTATTATTTTTACAACTTTAACGGTGTTATATTTACACTCATTTAAAAGACATTCTTGTAATCTAAAGGCATTCTTGCGCTTACAAAAAATGCATACGTCAAATTAAAAATAATTGCACCATATTAACGAGTACCAAAGTATTATAGAATAGCAGAAGATAGGTAAAATAAAATTATACATTTTAATCACATAGATGCAATATTTTTAAAATATTAAATCACATTTCTATAAGATTTCTTATATTCTATAAAATTTTCTTTCATTGCAGATCCAGTATCTTGTTGTTTCTTATCCCACTTGGCTGGCCAAGCCCACGAGCCCATGCGTACTCATGATTGAAGGGGAAGGAAGCAGCTTCTGTTGTGATGGAGCACCCGTAGGTAGAAGTCTGACTTAGGCTCCGTGAAGCTCTTACAGTCATAGGAGACCGGGACCTACAGCTTAAAGTGGATTCCGAACCACTACAAACATCCATGGCACCGCCGGGATTCGAACCCGAAACCTGTGGCACCGAGCGCTAGACACTCGGCCATTCAGGTCCCAAATTTGCGAATGCCAACGGCACGCGGTGTTCCCAGGTGGATGAGTTCCCACCCAAGTACTGACCGCGCCCAATGCTGCTTGACTTCGGTGATCTAACGAGAACCGGTATATTCAGCATGGTGTGGCCGTCGGTCAAGTATCCAGTATCTTTCCACACTTATTGAATTGCTATTAAAGCTATAACTGTCTTTGCAACTGGTTGTATTATTAAAAGATACGACGGATCCAATCCAATAAAGGTCTCAGTACTGAGAAAAGTCTCCCCACACTTATTTGAAATGATATTAAATCTGTAACTGTCTTTGCAATTGGTTGCATTATTGACGAATACAATTGAATTTCCTCTTTAAACATTTAATTTTAATGTTAATTCACAGAATTTTGAAAGAATAAAAATCGTTTTTATATAAGAGTCGGATTTTTAAACAGACTTCGCCATTCCACGCCTTCAAAAACTTTTGGACTCCTGATTCTGATTACCCACCTCTGATTGAAAGAATAAAATCTTATTTGTGTAGATTTTATTCATTAAAGACAGATAGGTAGATATTTAACTTATTAAAGAAAAATATGTCGTTTTTAATAGTGTTTTGTTTTTAACTATACATGTCAATTAATCTAAAATGTGTTTTTTAGAAATTTTATAAACGATTTATCGACAATAGTGTTTTGAGATTTTTATTTATAAATGAAAGACCTATTATAAAGTTTGGAATCAATTGTTTTAGATGGTTAAACAATTTGAAGATATTATTCTGGAAGGTCGAAATAATCGTTATTTAGGAACAAAGTATGGTTGCAATACAGATTTATTATAAACAGTAAGGTCAAAATTGGTGGATAAATCCAAAAGGTTTTGTTTGGAGGATTTAATAAATGTTGAATAAAATATTTAGCAACAGACTACATTTAAAATTCTGCACATATTGTCGTCTAACAGTAACTTTTATATACTGAAATTACGTGTAATTACGTAATACATCAAACAAATATCCCAAAGAAATAATCAGGAGAAATTAAAACAAAACTTACTTACTGATCAATAATAGAACTACCAAAGTTAATAAATTTGAATGTTGAGGTTGCCTTTTCGACCTGCTCGTATTATGTGCTAACAGTACTTGATTCAATGTCGTGTACTTGTAATTGCTAAAAGGTCTAAATTAATAACTAATGGGATTCAGAACTTCAGTTCTTACAAATTGGCATAACATATATATATATTTTCCCAATGCAGCTGGCAAACAGACATGGACGTCTTAGATGCCTTAAGGCAAACGCTGCACAGACGTTACTCACTTTGCATTACCCAGGGGGCGCGTGTAACTTGAAGATAAGCCACGGACGCGGAGTAACAATGCCGCCGCAACGCTCTACGATCCTATTAGACCGGGACCTACGGTTTAAAGTGGATTCCGAACCCCTACACACATCCATGGCACCCCCGGGACTCGAACCCGAAACCTGTGGTACCGAGCGCCAGAGCGCTAGCCACTCGGCCATTCAAGCCCAATTGGCATAATATAGTACATAGGAAATTATAATGCATAAAAAAATGTTACATGGGTCAATAGAAAGGGATACTAAAAACGGACACTTGTGTTCGAAGGTTTTTATCCCCTACTACAAAAGTAAAAGAAAAATAAAAAAAATATAACACAACATATATAAATTCTAATGAAAGATCCAATGAAACTGGATAGCGGTGAAGATCCACATCCATCTGGAATACCATAATTCCTCGCTAACATGGCGAGAAATTTAAATGTTCTTTGGACGTAATATGGAAGACAAAGAATCTCATATGGAAAATTCTACTCTTTCGAACTTGCATAGTACGCTAGTTAACGACATTTCGACATTTTTTAAATGTACAAAATGCAACAAAACAAAAGAGATATTTAATTATTACAAATACAAAATAAAATGGAAATTAATGTATTTTTACTAAGTAAAGAGCTAATTTCCGCCTAAAAATTAATAACCGGAAAGAAAAAGTTTTCCTTTCCCGTAAAGAATTTGTTCCTTTCATGTACTATGAAATGTCCAAAAATTAAAATATTATTTGTAATTAGAACATTTATTAAGAGTTTATTATCCTTAACATTTAAATAAATGAGTTTCATAGAGAGTTGCATTCCATAAACTTCATACCATTTCTATATTCTTTGGTACTATGTTTTTTAAAGAATTAATTTAGAAATTTTTCTAATTTAAAAAATATTTTACTTAGTTTCCTTTTAGAATTTTGGTTATGCAATTTTTGTACTATTTTCAAAATTATTATTTTACGCATCATAATTATTATTATTTTGTTAAAGTAAAAATATTTCTATAACAAAAAGTACATATTTTACTTAGTTGGCTTCGCTTTATAATATTCTGAAGGAATATAATCACTATAAATCTAACCATTCCTATATTTCTAAGGGATGACAGCAATAACAACAAGGAAAAATGAAAATCAGCGTTTAAAATTTATTTCATATTATTGAAAAACATCTCATTATTTACTATTAAACATCGATCTTTACATGAAAGTGAAATATTTCTTAGAGCATTCAACACACATTATTGTCATATTTTTGATTATTTAACCACAGCACACCTTAAAACATATTCAGTTAGTAATACCATTGGTCATCTGATCATGCGATTACGTATTGAGTTCAAAAAAGGTAATTTTAGTAGATAATGCTATTTATAACCAAAACTTCTAAAAACATGTTAACACATATGATTGTTAAATTATTTTAGAAAGCATTTTAATAATTTGATAACTAATACAATGAAAACTAAAACCAAGTCGTACGGTTGATGATGATTGTGATTCATATTGCTCTTTAAACAGAATTACAGGTATTTCTATGATAATTATTAATTTTATTTTATTTTTAAATAATATTTCTATACATTTATGTATAATGACTTATATATATAATGTATAATGAAGAATTATGATTATGAAGAATTATTATGATGTATAATGAAGAATTAGGACTATTTCAGAAGAAAAACTCAAAAGGATATAAATGAAACCGAGAAAACAATAAAAATAATCAATAACTGATTATTAAACAAATTAATAATCAGTTACATTTCACAAGCTTTCTTTTCTTTAAATTATTGTTACTTATTTAAATTATTTTAAGTTTCTTGTACTTAAGTCGTTATCTTTCAATAATATGAATCTTCTGATGCTTTAAACATCACTGAAGATATTTACATTTTAAATAAGTCCTCTTTTTGATTATATATTCTAAATATAAAATCTTTGAAAACAAATTATTAAAAACTAAGCCCTCAGATTGAAAATGAATGCATTTATAAGATATTTTACGCAGAAATAAAATTCATATATAAACATACGAACACAATATTTTTATTAAAATAACCCATTCATTATTTTGTGAAAGTATACCTAAAGAAAGTTTTAAAGTATTATATAATATTCACATTTTTATGCAACATTTTAGCTAAAAAAACTGTAAAAGCTTTTAAATATTTCAGAAAATAATATTTTGATAATTTGGAAAAAATGTTTTTTATACTAATTATTATTCCTTTACTTATTTTTATTTTCATTATATGACAAAAAGTATAACTAAATTATTTTTCTACGATTAATGTACAAATTCTTTTTTAAATGTTTTAATTAATTTTTGCACTATATAATTCTATACACAGTTTATATTTTTTGTGATTTATTAATCTTCACATTTTTTGGGGTATTTTTTTTAATAAATTTTGTTGTACGAATATTTTTTATATATTGAAATTTCGATTATTCACATAATTTCAATTTTATCGTCAACCGTTATCCAACGACTCATATATAATAAATATAATACATAACGTAAAATTATACACTTTTATTTAGATTTTTTTGTAGCATAAACAATTTAACTCGTATCAAAGATATTTTTCTGCTGAAAAAAGTGATCGAAGAAGCACCATTTTAATAACTGATACAATTTTCACGGTTGGGGTGATTTCAAAAGAAAGCAGGTGAGTATAAAGAAAGCAAGAAATCAACATTAGAAAAAAATACAAACAATAAAACACAACATAAACAATAACAAATGAAAGAAAGCAATATAATTAAAATAATAATATAGCGGGAAGCATGCATGCATTAAAAGAAAACATAAAACACAAAACACGTGGAAAAGCAAAAGAAAAGAAAGAAGGTTCACCTCCGTTGTTTCTCCAGTATCTTTGACTGTTTTTTCTTTCTCAATTTTTGTTTCTTTACTTCTTTCGAACTCTGTCACAGTTGGTTCGACTGTCTATTTGAATATAATAATTTATTACTGAAAGTGAAATCTGAGATTTAAATCTACGTGCGGCAAAGCAAATCGGTTAGGGTTCCAGTTACAATTACGCTATTGTTTGTCTTTCAGCAGCTGCATTAATTGCATTCTTTCTGCAGTTAATGCCACTAGCGAAGAAGTTATCGATTTACATCTTGGTTTCTATATCGATCTGCATTATATTGATCATATCCAGTTTTAGTTTTAAATAAGTCCTTAGCTAGTATTTTGCATAAATTTTTTGAAATAATTAAATAGTTTTCTAAAAGGGAATGTTAGCTTTAAGTAATAAAATGTTAATTTTTACTAATTATTCTACCATATGAAAGCAGTAGACTCAACGTAGTACAATATATTTTTCAAAAATTAATTTTTATTAATGTATTAAAAATAAACATAAATTATAAGTAGAAACATAAACAAAATTAATACAAGAAAATATACATATATTTAAATTAAAAAATGATGTAAAGAGGTGAAATAAATACAAATTATTTAAGAACAATGCTTAAAAATAATATATATATGAACACGATACATGAACATATATGTTTCTTCAAACCATTTTTTTATATAACGATATATATATATATATATATATATATATATATATATATATATATATATATATATATATATATATATATATATATATATATATATATATATATATATATATATCTATATATATATATATATATATATCTATATATATATATATATATATATTTATATTTATATATTTATATTCGTCTCATCTCATTCTCTCATATATATTCGTCTCAATTCGTTCTCTTGTATATATTCATCTCATAGTTGTCATAGTCATCTCAAGCTCATACATATATATATCGTCTCATTACTGTAGGAATATACGAATTCAAGGTACCATACACGGGCCCATAGAAAAAACTTATGTTTAAACTTAACTTTACTTAAGTTATGTTAAACTTTCGATCTTGTAATTCTATTCAGAAATTAATAGAATTACAAGAACGAAAGATAATTCTATCCTTTCATAAAAGAATATTATTCTCACGCTACCCTTTTTTGAGCAGCATCTCTTAAGAAAGGAAACAAAATAATAATTATTATGTCCTCACAAGTTTTATCGATTTCATCACTAGCTTCTGTTTTTTTATCAGAAATCGCTGGTCATTCCACGTCTGAGTCACAGCAATGACCCCTTCTGAGTTAAAGGTCAATGCGATCTACATTACTTATCGTACGAGGCTGGTGATGAAGCATATCATAAATTGAGCCGAGGTTATTTTAACATCATCTATCTCTTTGATAAAAGGACGATGATGGAGATCGGTAACTTTGGATGGATTAAATTTCTGCGACTTCTTTTGCTTACTACATCCAAGTGCAGTGTGATTGTGAGAAAACTACAGCCTCCAAAAGATCAAACTCTATAAAGGATATATATTTTTTTTAACGAAAATGTTCTTTAGAATTGTTTATTTGATGAAAAAAAAACACATTAAAAATGGCTTTATTGTTAAAATATTGGCACATTAGACTCGATTGTTATATATTATTTTATATAGAGAGTTCTTTATCAGACATGAAATTATTTATTATTTTCATTTAATTAAATACTCTTTAAAAATGAGTATTTTTTAAAACAAAATCTTTTATGATTAATAAATTGTCACGATATTTAAAGGGAAAAAACTATGATGAAAAAATTTGAATCGTTTTATACATTACTAATATTTAATAGCATCTGTAAATGGATACATAAGTATGTATAATAAATATTTTGTTGAAAAAAATTAACAAATTCTTTGTTGTTTTTATTTCTTTTCAATTTTCAATTCAAAATAGTCCAGTTATCTTATAACGTATTCATCGTGTTTTTATCCCAAGATTTTTTAAAAAAGGAATTGGGGATTCCAATTCTTTTTAAAAATAATGATTTGTAGAATAAATAATAACATTAATTATTAACCAGTGGAATTACGATTGTATAAAATATAGGGTGTCAAAGAAAGTATTTTATTATTATAAAAAAATCAATATAGGAAATGGCGTATATTTAATTAAAACATTTTATTAGCGTGTCTAAAGAGGTTTAAATTCATTAAAATAAATTGTAAACAGTGAAGTATAACAAAAAAAATTAAAATATTCATGTAGTCTAGTAACTGATGTACTACTAGGGTATTTAAATTGTGTAATAGCAAATTATGTAATATCAAATTTGAAGAGCAAATTTTTTGTTATTTGCACTTACTATTTGAATGACCTAATGAATTTCATAAAAAAATTAAAATAAATTATGAAATTGTGATTAACTATTATTCGATATCCCATTATTAATCAGTAATGAAACCTAACTATTAATCAGTAATAACAATGCTCAATATAGAAGTAAAATATCAGTTAATACCTTGTCGTTTGTATTTTCCGTCTCTTCCAGTTTAACATTTTCCACTTTGATTGGTATCTCATTCTCTGCAGTTTTGCTGGGCAACTAGAAATAAAAAAAATATATTCATCACAATTTATTTAACATGTTAAAATTATAATAAACCATTAAATTTATGGACTAATTAAAACTGTTAAGATTAATGATATTTATTTATTAGCTTATTAGTAACGATGATTAAAGATATTATATTACAAAGTTAAATTTTTAATAATTGCTTTTTGCAATGTTCATTGCATGCTTATAATAAATATGCAGTAATGAAGGTGGTGATCTATAAAAATTTAATAGTGATCAGATTTACATCCGATCTTACTGCTGCTAATGGCATATCTTGATTATCTACTATTTAGATATCTTGTAGTAGTTAATAGCAGAGATTGATTATCAATAATTGAGATAACTTGGTTATTTACCATTGGGGTGTCTTTATATAAATTAGATTGAGAATATATATCTTATGCAACAAGGAAACAACTTTTTATAATTCACATATCTTTTCTTTTTACCAGTAATGTGCCCGTGGACACATATTATAACATATAATATTTTTAAATGCTAAACAAAAATAAAAATAATAACAAAATAAACATAAATTATATAAAAACAGTTAACAAAAAAACTCGATATGATACAACTATATTTATTTTTTTCTGTATAAGTAAAAACACGGTGCATCTTGATTTGATACATAAACTTAAAATGTGCATTTATACCAAGAAAGATTAGATGATCTTTATAAATTTGTATAATTGATTTTTAAATTCGCAGACCCAAACTTAAGCTAGATTCAATAAGAATTTGTAGCAGAAAGACTAGATGATTTACATTTATACCAGAAAGATTACATGATATCTCTATAAATTTATATCATTGGTTTTTTTAAAATTCACAGACGCTAACCTACATTTGATTAAAAAAAAAAAAAAATGTCAATGAAAATTATAAAAATCAATTAATGGTTGCGATTCAGAAAACCTCTTTTAATGATTGATTTGAAAACCTCGATGACTTAAATTGTAAACGACCAGTTATTTTTTTGCATTTCAAAATTTTATTCACATAAATTTTAATTACTGCATTATAAAAATTGAATGTTTAATTTAATAACACAATTATCTAAACATAGTTAAGGAATTTTATTTGTTCATAAATAAATATAAATCAAACCAAATAATTAGAGGGGAATCTATAATAATTGCTTTGTGATGCACTCACCACGGATATTGAGGCAATCAATATAGAGAACATTTAATCAAGTTACAGACTCAATTAACTCTCTCGGGTACTGGTTAATAGGATTGACCGGTTGATACAATTTGTGTCCAGCCCCTTCTGAGAAAAAAAACCCTTTTCGCTTTATGGTAAACCGTCCTTTTATCTGTGACTAGACTAGTTACATGCAGTCTGGTTACCATGCCAACGGTCTGGGGCGTGTTCGGTTTATCCAAGGTCTGTCATCAAACGCATCCAGACGAAAGGGACGTTAACGAGGGCAGTAAACCACTGGCCTCACCCCCTTCAACTAGTACTAGGCCTTCTTTATTAGCAGACCGATTTTGGATTCATCATATCTTTTTTTTTTTTTTTTTTTTTTTTTTTTTTTTACAAATGTTATCGATTTCAAGACATATTTCATATAACTAACAATAAAAACTAAAAGGAAAAGTTTATAGAAACATAAAAAAAGTTAGAAGAAATAAAATTTATTACATTTTCTTTCAGTGCCTAACTTTCTGTGAAGTTTTTCAATGAATAAGAAAACCTTAAAAAAATTCTTCAATAAAATGTGTTCATAATTATTAATAGCAACGAAAACTACTTCTAAAATTTTAAATTAAAATTTTTTTCTTCAACAAAAAAAAAAAAAAAAAAAAACTAAATAATATATATATATATCAAATGCAAAGTAAATTTTGAAATATGAGAAAACTAATCAAGTATCAATTTTATTTAAAATATTGACAATTTAGAGATGACTTTTAAGTAAGTATTTTCTTACATTTATAGCCAACAAGAAAGTTAATAAATCCCAATTATTTAAAAGAAATTTCTACATATTTTTTTTTTTTTTACATATTTTTAAGAAATTTTGTAAATATTAGTCAAGTCAATATATATCTTAAAATAAAGATATGTTTATTCTTAAGCATTTCAATTAATTAAAAATCTGCATTATATATTTAGAAAGTTATCAATATGTTAATGCAAACTTCAGTATGCAACTTCCGTTAGTTTTACAGCATTTATTAAAACAAAATGAAAAAGAAACCATTCCAAGTCCATGTATAGTACAAGTATCAATCGAACTGTATAAAATAAATATGGGAAAAAAACATATTTTATAATAGTTGTGACTTCTAATTTGTTTTAGGATTACATAGATACGTCAATTTAGAAACATGGGTATGATGCTAACAAATCAAATGATCACTTTAATTGCACAAGGCCATAGATATTAGCTAATATTTCGCACATTGACATAGATAACAGATTAAATAAGTTAATCGGTCAAATCGACTGAGGACTAAAATTGGCCTTTTACAGATTTACTTTCTCCGATATCAATGATCTTAAATGAAATAGGTTTGAATGAATTTTTTATCCCAAAATATTGGAGATAAATTATTACGCTATAATGAATTACAACATATTGTCTTCTGCTTATAGACATATTACAAGATGGTCGTAAAAACCCATAATAAAATAATTTTAAAATCAAATATAATTTTTACAATTTGTCTCTCCTAGTCGAATACTGATGAATAAACAAATATTAAAATATGGTTAATAATAATAATAATAATATTGATATAAAAATATTTCTGAGCGTACAAAAACATTTTTAATTAATTGGTTTCAGTACAGTTTGTGGAAACACTATACCAGAAATGAATAGACTTCTGAAATCTGTGGGCAACTTGTACTCCCTATAACTTGACCGCGTGTAGCATCACAGCACAAACTTGAAAAATATTTTATGTATATTTATTTTATTTTGTATATATATTATGTAAAACAAAAAAAGAAAAGAAACAAATAAAGAATTTAATTGAAGCGTACTATCACATTGATATAATCTGCTTTAGTATTGATTCGATACATTCTGGTATTGATTATTTGGAACACGTTTTTAGCAACCCTTAAAATACATAATGTGTTCTTGAAGAAAACTTTCGGCGAACGCTTATTTCTTGATAACCAAGGGATATGAAACTCTTGCTTTTAGAAAAAGAAATAGGAGGAAAAAAATATCATACACCAAAATTTTGTATTTAGACTAATGCGTTAGTGGCAAATATTCTGATCTCTTAATTTGCAATTAATAAGAAAATATTCAATAAAATGTTTTTCTTCTCTTACAATAGAATCATATAGTACTGCCATGTTTCAGTCATTCATCAAAATATCGAGACCTTTAAGAAAATTATTAGTACTATATGACTTTTTAAAGTAAAATTGATAAATGATGACGCGTCTCCACATCCATGATTTATACAAAATAATACTTTCCTTTCCAATAAAATATGACATTAATTTCACTATAATAAAACTATATATAAATACTTAAACTATGCATTGCAGTATTAATACATGTTTGAAAAGATCAAACTATATTATAATAAATAGTATTTAAACTTTCTTTCCTAAAAATTTTATTATATTTCATTAAACTTATTTGCTTTATTAAAAATACTGCCGGTTTTCAAAAAAATAAATTCTTGAAAATTGAATAAATTTCATATTAAGTAAGACGTCAGAATAGCAAGGAAATATAAATCACATAAAGGATCTATCGGAGCGCTAAAAATCATATAGTTAAAATTCTTTATTAACCATGATTGATAAATATCCTACATTTAATAAATCCCATCTTTTAATTAATCTACAAAATAAGCCAAAAAAATTCATTTCAGTCCTATAAATATAGGCCAAAATTAATTTTAGTCCTAGAAACGGAGTCCAGAAACTATTGTCTGAAGTTAACTAAATACATTCTTTCCTAAAGTTAAATTAGGCTGTGAGTAACTCATTTTGCATTTACAAGGATCTAACTATAACTAAATTTTAAAAAAATTCAAATTCTATGAATATTTAAAAAAAAATTAAGATTTCTGATTGTTAAGTATATTTTTAGCATTAACTGGAATATAACTTAACGACGATACAAAATTCTAAATATTTAGATAATAATTGCATACATTTTTTTTTATAATTAATTATATTTTAACCAGGCCACAGTTGAAAACTATCTGAAATAAAATTTCAGCTTTAATAATAGATAAAACAAAACACATCGACCTTTCTTCTAATAATTTTAAAACATAATTCTAGAAATTAATTATAATATAATTTAAGACAGTAGTTCTAGAATTACATTTTAGAATCGCCTTCCGCAAAGTATATGAAATAATAAAAACACACCTTGCTGCTTAAATAAGAAGATATTTCAATAGAACAACTAATATTATATGTTGACGGATATCAAAACTTAGGATAGGTTTTACAATTTCTTACGTGTTTGTTATACGACATCTGAAAAAAATTGTAAACTTCCCAAAAATGAGAAGACATAATCTACACTGGCGAGAAAAATTAGGGGAACAATCAACCATAAAGAGGTGCTTTATGTTAAGTGAACTGCAATGAAAAGTGATTGGTCAGCATTATCCTAGTCCAATGAGATTCACCTTCGTTATAGAAAAAGCAAATTGATGATGCAAAATTTTTCTTTCGGTGCCCTTGGAAAAAGGTGCACGTGGGTGATCTGAAGTCAAATTGCAAGGATTGTACGAGTAGTTGGATAAAATATTCGCTTGTAATAAGTGGAATATGTCACTCATAATACATGGATTGTGAGAAATGGTGTGCGATAGGGAGAATGGAAGCAAGGCAGACACTGACAGGAGTCTGTAAAAATTTAAAAATAACTAAAAATGTCATGTCAAGAATCTGGAAACGATTTAAAGACACTGGTAATGTGCACAGACAACCGGTCAAGGTCGAAAACGTGTCACAACAGACATCCAGGACCGTTATTTGGCAACGATTGATAAAAGAAACAGGCAAATGACGTCAGTTCAGATTGCAATGGAGTTCTCTGCAACAACAGGAACTCGACTATCCAGATTTACTATGACAGGCTGCATAAAAGAAGGTTGTATACAAGGAAACCCATGATTTGTATTCCACTAACTCTTCGTGATACGCGATTGATTGTTCATCGTGACTGGAGTACCACATAGTAGAGCCGAATTCTCTTTACTAATGAATCCTGATTTTGTTTGAAGAGTAATTCCAGACGTGGTATAATATGGAGGGAGAAGAATACACGCAAAAAGCTTGCAAACAATCGTGAAAAGCATTAATACATAGAACGGGCGTGGAATCATGATATGGGCGGGTATTATTTTGAACGGCTGCACTGATGTACACATTTTTCACCAGTGAATTCTGAAATTTACAGGGATGAGGTTCTTGATCCTCATGTCAAATTGCTTCGGGGCGCAATCGGTAATAATTTCCTCCTAATGGATGACAACGCGTGTCCTCATCGTGCTGTACAAATGAATGATTATCTTGAGGGTGAAGGAATCCAGTGAATAGAGTGGCCCTCATCTTCTCCGGATTTAAATCCGATAGAACATGTGTTGGATGCACTAGGAGGAAGACTTGCATTTCCGGAACTCCCGCTTAATACTTTAGGAGCTTCAAGGTGCTATTCATCTTGAATACAGTTACCGCAAGCACTTCTAGATAATCTAATTCACAGTAAGGAAAATCGTTGTAAAGCTCGGATTTCAGTAAGGAGTGACCATATATTTTACTGATTTTTCCTATGTATCTCTGAAAAGTTGTAAGAGTTATATTTACTTTTCCTCCGCATATAACATTTGCAGAAACAGGCAGTTCTGCATTTTGAATATCTGTCAGGCAATGGCAAAATAAAGATCTTGCGCAAGTTTAGTGTTCTTATCAGCATGTTGTTCCTTTAATTTTTTTCGCAAGGTTAAATTAGTTTTTAATTGATTTATTTTTTTTTCCTCTTAAAAGAGTATGAACTAATAATAACACGCCTTGTTGTTGCAAAGCATTAAGTAAGAAATTTAAAAATATCATCTAACGTGCAGTAAAAAGTTAGATAAATATAGCTTGTTCTTAATTTTCAGATTGCTCCCACAGTGATAGCTAGTGAAGTGAAAAAAAAATGTGCAAATATTTTTAAATCTGGTAGGTTACAAATGATAAATGGCAGCTGGTTCAACGCCAAACTGTGATATTATCACGCCATGACTTGTTGTAAAAGTTTAAAATAAAAATGACATCATTTAAGATTACTTCAGTATTGAATCAATAATCAGTATAAGTAATTATTACTTATTATTAATTGCTTATACTGACGAATTATTAATATTCGTCACTTAAATTCATTAAAAAATTTTCTGCGTATAATAGTACCAAAATAATTTAATATACCATTCTAAACTCGATTCGTTTTTTATTTTTAACGATAAGTTTGTTAAAAAAATTAAAAACCTTTTAGTGCCTTTGTAAAAAAAAGGGGATTGAAATAAAAGTTGCTGACTTTATTTAGCATTTGTCGATTTTTGTTAATGATGAGATATAAAAGAACTAAAACCATTATAAATAAAGCCTATTATTTAATAAATTTTGTTGATATTGAATAAATTAGTTATAGAAATTTTCAGCTGACTGTTCACAGAAAAATATATATCCTTGAATTTTTTTTTATCCCTTTACATTATTGTATCGGTAAAATTAAGAAATACAGTTTATAAATACTTGTACAATTCATAAGTAAAGTATAAAAATAGAACAGACTGATACTTCCCCTCCATTTAATACGAATTTATCTGATTTTTCCATATACATTTATTTAAAATGTTACTGGAATTTTATGTATTTTTAACTAAATTTTTTTGTAAAAATTACTTAATGTAATAAAGTATAAGTTTATTATTAATGAGCTATAATCAATTATTTTTATTTATTAATTATAAAGATATAAATGCAATTAAGCTATAGATATTTATTTATATTTGCATATATTTGAATAAACAAAATACGTCTGCTGTAATGTAGTATACATAAAAAAAAAAACTTTTTCTTATTAATTCCATATTTTTTTGTTGTTGTTAATAGGCTTATCGCTTTGGAAATTCTTTTTAAGTTAAAATTGTATTTTGGCTTCATGATGAGAAAATTTAATATTTACCCTATTTAATTTCTTATTTGATAATTATTATTTATTCAATTATTATTTTCAACTTCAATTTCATTTAAATTAAAATCAATCTTTTCATTTAAAAAATCGCTTGCATTTGTTACGTTGCCAATTAATATATAATTTTATACAAAAAAAGTTATAATAATTCTCGAAAATTTATATTTGTTTTCAAAAAAGTAAACAAAAAAAAATGGATTTAATTAAAAAATTTATTTTTACCACAGAAACTTTAGACTCCTGCAATATTTATGGAATAAAAAAATAAAAAACAAATTCATTCACATCTCATGTTTATTTTGACTTTGAACAAATTTATAATTTGTCATAGCAAATGGGCTATAAATAACTCCAGTCTGTCTTGTTTATTTATTCAGTTGAGAACCTCCAGTTCGCACCGTACATTTCCAAGAGTGCAAAGTTCAAGAGAACTTCCCCTACAGTTACTAAAATCTAAAAAAAAAAAAAAAAAAAAAAAAAAATTCGAACTTACTTCTTGAGTGGATGGAATGTCACCGGTAGCAGTCTCGCTTTCCTCTTTCACTTCCGGTGCGGCTTCTGAAAAAAAAAATTTTTTTTTTAGTTGCGAAAATATTGAAGCGCGCATTTTTCTGCATAAATTTTAAAACATAAAAATATTTCATCATTTTTAATATTTGAAAAATATCAAAAGTATACATTTTGCTATCCAGCTATTGCTAATTTATTTTAAAATATTTTAATTATTCTGTTTCATTTGCATTTTCCCTAAAATCATTTGCATTTTCCCTAAAATCATTTGTAATTTCCCTAAGATCATTCCCTGCTGTTTGGTATACCATTTCAATTAATCAATCAACTTTATAATTATTATTTTTTTTGCATGAATTGTTTAATTAATAAAATATATTGTTTACTTGCATGACAAAAGAAATAATAATCAAATTTAAAACTTCTTTATACATATACAACAACATCTTCACCAATTACGAACATAAAAATTATTCGTTGATTATTAATTAGTTGTACTTGAAAAACATTTTTAAAAAAAATCTTTTGGTTAAAATTTTCGTTTTTTTTGTTTTTTACACCAGGCTATTAATGTTTCTAAAATTTATTTCTGAGAAAATATTAAAATTTGCAAACATAGCTTAAAAGAATTTTTGGCCTTTATACTTTAATTTCAAAATATTTTTAGATGATGCAAAAATAAATAGCAAAATTCAAAATAAAAGCAAAAACTTTTTTTATAAAGTAAAATGGAAGCAAAAATAATAGTGTAATTAATTATTCAACAAATAATAGGCATGACTAAAAACTGAAAATTTCAAAAAGAGATTGACTGTAAATACTAATATATTTTTTTTACATAATGTTAATATATTTTATAATTGGAATGTTAATATAGTTAAATCATAAACATTCAAAACAAAGCATCATAAAACGCATCTTAATTAAGTAACTACTTTGATGTTACTTTTTTAATAAACTCACACAAAACAAAAACTTTTATTTATGAAATAAAATACAAATTAAAATAATATAATTATTTAATATTTCTTATTTTGAGTGATAAACATAAAAAATATGCTAAAAAAATAATGTAATAGAAAATGATGAGAAAAATTTTTTGATTATTCATCAGTGATTCAGTATTTAAATTTCAATTGTATTTGTTTTTATTCAGATTATTTACTGCATACTTTTTAAAATATTTTATAAAGCTTTTACAGAATGACAACTGAAAAATTAAGAATGAAAATTACATTCTGCCAATAAGATAGCATATCTAATCTAGATTCATAACTACAAAATATACATGTAAAATAAATAGTTATGGTCTCCCTGATCAATCACAGATCAGATACGATTTTTTTATATTAACATTTTAATAACACGAGCTTGAAGTAAATGCAAAAATTAAATCTGTTTTATATAAAAAGAATAACTTTTAATAATTTATGTTGTATTATTAAATTACATGCATTTAAATATTTTTTTTTTTTTCTTATTGGCTCAGCAACAACGAAACTGTCAAAAATTTCACGTTTTTATAAATAATTTGTTCTTATATGCTAATAATTTGATAGTTCACATTGTGGTCAAGTAAGAAGTAAATAGTAGGAAAAATTCTTAATTATAGTAGTAGTAATAATAATTAAAAAGAAAGTCATGCATTACAAATATATTTTAAATAACGATATAATATCAACAACAAAATAATTTAAATTTTTATTAAATTATTTGGTATCTTATTAGTATTAAATTTATTTGGTATCTATCTTTTTAATATAATTATTTCTGTCATTTCGTTGATTCCTTAGCCACATAAACTAGATATGTAATAAACTGTTCAATAACCGTTGAGAAATTGTAAACTCCCTTTCGTCGATAAGATAACCAAGTTTAATCTAAGTAAGCGTTACCCCTTGCCCTTATTGACATTCAGACCATTCATCGACCTTTAGCAGATTGCAATTGACCTTCAGCCATCACCCCTGATGGCTTGCAAGTGAATCACTCGATAACGTGTGGGGGTACGTGATCAACATATTCTACAAATTCCAATAATACAAGCACATGGTTTTTATGGAAATTTATAAAATTATTTAACTTTAAAATTTAATATATTCTGAACCAATTTCATTATATGTGATAAGTCAAAAAAGTTATGTTTTACAAAGTACAAACGGTTAAAAGAAAAACCAGAGGTATCAATAATTTTAAAGAGTTTATACTACTTTTTTTAATATAAACGAACTCAGAACTTATTAAAATTATTTTGATTAGTTAACTTGCTCGCATGTTAATGAATTGGAAATAAAATAATAAGTATGATTATTTAACCTAATTGAAACTCGATAAATTATTCAACTGCCGATTACTATAATAACCCTATCCAATTTCTATACGAAAATTTTAATTTGCTACAAAAATTTCAAATGAAATTGGCAACTGGACTACCATTTTTTTAGTTCCCTTCAGACATGAAATCACTTAACCTCCTTATCAGAATTAATTATTCTTATAAGTACATAATTACTGTGGTTGCATAATTATAATTAGTATTGAATAAAAATAATATTTACTTGAAAAAAAATATTTAAAGATAATCATTAGAGAAAAAAAATTCCTTTTCTATTTTCCTATTTTAGGCAGCTGGTAAAACGGCATTTGAAAAATCCAGACCAGAATAATTATCATATCATCATTTCCAAATATCCATAACTGTATAAAAGATATTGAATGATACTACAGAAATATACTTTCAAAAATAATCTTATTATATAACAGGAGATTCTACTTAATTAAATTTCATGTATGTTCATAAATTAAAATATAATAATTATTCTAAATATTCTATATAATTATAATTCTGTTTTCATTTAAGAATACTATATGAAAAATTCGGACTACTTAAAATGTGCAAAGCATTCAACCTACAAACTTTTTTGAACATCTGGTAAACCAGATACCAATTCAAAAGATACCAAATAAAAAAAATTACGAATTCCATAACAATTTTGACTGTAATACATGTGCACAGCACACTTTTTGAACTTCTGGTAGCCGCTCATTTCACATTCAAAATATCAAATCGATAAACAATTTTTTTAACGATCCATTAATTAAATAATATTCACTACAAATAATATTTAATTGGAAAGGAGAATATATAACGATAATCATCAGAGGAAAAAAAAAATCATTTTCTATTTTCCTATTTTAGTAGACAGCTGGTAAAATGGCGCTTGAAAAATTCATGCAAGCTTAATTATCATATCATTATTTCCGAATATCCATAACTTTAGAAAGGATATGAATCATTCTGCTCAATTAAATTTTAGGTATATTCATAGATTAAAATCCGTTATTTGTTCTTAATACACTACATAGTTTAAAATTCTTGTCTTCATTGAAGAATGCTACAAGAAAAATTCGACTACTCGAAACGTGCAAAGCATTCAACCTACAAACTTTTCTGAACATCTGGTAAACCAGATACCAATTCAAAAAAGACCAAATAAAATAACTACAAATTCCACAAAAATTTTGACTACTCAATTCGATGCATATGCACAACACACTTTTTAACCGTTCATTTCAAATTCAAAAAAGACATCAGATCGACAAACAATTTTTTTTCACAATCCATTAATCAAATTTCGTGCAACTATCAGGGAAATAATAGAAAAACAGAACAAAAGAATAATTGCCAGTAAAAAAGAAAGAAATAAAATCCACCATTCAAAACATTAAATTTATATCTCAGCACCTGCTTTCCAGAGTAAGTAAAAAAAATTAGCCATTCCCTGCAGATACAACCACAACTCTTTAACTTTCTTTTTTTTTTATAAATATATATATATACGCAATAGAGACTCTTTCTTCCCAACCCTAAGGCAAAACATCCAGTTAGCAGCTGCGCCAGATCACGCTGTCTCTAATTTCAACTTCCAACATTCCCGTCTCTATGAATCAGAGTGTACCACGACACTGCGATGCCCTGTTCTGTGAAGTGTCAACAGAGGCAGAAAAAAAAAGTCACTTGTCACACGTATAATTCAGATAGAGATGGTATTTGCTTTTTTTTGTGTGTGTGTGTACGTGCATGTTTGTTTAAGGCAAAAGATGTCGGTTTCGTAAGATTCTGCTGGGAATAAATTTAATTTCCTGTCTTCCTCATGATCTTTCTCATAGTTAGAAACGAAATAAAGTCCTGTCGACAAATTTTTACGGAAGACCATGTCTTAGAAGCACTAAACAGTCATGAAAATTAAATTGGATAGTTTTCATAAAAGACTATTTCTCCGGAAGAATTAAACATTCATGAAAATTACACTGGGTAGTTTTTGTTTGGAAACTGCAAACTACGAAATATATTTTAGTTTTTTATTTAATTCTTTCTATGTGAGGTAAGAATAAAACAGAATTAATTTTTTTTAAGTATGTTCGATGTGTTTGTTATAAAATCATTTGGCCACTCTCATGAAAATTAACAACAAATATTAAAAATTAATTTTTTAGTCATAAAAAATTAATATAGCTTTTATAAAAGTCACTGTGTTGAAATAACCTTAATTTCTAACTGTGTATCTTTATGGCGGGAAATGAAACAAAGTTCTATAAACAGGATTTATTTTAAAAAAATCATGTCTGAGTAGCATTTATCATTCCTGAAAATGATCCTGGATAGTTTTAACCAGAAATTAAAAATTAAACGAAGAATTCCTTTTATTTCTTTGTTTATTTATTATTAATGTTAGAAGAAAAAAATACGAATTATTTTTCTCGGAATGCTCAATGTGTCACAAAAGCATTTAACGATTCCATTAATAAAACACTCATTCAAAAAATATAATAAGATATAAATTTCCAACTGTGGTTTTCATATGAATTCATTTAAGTTTCTATTTATATCACTTTAATATCACAAAATTCATTCAATTAAGATAAACCACATGGGGGAAAAACACTTAACAGATCATATTTAAATTATATGTGTCTCGTTTAGTTTTTGGTATAACCACAGCGGTTACTCAGTTTTAAGTAAGGAAGTAAAAAAAAAAAAAAAAAAAAAAAAAAAAAAACAATACAATCATCAATAAAATAAAAGAAAAATCTCATTACTGTTTATTATTACTTTAATATAACATCAAGCTATGTTGAATTACAATATGAATTTATCAAAAAGACAATGGTTTTTTGATGAATTTTTTTTATTATAATTTAAAAATCCGAATGTTGATATTTTTAATGACTAAAAAAAATAATTAATCAGTTAATTAAATACAAACCATCATTTTTCAATGAATGCAAATTACAACATAGTTAACTTTCGATTTTGTATTTACCCACAATAAAAATAAAAAACACTCATCAAAAAAAAAAAAAAAAAAAAAAAAAACTGTTGGGAAATAAAATAATAAAAAAATATTACGAATTAAAGTATCAAAAATATATTTTAAAAATTAAATCAAAGTTTTCAATATGATATAACAAAATCAGGAATTGTTTTTAGGAATATCCTGCAAAACATGAGTGGAAAATAGAACTAAATTAGCTAATTTATTTGTTAAAAAAAATTTAAATATTATTGTTAAATACACCCCTTTTATGGAACTCGTATATTTTTACACAAACACAAAAATGGTTTGTGAAGTATCAATTTCTTTCATTCAGAAAATTCCATTCATTATGAATTTAGCAATTCACGATGAGTAAAAAAATACCACCCAACAGTGTGTCAGTAAAAGTTACAAATGTTACTTCAAGGTTAATGGCGTGTTTTCTTAAGAATGGCAGAGGCGAAGATAAGTTATTTCTGTTTTTGGGTCCCAGAAACACAAAAATACTCCATTCAGCAATGAAAAAAGAAAAGAAAAAAAAAATCTTATAATCCATATTTCCGAGTTCCTTAAATCATCCTATCACGGGCGACATAATTCTTCCATTTCCCCTAGAACTATGACATTTTATCTTCGGAAACGATCTATTTACTGCGTTATGATTTTTCAAAACATTTTTATGGCATCAGAAGAAAAAAAGATCGTTTTCAGACACATAAATATAGAGATTTTACAAGATATAAAAACAGTTCGAAGGGCAAAAATGGGGACAGAAACACAACAGATGATATTATAAATTAAATGAAAAGTTTATAAAGATATCTTTTGCAATATCCGTTGCAATCCACAATGTCGTTTTCAATAAAGGGAAGAGAAAAAACATGGAATCATTCACAACTGCAATCAACAATAAACTGCGACGTGATTTATTTTATAACTATTCTTTCATCCTTGTTATGAAATCGAAATTCTTCACTACCAAGTTCAAGAATTTATAACTTCATAACACTGAGTCCGGTGCGAAAAATCTAACAAACATGAGCATGACAAATATGTTTTTATACTACCATTTTTGTTATTATTGGCTTTTTTTGGTATGTAAATTGATAAACATTTCATGAATAATCAGGGCAAAAGATTAGACATTTTTTAATAAATGAGTAAAAAAAAAATAACATTTCCATATGATTTGAAGGAAAGATGTCCAACAACGGAGACTTCATGCTGTTGGCACATTATGTATCAGAAATATTATTATACAAGTTATGTTTGCCAAGCACCCAGACGAAACCTGAGCAAAGTTTGCACTTATTTCAGCTATTTTTAACATTCAAAGAATATGAAAATAGATGAAAAAAAAACTTTTTTTTTAAATTGTTTTATTTAAAAACCAAAATATATTTTGAATTTTTATTTCTAGACATATTTCATATTTTGACGATTAACTATTCAATGATTTAGGAGGAAGTGGAGAGGGGGACCTTTACAAGAAAGTAAAATTATTATTCGCTTTTTATTATTTGCTTATTTTTCATACTGTACCTATTTTCCCTGTTTAAAAGTTAATGAGAACTTTTTGTTGATATTGTTTAACCGGAAAAACAATGTTTTGTTCAAACGCGGAATAAACTGTCGACAAGAAGTTGAGGAAAACACGTTTAAATGTGTTGTGCCTCAGAGAAATGTTACAAACAAATTCAATGAATCAGCAGGAATATCATTGTACAAGCTATTATACTTGTCGTTTACCCAGCTGACAGCTGAGAGCCCACAATTATATCAACAACTATGATCAGCAAGATAATGTACTAGACTAATCTAAATTCCAAGCATTAAATTACATCCTATTAAAACATTTTTTTTTTTTACAAAATGTTGCCGTAAAATAAATTATAAAAATTTACTTATTAAATTAAATCCATGGAAGTTAAATCTAATCCATTCATCAAAATACAGTAATTTCGCACAAAAAAAATGTATAGTTTAATAATAACATACGTTTTCATATTAGTAAGAAATTAGTAATAATTATAATATCACGTTTAAAATTTTCCATTAACACTATTTTAAGTAAATTTAGATTTACAAATAAAGTTTAAAGTCAATAACAATGTGCGAAAATGGTAAAATTCAATTTTAAATATTATTCATCACAGTTCAAGCGTTTACTTAAAGGACTACGTTAAACTACCGAACTTAAATTAAAAGGCCAGTATCAACCTGAAAGGATATGAGAAGAACTCTCCATTATATATATGATTTCTTAATTCTTAATGACTTTAACAACCCAAAAGGAACGAACTAATAATTAGAACACTTCCTATTTCGGGTAATTAAAATGGGGTATCTTGGAATAAAGTAGTTAAATCATTAACTCGGCTTGGCACCTTTCGACAAAAATAAAATTCTATTAATTCCGCTACTTCCACAAACATAATTTCTTAATAAAATAGTAAGACATAGTTTTGTACAATACATGCATAACCAATAACACTGTATAACAACCTGAAAAATATAATTGAAACATTGATATGATAAATCCCAATTAGTTAAATTAATATTAACTATTCAATTTTTTAATGTATTTCAATAGGTATTTTCGACTCTACGATATATAGATTTTGGTACATTTACAAAGAAAGATAAAACTATTGCAACTACTAACACTAAAATATGATTCGAAACATTACTATTCAAAGTAAAAAAAATAAAATAAAGCAATTCCAACACAAAAAGATTATGATAATCCTCATAAATAATCCATCTTACTTTCATCCACGACGTAAGATCCATATTGAAACACCGACGACACACAACCCATGTCCGATACTCATTCAGTCACAACCAAAAGAACACAGAGCACCCTTCTTCAAAACTGCAAACCGCCGAAATAATCCCACGGACTTATCTCTCTGTCCAATCTAATTTATCAAAACAACAACACCAAAAAACGAATCAACATGCGGTCACATCTCTCGATAAACCGTATTACAGAGGCGCTCTTCTTAAAAGAAGACCCAGAACCCAAATGCGATATCTTTTTCCCCCTGTTCCAAGTTCCATGAACAGAATAGTCTGATGATGGAAAAAAAAGCTTCTTGTCGACGGCTGCGTAGCCTCATTTGCCTGATATTTACGTTCAACTCCGCCTCTACGCAACGTCAGACGATTCCCTTTTCTTCAGACGATTCTTATTTCCTCGGGTGTGTGGTAGAACAACAAACGGAAAAAGGGGGAAGGGGTGTTGAAGACTTACTCGTCCATTTCCTCCGGAAGAGCAGGCCATCCTGTTGATGGTCTAATTTATCCACAACAAATCTTCGGGAAGACAAATTTATTTGTTTTGTCAGCTGGGTACGATGAACTGACGGGGTATAATTGGTGTCATGTTCACCCCGGTGCAATGTTGAAAATGAAAGTGAGTGTCAATTAGCACTTGACTTGCATGGAAAGGGTTAATTTTGAAGGTTATTTCAGATATAGATACGATGTATATAGTAACAGCAAGCCAAATGATTAACATTTTGCAAATTTATATATTTGTTATAATTTTTTTTTCCAATCATAAGAACTGTAAATTAATATATTAATTACAAAACAGAAGAAAAAATGTGACATTGTTTTTCTTTCTTCGTTCAATCACGAACTTATAGGCATTATGTCAACTATCCCATAATACACATGCTGATTACCAACTACATAACGTCATGATGTTATATTTATTTAGAATTCAATGTCAACAAGCTAGTTCACAGAAGTTTTCTATTGCATACTAAAAAGCTGCAATTTTAGTATTTAATTGTAGTAGTTAAAATGCTGTATGTAATTCTAATTGCGTGTAGTGCTATATGTAATTTTAATTGAAAATATTTTACAAAAATAACTTAGTAAATTATTTAATATATTAATAAGTAACTGTTGATGCACAAATAATCAACATGTAAATAAGCAAAAAATAATTAACTCAGTCAAAATACTACGAAAAGAATTTAACATTAAAATAAATTGAAACAAATTCTTTTCAAAGGGAATAAATTATTTTCTTATATTTTAAATTCAAAAACACATTTTTATATCATAAATGCTTTGAAAGTTTCTTATGATCCCCATTTTAAAAATTTGAAGAAGGAGGAATTAAAGGCTGAATAACACTGCCCTAGGCTAGGCTATTCACCCCACACACATATTATTTACAAAGCATCGTATTTTGAATAAATGTAGGATTAAAATAGGAGTGAAAATTTTTGTATGATGTGAATATATTAATACAAAATTTAAATAATTTTAAAATAAACGCTTAGCGGATACCCCCTTCCTTTATCTAAGATACCCAAAAAAAAAAAAAAATGTAGAGATAAGGTATTTACAAAAATATTTACTCTGATTCACCATGAGTATCTTGACAAAATCTTTCAGTGGTCTTATTTAATTTGATAAGAAATTATTTGTTTGAAGACAGTTAGTAGTACAGCAAGTAATATTTACGATTTTTATTAAATAAGTATAAACACCAAACCAATAGTATACTGCAAAAATAAAAAGTATACATAACGAAAAAAAATGTATTTAAAATTTTGAACACAAAAAAATAACATATTTTTATCGTAGAAATATTTGCTGATATCAAATAAAAATACTTTGCAATGTCAGAATGTATGATTGACAATTTTTTTAGAATCGTCCCTATTCAACAGAGAATTCCAATCATTCTCAAAAATGTGAGTGCATTAAATAAAAAATTTTATTTTAAAAACTTGATTGAAATTTCACTCTTTTATTGATCATAATTTGGGAATTGATTACGTATTATTATTGTCTAACTGCATGCAGTTAGAAATTATAATTTTTGCTAATTATTTCGAATTATTTAGAATTTTTTTAAGCACACATAATTTTTCTCAGCAAAATTTATAAACATGTATCTTGATGCTATTAACCAATGCTTCTTACAAGAATGGAACTATATTTTAACTAAATTAACTAAATATTATTTTTCAATAAATGAATGGAGGAGTAAGTACTATTAAGAGGACATTTATAATATACTTTACTAATTTTAACTCCGCCATTTATTTTGTTGAATTAATTTTCCCAGTCAACTCTATTGTCGATTGAATTCTTAATATATTTTTTTTTTAATCTTTTGCATACCATCACTATAATAAAATTTCAAAAATGATTCGCCTCTATTTTCCCAGATCATATAAAAATAACATTTTCCTTCGAAAATAATTTTTTTTTCGTATAAATAATTAAAAAAAAAAAAACACATAAATTGAAAATTCGTGCACTATGTGTTTTTCCCAGCATCGGTTAAGTTCTGAAAGCGAATTTTTTTCTTTTATTACTTCAAACTCGGAACAACTTCCCTGAAAAGAGACAGAGGACTTCTCCCAAAATAGATCCAGACGATTAGAAGCACCTCAAGAGATTCATGGGAGTAGGAGGTCACATTGTTTCCAAAAGGTCAATCTATCTCATCTTTTTCTATAAACTATCAGCAATACATTTTTCTTAACTATTACCAATGCACTAAAAAGAACATCAAATATGAAATGAACGATTTTTCTTTTATCTTCTTGTGTTTATTTTTCGAAAATACTGAATTGGAAAAAGAAGAAAAAAATCTTCCAATATAAAACAGGAGCTCTTATGCTTCAATTTTTCCCAGTGATATTTATTTTATATCAGTAGTTTATTTGAAAGGGGACCATTTTTATACCCACACTGAAGTATTTAAGGGTATCGTTTGCGTTTAAAACAATCAAATATTGTACAATATTAATTGCTTTGTTATATAGTATACGTATATAAAAAGAAAATATCTAAAAACATCATTACTTTGAAATTCCTTTTTGATTTATATACTTTTAAGAGAAGTCCACGCAAAAATTGGCCTTAAAACTCTTCTAATTTTATTTTCAATCAACATTTTTATGTAGATGCGGAAATTATTTTAGGAAGAAAATATAACTGATGAATTTTTTTAATATCTTAATTCTAAAATGACTTGTAAATACTCTACATTCTACTGTACTGATTAATGCTAATAAGTTTTGCAGGTCATCAAATTCAATAGATTGTTTATTCCATTATAAAATGTAGTAAACGATCTAATCATGGCAAGTTATTTATATATATATTATCAGTGTTATTGACATCTATGTTTTAGTGAAGATTTCTAACTAGTTTCTGGTAGTGCATAATGTATAATAATAACATTCCTCGCATTATGTTTCAATGTTCTGGTAAAACTCAGTTATAAGGGGCAAATCATTTTTTTTTTTTTTTTTTTACTTCAAAGAAAAATAATAGATACATTTTTGAGGACGAAGATTTTATCAAAGTATAATTTTCTGATCATTTATAATTAAAAAGAAAATGTGTGAAAGCAGTACAGATTTCACATAGAATGTCTTCTTCTTAGTTATCAGTATAAATAAAAAAAAGGAAATATTACAATTGATATATGTTAATCATTATTGTTTCCATATCATATTATCTATGATATATAACGAAAAAAAATTGCTATACTGTGATAAAGTAATTTTTGAGATGAAAGAATATCATTGACATATCGTTTCACATGAACGAATAAAATATACCTATAAAGATCTTTACGAAACCTTAATTTTATTAATATAATATTTTCAGCTAAAGAAATAAATCGGCAAATAGCAAATTTTATCAAAACAAAAAGAAAAATGCAATGTGCAAATGCAATCTAATGTATCATCTTGTTAAGCAAATTGCGGAAACACTTCTGCGGACGCGTCACACCAATTTTTAATACGACTATTCTTTACACTAGATTAAACTTCTTGGCAGCAATGTTGCCACCTCCTTTTCGGTCATCAAACCAATAAGTCGAAAACAACAAATTCTGCCACTTTCTTTCAAAACGCACTAGAGCTTAAAATAAACAAGCGCTTATAACCTCCTCGAAGAATTTTGTGATGGGCGGAAAACACCGTGAACAACAGATTGGAGAGCTTTTCGAGTACTACTTGATGCAGCACGCTTTCAGTGCAGCAGTGCAGGAGGGAAGATCTAAAATTAGACCGTCATCTTGGCATAAGGAATTCAGACATTCTGGAGGTTCTTTTTTATCTCTTGATGGCCGGGGTCGTGGTTAAACGAGACAGAAGATCAGAAGAGAGTTGCCACACAGTCAAGCAATAAAAAGAAATATTGAGATTAAAATCTGTCATCCTGTAACTGCAACTGCTTGATACTGCATGATCCCATGAAAAATATAATTTTCACTTTTCTAATAATAAAACCATACATCGGATAAATTTCGGAATACAAGCAATTCAAAACCCTTTACTTACGATAGTTCACGATTATGCCTGGCAGAAGGATATTATTCAATAAATTCTTATGTTGCACCAGAATATCAGTGTAGCAATAATTTAAAGTTGAATGATATCGTGATCTAGAAATGAATACAGCCGACATTGAAACCGAAATAGCAGATCACAACGGAACTGAACTAACTAATAAATACTATACAAAATAAGCAACGAAAGAAAAAGAAAGATATAATAAGATGAAAACTTTTCAAAAAAAGGGAAGAAAGAAAGTTTAATGAAACTGTACACACATATTTTGAAACTCTAATTATGTTTTAATTATTTGCAAATAAAATTAATATTAAGCTGTTATTAAGATATGCTGAAATTTGTTTTGGGAATGTTTAAGTGTAAGAATAACTTTCTGAAGTCAATTTTTAATGTTTCAACCTAGTATATTTCTACCATTGTTTTGAAAGACGAGAACTGAAACTCCAAAAAAAATTCTTTGTTTCTTTTATACGGAAGGACATTGAGAAATACGACATTTCAAAAATAAAACGAAATTAACTAATTCTTCAGATGTTCTTTTTGCCGGATAATACAAACTTGAAAAGTACCTTTGTCTTTCAGACAAAAAAAAAAATTTTTTTTTTTTTTGTGAAAATGGATGACAAGAAAGGGGCATGATGACCAATTGATTGGCCCTCGGTATCACAGGTTTCGAGTTAGAGTGACTTGGACGTTTGTAGTGGTTCGGAATCCACCTTAAACCGTAAGTCCCGATCTAGTATGACTATAGGGCGTAGGGCTGACAATTATCCTATAAAAAGAAAACATCTCATGTTTCGGAATCAGCCAGCAGGCAGACGATGGGCAGGGGCCTACCAAGGGGCTGTTGTGCCATTGAATAAAAGAAGGTAACACGAAAATCGATTTATATATATTATTATTAAAGAAAGCAACGCAATTTAATGGGATAAATTTAGGAGAGAAAATGAATTAAATGCACATTATGACATAACAGCGAAATGATTTTTTTAAAAATAGAAATTTAAAACCACTCAAATAAAAGAATCTATGATTGCAAATGGTACTTTATTCTTTTTATTCAAAAAATATTTAAAATTATGGTGCAATAATTTCTAAATACCCAACAATAAACTCTTTATCCCCCCCCCCCCAGCCAAATTATGAACATTTCCCCCCGAATCGAAACAGCATACTCAGGAGAGTATGTGTACAAAATTTGAATGAGAACCATCCAGAAATTTTTTCGCAAGAGGTGTCTGAACACTTCCTGTTTAATTTCAATCCCCTTTTCTTATGTAAATTCCAAAACGTAAATATAATCATCAATTAAATTATTTCAAGAAATTTATGCTGGGTCACGTTGGACTGACTGAGAATGTGGGTGACAGATTGGACCCTGCTAATTGAAATCCCATTTTCAAATGAAATCGTTTTCAATGTAACATATACAACCCATGCTTGGTAAATGATATAAAAACAACTTTTGCGTTAAAGATATATATTTTTTGTAGTTGCTTTTATTATAAAATGTGTTATTTATAAAAATAATATATAATTTAAAATAATTAATATAATTAATTTCAATAATTAATATAATTTAAATGTAAATTATTTACATACACTTAAACGTCCTTTTATGCTTTTTTTATGAGATCCTAAAAATCACACGTAAAAAGAATTCATATAATTTAGATGGGTTAAAATCTTTGATTAAGAAATGAAAGTTTCAAAATTACATATGGTATACCATTTATTATTTGTTTGCTAAATTAATTCATCCTTCCCAAAAAAAATAATTCGTTAGCCAATGGGGTCCGAAATTTTATGCACTATGATCTTTCCTAATGGATTTAGGAGAGAATTCCTGAAATATATTCAATGGCTTATTGAACTCAACAGTTTTTTTCAAAACAAAACAATTTTAAAAAGTGTAGTATTTGCACTAATTTAAAAGAACTCCATGTACTCTAAATTTGCTCGCAAAAATACATAATATTGCATAAAAATAACATTCTCCAATTAACACCAAAAGAAGACGACAGCCCAACTCGAGACCCAGCGGCAATGAACACAGCTAGCAAAAAAGAGGGACGAGGTTCGAATCCGCAGACGGTGTTGTATTCTCTGCTTTTATAAACGTAGAGATTTGATAGTGCTTGTGACGCGACAAGCAAATGCGTGAAAGTCATTCCGGAAGTCACTATCTTTCCCCAATCACTCGTTGGCTGTTCCTGGGATTCGTAAGTGATACATAAGGTCAACGAAGAAGAACATATTATAGAATAGCTTAAAATAAGCAAAATAAAATTTTATATTTTAAGACAAAAGATGCTATAGTTGTAATACATTCAGTCCAATTATTTTCTTAAAAATAGAATAGTTTCTATAAGGTCTTCATTCATTGTTGATCTAAGACAGGGGTCTCCAAACTACGGCCCGCCAGTGTCTTCAATCTGGCCCGCGACAACGAATAGCTTATTGTTGCTGTAATAAGTTGGATAAAAAAACACAGAAAGATAATAAGCCGGTTTTATTGATTTGTTAGGTAAAGCTTAATGACACGCATAATACGCAGAAAACTTAAGCATAACAACTAACAAATCATTAAAATGAATCTCACTAACATTATAAACTAGTGAACATCCCGCGATTATCCTCGGTAGTTATGATGGGGTAAAGAGTATCGCATATGTATGTATATCGATGTTTGGAATGTATATATCCTGAATCGAACATATGATTTTTATCCTGAAAATCCCTCAGGAACGGAAAAGCTAAATTAACGCGAGTGTATGCACTTGCACCGTAGGGTATCCGCTTGCAAAAAAAAAAAAAAAAAAAAAAAAAATACTAATGAGATTTATGTAATTGTGATTTCTCACTGACTATAGTTACAAGCGTATGCTCGCTCAGAGCGCGTACTCGGCGACTGGTCTAGAAATTATAGATAAAGGCAGAAAAATTAAAACGGTTTGGTCCTTGGTACTTACTGGAGTAAACAGTATTTCCCTAAGGCTGGAAAGTTTGGAGACCCCTGGTCTAAGATAACGTTTTGTAAGCCTGAGTGCTGAGAAAAATCTCTCAACATTCATTTGGTATGCTGCTAAAGTAGTAATTGTCTTTGCTACTTACTGGTTGTATCATTGAAGAATACAAATGAACCGTATCTTTAACATTTAATTTTAAAATGAAATCCTAGAATTTTGGAAAAATAAAAATTAGTTTAATTAAAGAGTCCGGAGTTGTATTTTTAAAACGATTCCTACAAAAATATTCGTTTCACGACTCCGACTCTTTGCCCAGAAGTCTGTATATGTATTCTTGACAACCTTGATCGTCCCACAAAATAACACATAAAATGATGTGCGATCTTTTATGATAATTCTCTAATCACGTAGAAAACGAGGGATAAATCAACGATCTCTTAAAAACTGTAAATATCAAATAGGAGTTTAGACAGGTAAACAACATTGTTTACGTGCTCCTTTAAAAATATTCTCTCAATATCATCAACCAGTTAATAAACCTTCCTTTGAAGAAAAGTCTTTACGCATAATTCAATACTACACCAAACTCTAAATGCGTTAAAAAATAAAAAAAGAAGTAAATTTTAAACATGTTTAGAGGACGACGCAATCACAGTTCGCGCCAAAAGAGATAAAGCACATGACTCGGAATCATGTGCGGTGTCAAGGTTCCCCTAACCCCGGCGTTCCGGCGTTCCTTAATTGGACATTTTCTCACGTCGGACGATAAAAATGCTCATAACTGCACGTGCCAGGGGTAAGGTGAAATCGGCAGCGGCCGAATTCGTTGCTTTATCCTCGCAGTCGAAAATTCTCGCCATTTCCGGCCTGGCGTTAGTAAAATGAACTGAATTATAAAATACATTTTTTTTGCAAACAATAATTTATCTTACTACTTGTTGTGACAGTTAAAGTTTAGTTGGAGATTATAAACTTTTAGATATAAGAAGCATACACATACAAACTATCCGAAATTGCTTTTGAAGATTATATTTCTTACTTAAATTGAGGCAGTTCTTTAAAAGATATTTTTAAATAGTGTATTGTAGATCATTAAGAATACACAGAAATATTAGTTCAAGATACATAAGTTATTCTACTCTTATCTCTGCCCGACTCGTGGCAACGCGCACCGCTGGCGTCTTTGTTGTAGACACTATTTCAAAAAACGAGAAGAATCGATGGTGTTTCTGATGTTCAGCCTCTTTCCTCGTTAGTGAGACTACCTGGTGGGATTTTTCCATGTTTTCCCCCATACGATACGCATATACAGGGTAGTTCCCCCTAAAAGTCCTCCCGAGGGCACTGATCTCCTTCTTCAGCGTCATGGAGCCAAGTCAGACTTCTACCTAAGGGTGTTCCATCACAACAGAAGCGCCCCCCTTCCCCCCACGCTTTTCCTCCTTCCATCAGACCACACAGGTTCTTGGACTTAGTCTAGATATCGCTGTCTACCAAGTAGAATAACAAAAACAAATCTTATCTCCACACTAACTACATTTAAACAGATTCACTAACTCGTGCGATATCGTTGACCAATACCTAAATAAATAATGTGATTTCAGTGTGATTATTATATCTGGTCAGGTGTTGACCCACGAGCATGATTTCATACAACGTTAAATAAAAAAGAAGACACATTTCCACATTCGTAAAAAAGAAAGTAGCAAATATATTACCAAGACGGCTAGACGTTTTATGACGATTAATTTACTAGCAGGAAATTTTTTTCACTTTCTCGTATTTACATGTCTGCTATCACCCACCAATTTTTATATTACCAATAAACCAGAAATAAAATTAAATCTTTTTATCCCATTTGTCCCTTATCTAAGTGATTATCAGAGAAAAAAAAATTTTAATTGAAACAAAATTCGCACTAGCAATTTATCGCAACCATTCTGAATTGTGATAATTCTGTTTTAGCGATTGTGATCCAAAAAAAAGGCGATTCAAATTTCATTGACATTGTCGATCTCGCATTTCCGAATTATATCTACATAATCAAGTCATTCACAAAAATTTTAGAATAAGACGTATTTATATTTTACCATAAAAAATTTTGGGGCAAAATTTATAATTACTTACTAATTAGAAATCTAATTAATTGCATTAAATATCTAATTAAAACTGATATTCAATAGTTCTTCTATTATGAAGTAAATAGTGCAATAGTAGTTCACTCTGTAGCAATCACGTGTTATTATCATTATGATATTTTGAGCAAGAATTTTATCACAGTTTATTTCTTTTGTGGATTTTTATAATTTCATGTTTTTTCATTTCTTCTATTTATTCTATAATTAATCTTTCTTGTTAAGAAATGTTTGCAGATACCACCTTACATTCTATCAGAAAAGTGGGTTTATCTATTTGATATTTTCTCTCATTCACAATTAAATATAAAACATGAGCTTTAAAAAATTGTGAGACCACATAAAATCAATAACGAACAAAAAAACATTAACAAAATTATGAAACCTTATAAAATCAATAAATAAGCATATAACTGTTCCCAAAGTTAAATAATCACGTATTTTGCCAAAAACAAATGACAATCAATGTCACAAAACAATGTTATCTTAATATAAATATTTTAATGTTTTATGTCAAAGATGTAAAAAATGTTATAAAAATAAGGATCAAAATGACTACACATACAAACCATGCGATACCTACGCGATTTTCCTAAAATGACGAGGTTTAAAAAAATGCGACACAAAAAATGAAGACCTTATCAGACGATAAATTTTATAGCTCTTTTCTTTCAACAAACATTGTAGCAAGCGATTTCATTTCACAACATCACCCACAATTCGTATTTCATTGATTCCCATTTATTTGTTGGCAACATCAAAACATTAAAGCATTTAGTCTGTGCAAGGTAAAAAAAAAAAAAAAAAAAAAAAAAAAATTGCTTTACTAAAAACATTTATTTTTTTATTAAAAACCCATTTTCTCCATACTTTGTGATGCGAAAATTTGCCTGTGTGGTCATTCCTTCGCTGTTTTGTTCTAACCCAACTCCAGAATTGCAGAAAATCTCCCTATTAAATAAACCAGTAAAACAACAGCTCAAGTGTTTTATTAAAAATGTGATGAAGATATATTCATCACATCAATATGCACTGTGTGAAAAAATTGTGATGTATTTTGAAAATATGTGAATAAGAATAAACAAAAAAATTATAAATAAAATCTATAACAACAAAAGTAAACATTTGTTCAAAAACTAACCCATAGGTGGCGCTGCTAAATAGACAAGAAAATTATTCATGGATTAATATTGCATCACAATCAAGAATTCAAAATTGAGAAGAAAAACAAATAATAAAATTATCGAATTGAGAAGCAGTCGAAAGATGATATCGATTAGAAAAAAGAAATTGAAAATATTTGTATATATAAAAATAAAACAAAAAGAAACTTAAAACTCATCGATAGATATCATTGTTGCGAAAGCAAGAAAGTTGATCCCGCATTTTTATATTGAATTTTAATTTTATTCTTTTAGATTCACAAATCAAATATATTTTTAAACGTTGATCAGTATTCGGCCAAACATTTACATTTGTATATTATAAATTATGACAACTTGAAACTGGAATATTTTTAAAATTAAACTTATATGAAAAAGGAAAATATTTATATGGCAAACTTCTTTAATACACGACTCATGGTGCCGTTGAGGTGGGCAGGAGAGACGAAGTTCGAATCTCGTTGGGGGCATAGTTGTAGTGACTGCTTGGAGAAGCGAGATGACTCGATGGCTATTGAAACAATATGGTTAAATGCGTCTCACATCGATAATGAGGCTGCTTGTGGAGTTTTCCTGGGTTTCTTATATACAAATGTGGGACAGTTACCTCTAAAAGTCCTCCCAGATGGGACTCCTCTTCCCTCAACACCTGTCGGTGGGCTGTTCACGGGATACATAAAGTGCATGAGACCCACTGATGTTTCAACAAAAAAAGTTTTACAAAATTCTTTTTTCTTTTTTTAATTTTTAAAAAAAAAGTTCTATATATATTGTAAAAAAATGTGAAGCATTTGAACAGATGAAGGGATTATAACTTTTTGTTAAATGTGGGTACAAAATTTTTGTTTTCATTCTTAGTTTGTTACATTCCACTAAATTACTACTAACTTATTTTTAAAATCAACAATTCCAATAAAATATGACCCCGGTCATAAAAATATTGTTAACAAAAACATCACATCTTCCAATTAAAATAAAACAAAAATCAATCGCTTATAAAATTAAATTAAATTGTGTGAATAAAAAAATATAGCAAATTACAATTTTAATTATTTATTTCACTTGGTTTAAAAAAAAAAGCGATTTTATGATTACAAAAATAAACTAAAAATATCTTAAAACAAGCCCAAAGCTCTCAACTGCGCATCAATATATTACCTTTACCCTTTTCGTATATTTCTCTGATTTATTTCCGAAAAATACAGTGACAGTGATCGATCCCAACATAAATATTCCAGAAAGAGCCGATTATTTTTTGCCACTGCCAACATAACTCCCTTTTTTTCTGTCATGGAAACGATACACTTGGAAAAAATCGATAACCACCGCTGAATATTTCTTTAAAAAAAAAAAAAAAAATCTTAAATTAAGTTAAAATCTTGAGAATTCGTCGTTTATACCATTTTAAAATAAATTAAGTTTAAAATATATATAAATAAAAATTAAGATATAAAAATAGTTATTTATGCATTACTATATTTCCTAATTTGTGAATTATAAGCAGAGGCATAATTCAACCTATTTAATAAGACTTCACACACCATGCAACTTCGTGGTTCTAGTTAACTAATTAATTACTGCCTATTCAATTTCTAGTCAGAATCCATTTGTGTTTACATTTAATTTCACCCCTAAATAATTTTGAAGCAATAAAAGACGAAATATAGAAATAAGAAGAAAATAGCTAGTTAAGTGACTGTATGATATAAAACTGGCAATTAACATTTCCCTAATTATGCCAGACTATTTTTAAACAAATTTTTCTGAATAGTTTTAAATCTATAAAATATTAAAACAATTTTTAATTTTATGATTATTTTGTTGAAGTACTTGATTCTAATTAACACTTAAATAAGAAGCAGTTTCATTTAAATAATTTTTTTTTATACTTAAATTCTGATGAGGAAGTTGAGAGGTCTATAAAACCACATAGCACCACATTATTATTCCATAATTAGTGCAGCGGTCGTGGTAATGAAAACTGTTCCTTAAATGCAAAAAAATATATAACATTTAAATTATATAAATATCACTCCTCGTTTTTAAATAAACTTTTCTCGGAAATTCATTTTTTTTTTTTATCACTTATAGAAGAAATTATATTTTCAGCGAAATAACATCTTTTTTTAAGGAATTAAGTTTTGTTTTACAAAGGAGTCCATTGATAAACTCTTTAAAGTACGTAAACGAAACTCATTCATTTCTAACAACTCATTCTACCATTTTAATTTCTGGCTACAGCTGTGAAAATCAATACAGATCAGGTTGTCTAAGCAATCCCAAAGTTTATTAGCTAATTCAAATAAGACTTGAGCCAATCGCACAGGAAAATTATAATAGTGGTAACACGCGCAGCTACTGTGCAGGATCGAAACCACTGGTGCTGCAGTCCCTGTATTCAGAATAGAGGAGGATAATCGACGGTAATGATAGCAACATTGATAGTCAGGCTGCTTGGCGGGTGTTATCCGGGTTTTCACCCATATGATAAATAAAAGAGGAGCAGTCACCCCTAAAACAATAGTGTGGCAATATTCGCCTTCCATTAGCCATCAAAAATCGTGGGGGTTCCGAAGATCAAATAACATCCCCCAATCATATTCAGATTCTATCTATTTTTACTGCTAACGACGGAAACTTTCGATTGTGTTTAATTTATTACTAAATTGCCAATATTTTTTTGCTTTTAGTTTTATAAGAAAGTAATTTATGAACTTTGACTGTAATATCATCCGGTGTGACTTTAATAAAGGAGAATTCAATATCAAAAATATTATATAAAATTTAGCTAAATGAATGTATAAAACTTGCTAGAAAAAAATATTGGAATATATGATGGATTGGCGATCTTGTTTCTAATTGGGTTTCAAAGATATTCCTTGCACAGCCACATAAATTTTTAACCATCACACTTAAATGAACAAAGAAATTATTAAATACCACGCAATATTAATATAGTCATAAAAAATTACCAGCAAATAGTTCTAAACCAACCACAAATTAATTTTTTAGGCATATAAGTTGCACAAATGGAATGCAAAATAAAACTATAGAGAAAATATTTTATCTATAATGGGCTGTTAGCATTGCTGACCTAAATGGTTAAAGAACATGGAAGTGGAAGTAATCACTTATGGAAAGTTTTTAAACAGTAAAATGTCTCAAATTTGTGAATCCTATTAGAGAAAAAGATTAAAAATTCGGAGCAGGCAACTATCATAACTGTCACAAAATTATTCATTTTTCAAAGCAGTGACTGTAGTACATACCACCAGCGGAAATCAAACTTTTTTCCTCCAATAATAGGCTGGGAATTGGTGATAATAATAAAAATTGGCTACTTTAAACTTTAGAAAATAAATATATTTCGGTGTTAAGCATCTAATAAACGACTTCTGATAAGTCAATAGATTTAAAAAAAATGCACTGGAAAAGTTCTCTACTTCCTTTAATGTAATTAACATTTTTTTTTCCATCCTAGAATATTGTCATGTCTGTAAAATGAATTCTGGGGAAAAAAAAAAAAGAAAACCAGAAAGTTTGAAGGCAGAAAATTTCGCAGAAAATGATGAACAGAGAATAGATGGGCAGAAAAATATTTTTACTGCAATCTTTCCAATAAAGAAAAAGAATTTCCGTGCTTAGGCTTGACCCCAGTACATAAAAGTAAGACCATTCCGATCAATGTTTGCTCGTTTACGCCATAAATCTTTGTACGAAATTTATTATTAAAGTAAGAAAATTTTCACAATTGCTCTTTTTCTTAATTATTTGTTTAAAATATTTTACAAAATTATTATAGCTTCTATTTACGTAATTTTTAAGTAATCAAAATTTAATGGCGACCAGAATAATAACTTCATACCCAAATCAGATTTTCAAATGGTAATTCAGAACAGAATGCATCTCACTCAATTTATTAATTAATAATTAAATAATAAAAGACATATTTATTTAGCTATATTTCTATATATATAATATCAAAAAATTAATTTTAAGAAATCACCATGAAGAGTCATTTAAATTATAATCTTTTCATAACTTTTAATCTGTTTCGAACTTTTTTTTGTAATAATATCTTAAAACAAATTGTCATTATCAACACCACTGGCGCAACAACCTCATGGTGGTCCAAGTTAGATTTCGAGGCAGAAGACGTTTTCTTTTTATGAGGTAGTGTTGTCAGCCCTACTACCAACAATCGTATTAGACTGGGTGCTACAGTTTAAAGTGGATTCCGAACCCAAAACCAGCGACACAGTTCGCTAGTCACTCGGCCATCAGGCTACAAAATAGTTTGTACCAATATTAAATTAAAAAAACACTTTTGAAAGAAGCTTTATCTTGGGAAAAGTTCCAGAACTTCTTTCAATACAATTTTCAATATTCTTAAAATAGAATATTTTAACAAAACATCAAAATATGTTCAAAACATCACACTTAATTTTGTCATAGCGCAGAATGTCTTAATAACTTCCGCAGTTACGTCACCCCCACCTCCCCGTTAAAATAACTTCCGCAGTTTTGGTTTATATCGAATGTTTATGTCTCATGCTACATTTCGAACAAAATAAAAGAATCTGTTTTTCGAGAAGCAGACGAATTTTCTTTTTAATTCATGCATTTACTTGAAATTTTATCATTTGTCTACCCACCGAAGAGTGCTTACGTCATCCACGTACGTAATTCCACGCCAAGATCCAGACTGTGAGAAAATTTGGCAGCATTGATTCCTCATAGGAAAACACTGGATGACACACGGTGAACGTCAGCACACGTTGATTCAGCAATACGAATAAATTTAAAGTTGCCAAAAATTTCTTCCATCTCTTTTTTTTTATATCTAAAGCTGCAAATTCGTTGAGGTATAAGTAATAAAATGTTTTAAAGCCGATATTTCTTTTATTGTTTTGGCGAATTCGCAATTCTTCGAACAAAAGACAAGCCGTCTCTAAAGATAAATTGGCTGTCGAAAAGAATTTTGTTGTGCTATTCTACGAAAGTCACCTTTGGCATTTGTGGTTTACCATTAATCAACCATACTACGATGTTAGCTCAATAAAAAGAAACATTATAACCATAGACACAAACAAGGGAAGATGCTGCCAATTAAGAGATTCGTACACTCACGGATTTGCAAATAATTATATGAAAATAATTATTTTAATATTAAATGGAACTAATGTCATATGTCACTGCAATGAAAGATATGTTGCAGATACAGCATTATTCAGTATGTATCACTGGACGCTTTTCTATATTACATCCATATTTTGCCAACACACTTTAAAACGACGGTAGGAACAATATCATATCCAAGAGCGGCAGTCATATCCCCCATATGATTGAGCTCAACTGAAAATATTTCAGGCTTAAAAATTTATTCTTCCCATTTCCAATATAAACAAAGAAGTTTTTGGTTATTAGACTTCTCTAATTGAAGTTCAAAAATCCAACTGAACATTCCATTGATATAGCATTCCAATCGTTTTATATCCTAGAAAAAAATTCCAATTTCTTTTTTTTTAAGTTTTCATTTCTGTTCAGATAAAAGATAAACTGATTTCACTCTATATCATTTAAATATTACAATATACTCATATTTTTAGCTTCGATTGAAAATTTTTCGTAACGAAATTTTTGTACAGCTTATAATAATGAATAAAAAGATATCTTCTTTTCAGAAAAACTAAAATGCTATTCGTATATATATAATAACCCTAATTATTGGTGATGATATATATATATATATATATATCCAAATAATTATGGTTTTAGAATATCGTTTTTTTTTTTATAGCGTATGTCTTTTTATTCATTATTATAAGCTGTAAAAAATTGCATTACGAAAAATTTTCAATCGAAGATAAGAATACATTAATACTTAAATGATATATATATGGTGATAGCTTTGGTGTTCTTATTGATCCTGTTTTAATTATTTCTTGTCATCTATGGCGTGAGTAAGGCTCTACTAATTATATTATATTATAATGAGACCAAAGCATCTTGAAACAATAAAGTTCCAAGTTTAATTTGATATAGTTAAACTTTCTTATCCTAAAATTCTATCTCGCACAATTAAATTAACTCCAAGCACCCACACGTGGCTTCTAAATGACTTTTAATTAATACAGCCTTTGCTCTCTCCCGCAGCAATCTACCAGGAGTGTTTTCTGCGAACCCTTTGTTCCGAATTCATTAACGGCGCTCTCTGCAAGCAAGAACATCCATTGACCTCAACTTCGCAATAAAAAACGTCCACAATGAACAACAGTTTTCCATGCGGGAACTTCTCTCTGACGGCGAACACAACGCATAGGAAACGCCTTGTAGCGTCCCCTCTTAATGGATACCCTTACTGAGAATTAAAAAAAGACCTCATTAACAGAAGAACGGTGGAGGAAAAAAAAATGCTTGTGTTTTCAGCAGGAACTATAAAACTCTTGCCCTGATGGCTTATAGACCATGACCCACTTAGAACGCTTCCGCTCGTGCACTGTGACTGGGAGGGAATGGCGGGAATTCTGAAACAAACAAACGGCGGCGGATGATGATATAATTGCTTTTTTGATTTTTATCATAATCGTCCGTGAGTTTGTACACGCCGAATTAAGATTCTTTAAATGATGCTATTAAAAGTCATGGACTTTTTAACAGAATGTCTACGAAATTAATTAACCATTCTGAGAAATACAATGGTAATTAAATGTTGAGAAACAAATGAAACACGTTTAGAATTCAATGAGTTGCTTATTACAAAGGAAGCGGAAAAATTGTAAAAGTGACTAATTAGCAAATGAATTATTTAAAGGTTTCTACCAGTCACCAAAATTGAAATAAATAAGGGGAAAAAAGTAAATTTTCATAATAATTACTCAGTATACGTAAAAAAAGTAAATGAAAATAATTAGAACCTGCCAATTAATGTCTCATTAGATAAGCGGCCAAAAACATACTTTATAAGCGTCTATATTTTCTGCAAGAAGAAATTGTATGGAAAAATTTCAAAATAGCATTGTTTTGATAGGTGTGCTGGACTATTATATGAAGAATTACGATAGCTAGTCGTTGGCAAATTAAAGCCGAAGTCAACCTTATGAATCAAGAAGGTTGAACGTGAGCCATTTTGTAATTCACAGACGGTGAAATTATTAACAATGGAAAAAAACAACCAGTTTCTAGAAAGAACAAGATCAGCATCTAGAAAGTATAGTCGTGGAAGACCTAGAGCTACAAGTGACTCAGATGACAACTACTTGCAGCTAATTCCTAGGAGGCATAAAACCACTACACCATGTCACCTTAGATCTACTCTTACAGTAGTCTGTAGATGAATAGTATCCAGATCAACTGTAGACAGAAGGCTTCACAATGAAAGGTTGCGTGCAAGACGTGAGTATCCTTTACAACACGGCACCGAAATGAAATGTTTCAGTATGCATGCATGTCAAATTTAATACAAAGCAATGAGTCTGTCTCCTTATACTAATGGGTATAGATATATCTCTCAAAATGAATCAAAAAAATATTTGGTTTGGTGGAAGCCTAAAATGAACTATTATCCAAGTCGTACGTTAAAAGTCCCATACAAAGATTTAGTAGATCCAGTGTATGTGTGTGGGCAGGTATCACTTAGGATATCCACACTGGCCATTATCCGAACAAGGTCCCTAACTGCTCAATTTAATGCAGACGACATACCCATAGTTTGTCCTTTAGCAAGTGAAGTTGTTAACTCCTTTACCCTACAAGACAATGCTAGACCACATAAAGCTTAGTTGATCGAGAATTACCTACGTGAGGCGACTATGGATTGACTATCACCGAACTTGAACTCGATTGAGCACCTTTGAAACAGAGAGAAGTATTAGTAGGGAAGTATTAGTCTAGGGAGAAGTATTAGTGCATTACCAATTAAAGCATCACTTTAGGCCTTCGATTTGCCTTGGCACATCAATAGGCCTTGCTGCCAGAACACCATCATTAATCAAGCATAAACTTATAGTATGTAATCTGAAGATTTTCAAATATTTATTACAACGCACATACACACACACAAATAAATAAATAAATAATACACCCAAAAACGTGTTATCAGATTATAAGTACATACATCACATTGAGAACAAATAAATATACATAAAAAAAGAAATAAAGGCAACTAAAAAATAAAAATAATGTTTTCGTGAAATGTTCTCCAACGATCAGTGGAAAAAAAATTTAACTTTATAAACTGGAAGATACTCAGTGCAAATTTTTAAAGCAGTAAAATCATAATGTCTCTCAAGTTATTTTAATAACTACTTTTATTACATGAGATATACATTTATCATGATTTATCAAAAGAAAAAAAAACTTTCGTGTCTATAAAAAAGATAAGACCTCGTTCCAATTTTTTTTCAGAACGATTGAGAGTTTACGAGCTCCAATTTCAATCTATGTACTATTCTGATAAAAATAATATTTTACAGAGGCTGCAGCAGCCAACTTACTCACCCGACTCGCGGTACAGTTGTGACGTTCAGGAGGATGAGTTTGAATTCGTTGGCGGCCTTGTTGTAGTCACTGCTTTCAGAAACGAGAAGACTCGAAGAAGGTAATTGTGACAATGTGTGTAAATCATCTCCCATCTATAGTCATGTTGACTTGTGGGTTTTCAGGCTTTTTTTTCACACGACAAACAGATAGGCAGTTAAACCTAAAAGTCCGTTTGAGAAAGCGTTTATTTCTCCTCAGTTTCTATCGGTGGACGGTCAGAGATGAGGTGATCGATGACATGAAGCCCACCGATGTTCCACCCTGATTTTTCTAAGATTCTACATAACCTCCGGTACGTGAGTGAGATGTGGAGGAAAGGGAAAAAAGAAGCGTATTTAAAATCGACATTTTGAAAAATGCATAAATTAATTGGTATTTACCAATCAGATTTGTAATCAACTAATTCACATGATATGAACGAATTCATACGACATATTCACGTGATTCACATGAACGCGAAGATTAATACAGCATATAATTTTTAAATAATATTTAGAAGACAAAATTTAAAATCACATTTTAAAATAAATGAACTATTTTTTATTCAGATATTGTGTTTTTATGTAAGTTATCAAACGTTTAGAATAAAATATTTATGCCGACAATAAAAAGAAACAATTATTTTCAGTATTTTAAATATTGTGATAAACAAAGTACGACATACATTTTAATATGACAGCTAGAATTCTTAACCTTATTAGTTCCACCGACCTTAAAGTAAAAATCTTTCTGATCACTTCTGGCAAAGTCTTCTTAAAACAAACGACTTCTTGCAATATTATTAACATATGAGTGAAATAAAATCACTATGTACTACGTAATCACTAGTTTATATCACTTTGTAATATGAGTATTATTATTATAACAGTTAAAAAAACATTCTACAAAAATACGTTATTTTTGTAAACAATGGATACTTACAAAATAGTCATTACATGCCCAAAAAGAAAATGGTGACTTCACTATAAATGGCTACTTTAACTGACGGATTACTAAATAGTTTTGCTACTTATGAATTATTAAATAGTTATTAAATGAATTATTAATAAAACTACCTATGGGCAATTTTACATAACGAGAGTTAATAATTTAAATAAATAATAATAATTATTATTAAATTAAATTATTAATAGCTAATTATATAACACGATTTGCTACTAATAACTGTTATATGAGAGAAGATCTTATCATATACTATTCAATTTATATAATGTCAAGGTACTGATGATAATCATAATAACAAAAATTTTCTATGCGTACGATGTTTACAGATACAACTCATAGTAATGCATTAAGTTAGTGCATATAAATGTGAATGATTACATGACTTTTAATTAATGCTGTTTTCACTTTTTATCTATTGCAAGATATTATTACAAATACTGGAAAAATAAAAAGCATGATTTTTTCATAACAGCGCGAACAGACCTGGAAGAAATCCTTGTTAAAAAATCATTCCAGTTAAGCTTATAACATTGCAGTTATTACTTTGTTAAAAAAACATAAGATAACCCAGGTTAAGAATATCTATATTAAAGAGTTTTCGCATCCAGTAACACCCACGCTATGCCTAAATTGTGAGTATTATCCTTAATTGTGTGTGGGTTTATTTAACTGAGCATTCCAAAATAGATTTATTACATACGAGAAGCTAGCATCACTGTAATCATAAGCAAATTCTTCAAATATTTTCGTGTGTTATACGAATTAGCAGTATCAATTTGTTGATTAAACTGTAAAATATTCAACATTTAAAAGAAAAAAAATTCTAAAAAGCATACTTAAGAGAATAATGAACACTATAAGAGTAACGATTCAAGAATTAAAAAAAAAAATGAAACATTGCCCTCATTAAAACAGTATGGCAATAACTTTCGTGAAGTAAATATAAATCCTTATTCATAGTTGTAGAATAAAGACGAAACACCGTTCTTTATTCTGGATTACAATACAATACTCGATACTCAAAGGCCTGCCGATAGTAACCGGAGTTAAGCGCCGGAACTTGAGACCATTAGCTAAAAATAAAAAAATAAAATAAAACTTGGCACAGTATTTAGTCACTAAACGTGACTTTCGAGCAGCGGTCCAACTACGCTATGTGTTGCGCAAACTGATAGACGTAAAGGCTATTTTTCTAAAACAATGGTTACCTATGGGCAATTTTACATAACGAGAGTGAAAAAAGGGGTTGTATATCTATTGCAAATTATTTTTTAAATTGACATATACTCATACATTTTAACAATTCAATAGGTTATTTGTAAAGTGCGGACATCATCGAGAAACCCAATCGTAATATATGATACTTAAGTAAATGTGAATACTGGGGAAGTAGATCAAAAAAATTTTCCACACTGAATTTTTATGATACATGTAGCTCTTCATATTAAGCTTTTATAAGGATAGAGATTTCTGTTATGTTTATTCGCATAATTTTTTTTCAATATGTAAATTATATTTTAGTGATTTAAACAATTTTTACATAAAAGAAAGTTTTACTATTGTTATTTTATTTATTTCATTCACTATTTATAAAATCATTTTCTTGCAAAAAAATATTGAATATACATAGAGTGCATATGTAAATATAAATAGAGTGCATGTGTACTACCTAAAAGATAAGAAAACGCATCAGATAACTGCTATGGAACTCTTTAAAAATACAATCATTTTCTTTTTAATATACTTAATTATTGAAAACAAGCTTATCTGAAACAAGCTTAAGATAATCTTATTATAAATTTATATTTATTAAGAAATAAATAAATAACGAAACTAACATTTTATCAAACCCCAGACTAAATTTTTAATGGAGTTCATAACTTATAAAATTGATATTAAAAATATAATTAATTTAGCTATGGATGTAATAAAGCACTAGGTAATAATTTTAATTTAATTTTTATGCACATGTAATTTATTTAATAAATTTTTGCCACTCACAAATTACTTTTTTTGAAAATAAAATTAACAGTAAAATACATAAATTCAGATTCACTTGTAAAGTATAAGAATTTAATTTATAACAATAAATTTAAATACTAATGCAGAGAACATAACTCACACATACATTTAAAATCTTAAAACTTCATTAATACTGTGGTTTAAGATAATCTAAAAATTATCCCTATAACTTTAATTAATTTTAAAAAATAATAATTTCAATTACATTAATATACATAATTCATATAAGTTATATTAATTATATATATTATAAAAATTAATAACTCATATAATTTTAAAAAATGCTAAATTTTGCTTTATTATAAATACTAACTTTGCTTTATTATATAATATGTGTTATATTATAAAAAAGTATTTCGGGATAGTATGATCTATTAGATCTGTGTAACTACTTCTTAAACAGCAAAATAAGCGACAACAAAAAACAATTTTGCAATTGTTTTTTCTACTTTTCAAAAAGTCATCAGGATGATTCAATATAATTAAAGTGGCATTTTATTTTATTATCTATACATAAAAAGTTCAAGAAAAATAGTTGTTTGAATTATTGCCATAAAGTTGTCTGGAAATTAAAATTACTCATCTTTATGAATGAAAGCTCATTAAGTCGCTATTTAGCTGCATTTTGTATTAAATAATTTTCGAAGCATAGCCTTCAATTGAGTTAATTGCCCGTCATAATGTAGGATGCAATATGAAAAAAAGTAAAAGTGGTCACAAAAAAAAAAAAAAAAAAAAAAAAAAAAAAAAAACATCTCGACCATTTACTCCCACACAACATTCCTATCACTCTGTTCATGCATTTATGAAGAAACACGGAAGATGCGGAGCTATCGCAGAATACATTATGCGCCTTCCCAAATTGATTGGACCACAGAAGAGGATTATGAAAATTGGCAACTACGCCCTGGCGCCAGTCAGTGGTATGGGTGGGGTTCGACATACTTGCATTTCCAGGAATCAAACCTACTTACATAATTTTTGGATTGTTTTTCTTTTTTTCTTCCCTCATGTTGAAATAAAACATGGTATACTCGATATGGAATTACCGTTCAGGGACCCATAAAAAAGTTGCTGAAATTAATTTTACTTCTGCAGAGGGCTTTTGTAAGGAAATAAGCCAAACAAATTTAAGAAAACTCAACTTTAAGAATTCTTTAAAAAATTATTCAGCAGAATATCTACAAAAAAAAAAAAAAATGTTAAAATAGCAGTCATTTGGTAAATAAATGATATACGTATGGATTTGCAATTTCGATCTGCATTTTGTTAAAATGCCTATTAATATATATGCAAATAGCAAGCTTAAGATCCTTTAATTATATAAATTTAATTAACCCAATTGATTTCTAACTTACTAATATATGCTACTTAATAATTATTATTTTTAGAGAGGAGGAGTTTCCAAGAATTGTTCAGGGAATTCCTTATTTTATAAAATGTCACTCTAATTATAAATTTAACTTTCATATTTCATAAATTATTGAATACAAACTTTTCATAATAATATATTGCATTTTTAATATCATTATTAGATTTAAATAAACAAATTAATTTAATTTACAAAACTTTTACAATATTATTCAGAATTCAAGAGGACCAATCACATAGATTCTACTATTGCTTTGAATTTATAATCGACTAACGACTCTTAGGAACTTTAACTTTTATCTGAGACTTTAAATTAAAATACCAGAAAAATATTTTGAATTAAAATGTCTATTTCAATTATGATTCCAATAAAAGAACAAAAATTTAATTTCGATCTGCATTTCGTTAAAAAAAAAATGTCCGTTAATATATATGCAAATAACAAGTTAATCGACAATTTATCCCTAAGATCCTTTAATCATATAAATTTAATTAACCTAATTGATTTCTAATTCTTCCAAATCAATTTCCAAAAAAAATTATAAAATTTATGTATATATTATAACCAAAAATTATAAACCAATAAATACCAAAAATTAATTGTTACTTATTACGTATTTTTAAGTTTTCAAAGGCACACAAAATATTTAATAAATTCATATTTTTAAAAATTAATTAAAATTTACATTTTTATTTATTAATATAATCAACATTAATAATTTTTATTTATTAATTTAGATTTTTCATATTAAAATTTAATTCATTATGGAAAAAGTAAATCGCAAAAACAACATAATAAATAAATGCATTTATTATAAATTCTTCTACGCGAGCGAAGTATGTTAAAAAAAATTTTTTTTTCATTTAAATTACTGGTTATTTCTTCTTAGAATCATTTTCTAAAATACCATTGCACAATCCTTCCAAATATTTCAGATAGCAGTTTTGGTGTTTATAAAGAATATATGCCTTTTTATCTGGATTTTGTACACAAGAAATTTTCATTAAGTTTTTTATAAATCTATTTCACTCGCCATGAGCTATCTTGAAAAATAGGATTTAGTAAATCTCGGTGTGTTTTAAAACCACCTATTGTAATACTTTTTCGATAATGACAAACAATCCAAAGATTGAGTTCGGACCACCATATGAACACTTCATAAAAAACAGCAAATATAAATCGAAAGTTAACATTTCTCACAAAATTATAAACTAACATAAGCTATGGTAACATACTTAGCCAAGTGTCTCGATGCTTTCCTCACAAATATGGACCGGCTTAAACATCTCCAAAATGGCAACTATCTCCCTTTTCCGCTTGCTATAATTCTGCGTATATGTCATATCTGAGATTAACTTAACATTAAATCAAGCGACCAGCGCAGATATACATTTGAGAAGACTGTGGGCTGCATATAATTATTGCAAATTGGCCACGGGCCAGGCACACACAGAAAACTAAAATTATTCAATATACACCCATATGAAAAATGAATGTGTGAAAAAAAAAAAATGAAAGCAAATTTGATACGCGGCATTATATAAATTTAATACGTGTTTCAGTATTTGGTTACAGTTTTGCACTAATAAGGCAAAAATAATGAGTTAAGTATTTTTTATGTATTTTTATTACTATTAACATTAATTGTATCCATGCTTTAAAATTTTTATTCACAAACATCTGTTGACTTAGACAGTATGGTATATTTTAATGCATTACTTAATAACAGTCACATCTACTTTTTTGGGTGGAGTTTTAAAATGGAACATGTGTTTGGCAATAAATATCGTACAGATATAAACAAATTATATAAATAGGGATTTTATATCCTGGATAGCACGTCACAAATGATCTAAACTTCTAGTAACAAAACTCTTAACTTCTAAACTTCTCCTTCTATAAAACAGAAAATGTTAAAAATAAAATATTTTTCTGGTATTTGAATTTAAACTTTTTTATTAAATTAAGTAGAATCATGTTCCGTATTTTAATCTTCCGATAAAATATCAAAATCTTTCAAATACAAAACAATTATATTGTTTAAGTAAAATGAACATATGATAAGGTGGCCGCAAGAAAGGCATTAGTTAGACGCGGTCTGTAGCAACCTTAGGCAAGCATGAAAAAAGTTAATAAAATTTTAGTTGATAAAACCGCTTTTTATTAACTAACTTTTTTTGTATTATAATTAACATGTGTACCTTATTACATTTATTGTGCAACATCTTAAATTCTATCACTCAATTTTCTCTGGCGCGGTGGATTTTCTGCTCTCAAGTCTGGTACTTCAAATGATACATGTAAATGGCTTTCTTAATCACCCCCCATTCATATCTTAAGCAGACACTTAGTATGCAGTTTTAGTCGGCATATATCAGTAAGCAAACAAGCCAAGTCCATCATCCTAGCCCATATACTAGGAGAGTCAAATCGAACTGCTGCACAGACTGAAAAAGAGAATTCTTTCGAGTTAAGGGGTAGGACGATTTATCGATTTCATGTGGGAGCGGACACTGTTGTGGCGGCACCAGGATTCGTGGCGCCGGCCGAGAGAGTTTTCCATCTACATGGCCACTTTTATTGCAAGCAAAGACTTGGAAAGGATACAACTCGGCTACTACATGGCTTTTCGGTTGTTAAGAATAATTTTCTCCTAAAATTTTTTGCTGTTTTTTATTATTTGTCTTTGGCTTTTATGGGAGAACAAATAGAATGGGTTTTTGATAAAAAAAAGGATGCACAATGCCATGCATTTTACAAATAGGATTTTAGTGGAACATGTTTCTTTTAAGAAAACTTTCTATTTCCTTAAAAGTCAGCATTGATTATTACTTTGGTATTAAGAAATACGTGATTATTTTGCTACATTGCTATTTTTGTTAATTCATCCAATATTATTTTGTAATGCAAAGAAAAAAAAATATTGCAGAAAACTATCATACTGGTACTATTTTGTAAGACAAATTAAAAAAAAATTGTCGAGAAACAAATAAAAGTACGAAAATTAATAGATATTTTCATTAATAAGTTTTTAAAATATTATATATTCATTAACGGTTGTAGTAGTCTTGGGGATGGCACGTTAACCTTTGCATTCTCAGTTCGCAACTTCGCAAGTGAAACCAAACTGAAGGCTCAGGGGATGAGCATGATATATCTAATGGTCTTAAGCAGCCCCCCTTCTATTCTGATCCCGATGAAAAGAGGAGGGTACGAAACCCCAGATGCTTTTCTGAAATTGTTCGTTCTAAATTACATTGTATCAAGCACCTGGATAACGATGACTGCTATATATCAATTTATCTAATAAAGAATGACTAGTAAAATGTCCAACATTTGAAAACAACAAAGCATTTCTGAATTCACTTTTGAATAATTTGGAAAAGTCACACATACCATTAAAAGAATTGAAATTTTTATATGAAACATAGATAACTAACTTTTTTTTCATAAACAGCAATGTATTATTATTGTAAATCTAATTGAAGATTAGTTATATTCTGTTTGAATTTTTTTATCTAGTTCATTTATGAGAACTTTTAAAACAGTTTTAAACAAACCAACGATTGTTTCTATTATTCTCTTTGAAAACATCTTGTATGAATTGCGTAATATTTATAAGTGACGTAATACTGCTACTATTCAATTATTGTATTTTTCTGAGTGTAGCCCATAAATTAACCTATTGTAAGCAACTTCGTATCAACTGTTGACATTTTTCATAAAAATGAATTCTATAAAACCTCCTACCTAAACCTTTCTTGCTAACAAAAACTGACAAAATTTTGCTTGACAGAAAAATAAACAATTTTCTAAACATAAAGATGTGGACATTATAATAGACCATAACGTAAAGCTGTACTTTTACAAAATTAGACAAACTGCGATGTTAATCATATAATGGTGTGTGCTAACAAGTGTAAAAGGATGGAATGAAGTATAGATAATATTTAAAAACTCAATACAATGGGCCAAATTAATAATTAACTGTGATACTAATTAAGAGTTTTATCTATGTAGCAAATATAGATTCAAAAATTTCAGCAAAATTTCGTCTCTTTTGTTTTCACCATAGTTTATGAATGCACAACTTCTCTACATTTTCCACTATCTTAAATTTATAAAATAATTTTTTATACATAATTGTGGAAACAGAAATGCTCTTTAAAACAAAAAAAAATATATTTTGTTAGTTTTATGCCATGGGAGATAAAAACAATAAGTAATTGATAAATGATCCGTACAAGAACAGATTTGAATTGAACGTGGATTGAAATTTTTTTTTTTTCCTTAGCTTCAAAATACGCCTGCGGATTTATATGGGATTGCGAATTAAGGGTAGGAAATTACGGTAAAATGGAAATTTAATGGTTAACAATAAAAATCACAGAAACTCATAATCAGGGGCAATGAATCTCCATTTCGGAAAACAAATACTCTCTTCCTCTAACGATAAACAAAATACTCTTTAATTATATGCACTGCCTATGCTACCCATTCATTTCCGCAAAACACAACAGAATGGAGATACGGAAAAGCACACAAAGGGAGCTTTTCTTTTCTTGATTCTTGAACTTTTCATTAGTTCCTTTGGATGCGCGCCATTTGGCTCCAACAGTGGGTAAGAATAGTTAGCCAAGGACAAATACCTGGCCGCCGACGTAACGTCTGTTCTCAACAATTGTCTGTTGCTACTTTGCCGATAAACTTCACAAGGTTCCATTGAGAAACCGACAGTATCACACGTTCTCAAAGTGCTGAAGCAATTTGTCTGAATACGTCGTTGATTACAGGAACAATGTTATGGCTAACAGCAATTTTAAATTTTCATTTTATACAAACTGTTCATAAATACATATCTGTTCTAGAACTGATAGAAATCGGACAATGTATGTATATATGCGCCAGTGGTTCTCATACTTATTATAAATATATACTACAAAATTACAGAAATATATAGCACAAAATTTGTTTCTTTCAAGTAACTATGTACCTACCTGAACCTTAGGCATTGTAAATAAAGATGTTCAATAAAGATACCTTCAAACTTGAAATTGTTAAATAATTTATAAAAATCTAGCAGTGTAATATGTGCATAACAACTGACACATCTGCATAACATCAACATAGCATACAATTGAGAATTGTTATGAATGGTGCTGAAGTCACTTGTTCGATAATAATTTATTTAATAAAAGGTTGTATACGGCCTTAAATTAATACAATTTGTACAAAATATGTAAAAAAAAAAAAGTATTATATACTCTGGATATCATCATTTGGATGATGCACCTGTTTATAGTATCGTATTCTCTATAACTTATTACTCAGAAATATTCTTGTTAATGCAAGCTGAACTCAACAACATGCGCGACACACTCGCCTACTAAGATCAATCGACGGGTATACCGGTTGTAATTTGCACTTAGTGGATTTACCTGGAAAATAATGATATACAAAAGGGGCAAACATGTGCACGTAATTTTCCCAAATTTTCTTATCTTCATTCGTTATGCTTTCACCACCCATTTAATTTAATTAAGCGCATCCCAATTGCGCTCGAAGATACTATCACCCTTTTGATCGTATCACTTCCCCCTAGAGAGCGACATCGCCCAGATTGGGAATCATTGGTATAAGCTGTATACCAATGATTGGCAAGCAAGTCCACAAACAAATGACGAAGGAAGGACATGGTCTCATGGAAGTACTTTTAGAAGTAGCTGTTCCGTATTTGTATACCGTATGGTAAGAGATTCTGAAAACTCTCGCCTGTAAGCTTAATGGTTGATGCGAGAAATGTTACACATATAGCAATTGAGAGCGAGTCACCTCGTTTCTGAAATCAATTATTGTAACAAACTTTCAAAGGATTTAAACCTGAGCTACTCATGCATATTAGAATAATATCATACCAAGTTTGCTATACTAGATGTTTCAAAAGAATTAAAATAGAGAGGCATCATATAATATTTTTTTCTGGTGTTAAATATAGGTAGATCTCTTCCACTTAAGCATGCCAAGAACAGCTCCCTAACGTCTTATAGTTTCTGAATATTTTCCAGGGGTGACTGCCTGCGTTAGCTTGTATAAGTAAAAATAAATCCAAAAAACTTTATCCAGGCTGTCTGTCAATACAAAACGCTTATATAGTTTTGTATTGACAGACAGACATATCTTATGATTATCACAATCATTGAGTTTCATTATTTATGAAAACAGAAACGCAACCATTGCTGCCAGAAGATTTAAACAATAGTATTTTGGTACACTAGCAACACTCATTAGCACTATGCCTTGAGTTAGATGCTCATTAGCACTAGGCCTTGAGTTAGATACTCATTAGCACTATGCCTTGAGTTAGATGCTCATTAGCACTATGCCTTGAGTTAGATGCTCATTAGCACTATGTCATGAGTTGAAAAATATATTTGTTTCAGATGATACTATCATTTGGATCAATTTAAAATTTACGATTCAATAACTAAAAACTAATTCTCATCTGATGTCATTTATAGTTTGATTTTTAATAAACCATAAAGCGTAATGTTTTTTCAAAACAACAATTCCCATCAAAAATCTTCGTGTATATCGTTTTTGTCCTAAATTTTACTTTAAAATGAAACTAGCTTGTATGATAATTTTTCTCTTTATCGTTCTCATAAATGCCAGTATCAATCGAAAAATTTTATTCCACCACAATCTTCATATAGAAAATGTAATGTGCCTTTACATAACATATACTTAAAAAAAATCATACATCGGAGAAGAGATTGTTTTTGGATTGACGTTGCGTTTTTGCAACGTTTTGTAACACGGTCGACTTTTTTTTTTTCAATTTTCACTTAGTACCCTAAATTAAATCCTTATAATTGCAAAATAATAAGCTTCATTCGTTTCTTTCAAGTGAAAAAGGGTCTGATATTAATTAAGCAAATCAAAATTAATAATGAGATATTCTTCATTAGGTGTGGTTCTTTATTAAGTGGTAAGGAATCCAGCCAATGTAAAATAAACCATAACATGAAAACAAATCGGTAGTTCTTAGTACCAAGAGAACGCTAGTCGTTCATAGAGATCGGACGGTCACTCCTAAAAGAATTTTTAATATTAAAATAAACTTGGGGAAGAAAGGCCACACCTAAAAAATTGACATTCAGAGAGATGGTTCCTCTAATAAGTTTTACAGTAAATACCTTTTAAGAAAGAGTGACATGTGTTTTTTGCGAATTCTTTATGAACTGTACTCTAATGGTATATTTAATCTTTGCCAACTCGTTTGCATTTCGTTTCGCAAATAACTCATTCTTCCAGCAAAACTTATTTTTTATTATGGCAAGACTTGTTTTCAAACTCCAGAGGCTGCAACAAAGGCTGAGTCATAACTACAAAGGACAGGAAGAAAAACGTATAATTAAAGCGACATTTTCTTAAGATCGCAGAAAGGTATTGTATTATTTCCGCAAGCTTTTCGCATTGTAATGTCTGGATCTCTTTGAAACGATTGTGGAAAACAAATAAGAAAACATACTTTCAATTAAAATTCAATTATATTTTTTGTCATTCAGAAGAATTTTTGATATTTCTCTCTGATATGAATTTACAATTATTCAAAGATGTTAACTAATCAAAGATGTCGTTGAGTAGCAACTGGATGATATCACGGTTGGGCTTCCGAGCAAGAGGAATTCAAAGTACAGACAGCATGCTGACGCTAGAATTCCTATGTTAAATCTGCAGGTTAAACCTTCTATTGAATTCCAGGAAGAAAGGGTAGGATGCTAATTCCTTGGAATGTTTATTCCGAATTGCGATAACATAAAAAAAAAAAAAAAAAAAAGAAGAAAAAAGCTGTAGTAGTGGTTCTTAAGCTAATGCTGAATCTGCTGCACATCTTACTTATTAGTCGCAAATAACCTTATGTGAATGGACGTCATTAGGAAACAAGAATAAAATGAAAATATCAAATAATTTAAAAGTCGCTGGTTTAATTTCAATAAGGCTTAATTTGCTTTTTTTTTTTTTTTTCCCCAAAGAAGATAACTAGATCAAAAGAACATTACAGAATTTAATATAATCATTTAAAATCAGTATAACAATTTTTCATTATTTGTTGTCATAAATCTAACCTCAAACAAAATTAAATCTGAATTTAAAACAGTAGATTCTGCGTTTAAAAAGAACGAATACAATATCTTTTTATTACGCAAGACAAAAAATGTTTTTACTTTAAATACGTAATCTAAAAATATGAGGAATTTTCACAAGTTCAAGCTACACACACACATGCCCTTGTGAAAATATTTATTACTTTGTTATTAATGACAGTGGCCCTCAACCCAATGGAATGGAAACACAGGGTCACATATTTCACACGTATCTCATCACGTCTATAAATAAAATCGGACCACAGAAACGAGTGCGTCTCAACGGGCCGTTTTAAGTACGCTTCAGAAACGTTTTACGCCAATTCCATTTCGCAGCTGAGACATAATAATGACGAATTTCGCCTCTTAAAATATTCTCTGCGGGCTCAGAGCTGCTGCTGTGCGGACTTCACGCGCACGCAGAAACTTCTATTTCTGTCTCACAAACACTGAGGGAGATGAAATTTAAAAAGGGAAAAATCGGTTAGGAATTTTTTTATGCTTTTGTTACTTTTAAAAAGGATTATTCCAAGTTATCATTGAATTGGTATATTTTAAGGCGATTTTTATTATTTTGAATGCCAGCATACATTTTTAAGTTCGTTTTTTAATTTAAAGTATTTAGACTTTAATTTCATGTTGTTAAATTATTGTAAAATTTGATAGTTATTGTATTAACTGGAATTGTGTTTTTGAAGTTGATGTTTTAAAGAGCAAAAAAAAAAAAAAAAAAAAATTTCTTTTCTTTCCAAGACTTTCAAATAACTGAATAACTAACAGATAAAATTATTTATTCAAAAATTATTATTAGCTTTTGGAAGTTTTTTAATATATATTCATAATATTTTTTAGTTAACAAACCTATTATGCATTTTTATTTTATGTGTTTTAGTGTATTATTTATATTTAATATGATAAAAATGTGATAAAATCTTTATTTGATATTAAGTGTTTAAAAAAGTTAAAAAAAGTTAATGGTAAAGTTAAGTAAGATAATTCGCCTCTACAATAATTGATGTGTAACAGATTCAATTTTACTCATTATGGAAGACTTATAATGCACTCACCTTTTGCGTACAACCACTGAAAGGACATCTGAGTGGGAGTTCGAATTTTTGTCCTCGACCATAACTGAAGGATTCTATAGTCCTCAGATTTATAATAGATTATTTTCGGGTAACGAACCAAGCACCGGAATTCCAGAACACTATCTATAAGCTACTCCAGTTGTAGCAAAAATTAAATGAACTGATTACAATTAAATTGTAAGACATGTTTCTCTTGAATTTTTCTAAATTTCAACTTTGCAATCTTTATTCTTATTTCTTCAAACGCAAAATTAAATAAATTAAAATAAATTGTATTATATATGAAAGATAAACTATCCCGTATAATATTTGTTTGTTAATGATAAATTAAGAAATATTAAATATTGGACAATTGGTGGAACATGTTTCGTTGAAATGGTCGGAATGAAAAGTCAGAGCGACTTTTCATTCCTGGTCTGAAATTTAATTAATTTTACTAAATAAGCAGTTTAATAAAACTCTATTAAATATGAAGGTTTTTATTTAATTAATCAAAATTTATAAAAAAAATCGATGTAGTAACAAGATTATCGATACATTATCGAATATTCATTAATAATATTACATTTTTCAAATAGTGACAAAAAGTTTTCACAACTTTATTGAGTTTATATTAATATAGGAATTACAAAAAGCAATATTTATTCCTCGAATAAAATACAAATATTAATATTATAATGATTTGAAAAAAAAAAAAAAAAAAAAAAAAAAAACAGAGGGAAAGTTTTACAATTCATGTTTTACGTCATTATTCATGTACGTGGTTTGGCGCCAAACTACGGTTATCACAATAAAATTAAGAACCAAATACTTCCAGTAAACTATTATATAAAAGATCAACGTAATGAATTACTTACTGTGTAGTGAATAAAATATGAGTCACTGGGACATTCTCAGACGTGTCTTCCCACCAGAAGTGTCTATTTAATGCTTTGAAAAGCTTATGAACGAAGTCCGGTTGGAACTACCATTTTCCTTTTCTATTGATAAATTGTTTCACATATTGAGCTAATAGAAAAATTGCTTCTGAATTCTGAACTCTTTAAGTTAACAAATTGGTGTCAAGTTGGTTTGATGGTCATTTTTAGTTCTAGCGTCTTGTATTACATATTGACACATACGAAACGAAAATAAAAAGGATAAAGTTAAGTTATTTTTAACTGTCACTGAAAATTTATAATTTTTAACAGATTCAATCATTAATAATTTTCACAAATCATTATATCACTGTTCTTTAATTTCTTTAATAGGTGCATTTATTAACTTTGTTATTTAACTTATTTTAAATTTCATTATCAGAGTTTATTCATTTTTAGTGTTCAATTTTCAGTTTTTATCGAACATTTATTTTTATCTGGGTTTTTTTTTTTTTTTTTTTTAGTTATCATTTTAATATTGAGCTATTTCTTGGACATTTACTCTAATTTATGTCATTTTTTTTTCAATTTTGACAAACGAATTCGGTTACTTCTTGAATATTAATTCTTTATTTCACTTATTTTATAGTTATATTTGAGGAATATTTATTTATTTTGAATTAAAAACCACACAAGAATAAAACAGCAATGAGATTCATTTATTTTTAATATATCTCATCAATTATTTGATTTCTTTAAGGGAAAGGCACAAATAACTCATAATTATCAATTATACTAAATTCTATAATCATTCAATTGTTATAATAAGCTAAATTATATTAATATACTTACTATTTAATGATAACCAATCATATTTAATTTTTCATGCAGCTATTTTCATTAATTGTGACATTAATTTATCTTAGTAGACTTATAATTAAGTTATACGTTACCGAAAAACATGGCATAACTTTTGTTTTTGTATATTCCCTAAAATGTATAACTCTTTATTGATTTAAACACTAATTAAACCTAAAACAAACAATATTGATTTATGAACCCCTTGCATAATCATCTTAAATGAGAAAAAATATTTAAATAAAAATATAAAGTAAAATTAACAAAGAATAAATTAATGTTCTAATATAAATTATGTTTTTAATGTAAATTATTTTCTATGAAATTCAAATATAAATTATAAATAAACAAAACAGTTCATTAAATCTAATTCAGTATATTTGCACAAAAATCATATAATAGTCACTTATAAGGCACACGAACAATTACTTAATTCTTCAATATAACCTATTTTTAAATATAAGAAGTTAAAATTTCAGCTAACAAATTTAGAATATACAATGCTAAAAAAACTGTTACATTTACTAATTAAAAATAAACAAAAATAAATACTGAATTTAAATTTTAATGAAAAATATGTATGACATAAAATTGATAACGAACATGATAAATATTCTACAAAAACTTTAATTTTAATATCATAAATGAATGTGAAAATCATTGATAGCATGTGTTAATCGTATGACTGTAGTTAGAATAAATTAACAAAATGTATGGCATATCATATGCAAAAATTATGTGCTAAATATTGTGATGAATGTTATTTAAAACTGATATTTTTTTAAAAATTGAATTTATTTTTAACGTCCAATCAATGATTATTTCATTCAATTAAAAAGAAACTTTTAACTTTTTTTCCATTATAAAATATCTAATTTCTTTAAGCATAAAAAAAAAAATTGCTATTTTAACACTTTAAGACCTGAAATGTTTTT